>OX638131.1:77593511-78193511 GCA_951804985.1 Dryomyza anilis
GGTTTGTTGATTGTTTTCCGTCCCTCCCTCATCCTACTCCGCGCTAACTGCGTGCACAGTTGAGACTGCAAGAGTGCGTAACGAAGACGGTGGCCAAGGCATAACACTGACCACTGTTTAGCTTACGCTCTCATCTGTTCGTCTCAGCTGTGCCCGCTATTAGTATGTTTGTATGTTTTAAATTCACCCAGTAGCGAAAATGTCGCAAAAATTTCGTATAGATTTTTGCAACGTTCGTGGACTGAGGTCGAATTTTTTCTCTGTGTATGCACATGTGTCTGTCTATAGGCCACATATAATGGCATTAGGTGAAACCCAGGTTAGTGAGGGTGCAGATCCGCTGGATTTTCAGATACCAGGGTACCACCTACTGCCATTATTCTCTGCCCATAGGGGTCTCGCCCTTTTTATTCGAAGTGACGTTGCGTACCAGCACCAGCAGCAACATAGTGTTTCGGACAATGAATTTAATTCTATGTGGATTAAATTCAAAATCTTGCATACACATCATGAACTTGTGTTTTATTTATAGGAGTCCGAATCTAGATAGGGTTTCTACCTGTAAAAAGTTAGATGCACTATCAGATTCGATCTCAAATATTTTGGAACAGTTTCCAGGCAGTGAAATTGTTGTTGCTGGTGACTTTAATGTGCACAACGTCCACTTGGTTGAGCCACTCGGGTCTATCAAAACAGGAGGGTTGTTATGTTGAGCTGTTTGCCGAGTGCAATCAACTCACGCAACTGGTGAAGGAGCCGACGTACCTCCCATGCGTCGGCGGGCAGAGCCAAAAAGTCCTAGACCTTTTTCTGACTTCGCATCATGAAAAATATGATGTAAAAGTCCTTGCACCTCTTGGTAATTCCGACCACTGTATTGTTTCCGCTGCATTTTCGTATTCTAGTTTACGCGTCTCTTCGATTAAAGCCCCGAAGAGAACTGTATGGCTTTACGAAAAAGCAAATTGGGTTGCGTTAAATGATTTTTTTCGCAACTTTAATTGGAAATTGTGTTTCGCAGATAGAGACATAAATGCCGCGGCCTTAATGGTACAAAATATTATTTTATTGGGTATGCGGTCCTTCATACCTTCTAAAAAGATTAGCATTAAACCCAAGGACCACTCTTGGTTTAATGAGACTTGCAGGATTGCAGTCAGGTCGAAAGAGGAAGCCTTTCAGAATTGGCGTTCTAATAAGAATGCTGATACTGAAAGACTTCGCATACAGGCTAGGAATCGCTGTAACGCCGTGATCGCACGTGAAAAGTTTCTACACGAACAAAACGCGCGCAAAAAGGTCCTTCTCTACCATAGATGTAGTAAAAATTTCTGGTAATTTGTTAAAAGGGTGAAGAATCAGACGACATCGTCTACTCCAACTCTTGTTATGAATGGCCAGACCTTCACTGACCCGGTTGATAAAGCTAATCTCTTGGCTGAATTATTTGCAAATAATTCAACGCTCCCAGATAGCAATCAACCACTGCCCGTCGTTGAATTTGTTTCTTCTGCAATGCCGGAGATACATTTTCGAACTCGGGCAGTTAAAAAGGTTTTAGAAAATCTCAATATTAACAAAGCCTCCGGGCCTGATGGCATATCTGCCCATGTGTTGAAGAAGTGTGCGTCAACGCTGGCTTGTCCATTGCGTGACCTTTTCAACATCTCCTACACGACAGGAGTTTTTCCATCTTGTTGGAAGGTTGCCAATGTGCAGCCAGTTCCGAAAAAGGGTGAGGCTACGAACCCTGCTAATTACCGACATTGCAATATGCTCTGCGCTATCCAAGGTAATGGAAAGCATAGTAAACTTCCACCTTGTGAACTATCTGAAGCGAAACGAATTACTTAGTGACCGGCAATATGGTTTCCGTAGGACCAGGTCCACCGGTGACTTGATGGCGGTCCTCTCCGAAAAGTGGAATAATTGTATTCATCTTTTCGGGGAGAGTAAGGTGGTTGCTCTTGATATTTCCAAGGCTTTTGATCGAGTGTGGCATGAAGCCCTGGTATCAAAACTTATTGCATATGGTGTCGGTAATTCTTTTACTCGATGGATATCGAGTTTTCTCCAGGGTCGTTCAATACGAGTTGCGATGGATGGTGTTTTCTCAGAACAACATTCCATCAATTCTGGAGTCACGCAGGGTTCTGTCCTATCCCCGTCCCTATTTCTGGTTTTTATCAATGACCTTCTGTCATCGACCCAGAACCCAATCCATTCCTTTGCAGATGACAGTAACATTTGTCACTCATATTCGTTCAACAAGCGCCCAAACTCTTTGGAGGGTGAGAGTAAAAGGCGCACAATGAATGATACACTCAATAATGACCTTAAAACAATCTCCGAGTGGGGTCTTGCAAATAGAGTTGATTTTAATGCTAGCAAGACCCAATGTTGTCTGTTATCTCACAAAAGAATGGATTAACCCCTCCCTCCCCTCCATATGGACTCTGTGGATATTGCGCAGTCAGCTGCTCTTGACGTTCTGGGTATATCAATTCAATGTGACCTCCGTTGGAGTGATCACATATTTGATGTGTCGAAAGAAGCGGCCAAGTGCCTCGGTTTTTTGAAACGGTGTAAGACATACTTCACTCCCGCTGACTTGCGCATTGTCTACACCACCTATATTCGGCCTAAGATGGAATACAATTCGCACATATGGGCAGGGGCTTCAAAATCTTCTTTGGAGTTCCTGGATCGAATCCAACAACGTGCAATATATTTAATAGGGGATGAAAATATTTCATCCTCTATTGGTTCTCTTGAGCACCGAAGGACCGTAGGGTGTGTAAGCCTGTTTTATAGGTATTACAATGGTAAGTGTTAGAGGGAAATACATGGCCTGATTCCACCAGGTCGTGTATTCTCTCGTTCTACTCGGGCATCGAACCAAGCCCACCCCTTCGTAGTTCACTCGGTTCTCAACAGAACCACGCATTACAGAGATAATTCGTTCTTCAGTCGCACGATACGTTTGTGGAACAATCTCCCTGCCTCTGTTTTTCCCGACATTTTTAATATTGGGAAATTTAAAGCAAACATCCATCGACACTACTCCATCTTTCCTCCTCCCTTTAACCTATAATCCTTTCTTACGATCAACACTGTGCATTGCACGAATAGGGGGCATCCCCTGTCAAATTTGAGATTTTACCTTTTCGATCTTAATGAACTTTTGGCAACTGATAAAGGGACATGCACTAAATTTTTTTTTTATTTTTTCCGACCACTACTTCCAGAGATACAGTGGCTCAAAGTTGGAAAAAAAGTGCCAAACATCACTTTTGTACTGTTGTTCATATTTAAATATCTCTTGAACTAGAAATGCTAGAAACTCCGTTAATGGCTCGTTTTAAAGCTTTTAGAAAAATTAAGTTGTAATTTCCAAACGGTAACATGTGCCCCGTGGTCATAATCCTTGCACTTCAAAATTGTGGTCCTTAAAAAGGACCCTTTTTAAAATTCTGAAAAAAATCCTAAATTTTCGTCAATTTATTGTTAATGTTCATGCAAAATTTCAAGATGGTATTTTGATTGAATCATATTTTAAAAAATAAAGAAGGTGAGTTCCAACCGCTGGTCGATTTGGTGTGGAATGGCCCATATATATATTTAGATATATATATATATATATATATATATATATATATATATATATATATATATATATATATATTTAGATATATATATATATATATATATATATATATATATATATATATACATATATATATATATATATATATATATGTATATCTTTAGATATATATATATATATATTTAGATATATATATATATATATATATATATATATATATATATATATATATATATATATATATATATATATATATATTTAGATATATATATATATATATATATATATATATTTAGATATATATATAAATATTTTTTTATATATATATATATATATATATATATATATATATTTAGATATATATATAAATATTTTTTTTATTTATATATATATATATATATATATATATATATATATATATATATATATATATATATATATATATATATATATATATATATATATATATATATATATTCACAAGCTAAACTAAAATATGTAACTGGGACTGATTCCTTGGTTCATTTCATGAAAATATACATGGCGTTAGGCTTATATAACGCTGTAAATATCTCATTGCAGTTGTGGCAAACATCTCGTAACTATCTGTATATATGTCATATCTAAAAAATATTAATAGTCTCGTCAACTTTATTGAAACTTATGGGCTGTTTGAATATTTGATACAAGGCGTAAATTTAAAAGGATATTTGCAGCAAGACTTTCATAAACATCTTGTTTTCTTAGTGTAAATGTGGAATATATATTTTTTGAAAAATAATATTTTTCTATAATATATTCATTTTTTTAAATAGTTTTTCCTCTTTCATTTTATAAGTAATTTAGTTATTCTTCATTTCATAAAGTTATGCGTTATTTTTTGTACTAATTCTGTTGTTTGCGGCGCGAGTTCTATTTTTTGGTATTCACTTTACAAATTTTTGGTAATTTCAAATATACCATGATACAAATACTTAAAGGTACGATCTAATTTTATAAGGCATAAGGTTTGTGAAGTTCACATACAATTCTATAAATATCAAGGTATGCAGAGAATCTTTTTTTTTTTTTGATTCAAAACCACAATTTAACAGTCAAAACAAAATATTAAAATTAATATTCATTTATTCTTTAAATACAAATTTGATTTTTGAAAATTTTTCAAAAAACTTAAAATTTGTCACAGATTTTCTTAGTGTAGAGTGATCGTTTTTAATTTGTACCTTTATTATTATTGGAATTAGGACTGTTTGTTTTTTTTATTAAAAAAATTTATACTGGTTGTTTTTTTCGAAATTTTGCTTCAAAAAATTCGAAATTGTGATACTTCAAAAATAAATAGTTTTTGTTGATTCGAATGCTGATCTCTAGGTCAATATAGTTGCAAAATATTTTTTTCTGGTGTCAATTATATAAGGAATTTAGCGATATATTCATTTTATTTAAAAAATATTACATAAACATTTCTAACAAAAATATTGATATGGCATTAATTGATATTATGAAAGTCGAATATAAAAGTGGAATATAAAATTTGAAAGTGGAATATTTATATTCCATTATTTGGTAGTAAAAGAATATTTTCTTATACAGCTTCTGGTCACACTGCACATAATGGATTCGTATATGAGTATTACGATGATGCTAATAACTCAATTTGAGCATATCTCGAGTTATGTTGTTATTTTATATTACCACAGATACTATTTTTAAGGTTTGACCTTTTCTATCAAATTCTATAAAAAAATCATAAAAAGCCATTGTCAGTCTAGGAGTCATATATGATGGTGTCTTGTGGATTTTTTTTTTTTGTTTTTGGTTCCTTATTTTCAGAGGGACATGACATCCAACTTAAGTGTTTTGTACGGATAGTACACACAGAGTCCGTGCGTCTTGGACAAAAAGCGGATTTTGACACTCACAAATTCGACATTGTGAAAGACTTCGTATATTTGGAATCCAGCATCAACGACGTCAGTCTGGAGATTAAACGGAGAATAAATCTTGCCAATAGGTGCTGGAAGCGATTATAGAAAGATACTTCGTAAAATCTTTGCACATATCTGCTTTGCTAACGAGTATCGAATCAGGATGAACCATGGCTGTATGAGTTACTCGACGACATTGACATAGTTAAGCGCATCAAGATCCAGCGGCTTCGCTGGCTAGGTCATGTCGAACGAATGGATGAAAACACTCCAAGTAGATGCTTGAATCGAGACGCGAAGGTGAACATCGTAGAAGAGGGCGTTCAAATCTGCGTTGGAAAGACCAAGTTGAGGACAACCTGCAACGCTTGGTTTTTCTAACGACTTCATTTCAGCGGCCAAGACCGACATAATGTTGTAAGGGTCACTTAAGAAGAAGAACAGTACACACAGAATTGTCATCTTTTGGCATGAGGTTAATTGAACCAACGTTTCAGTGTCGCAACCGAAATACATTTGTAGTAACCTCATGTTATTAAACTGAACGTACCATTGTTTACTCTATACGCAATGTTAGTCTGCGCAACTGCAGGTTCGTTTGTTGTAACATCATGATTGCTTTTTTCATTCTACCAAAATTTGACGTTAGTATATTTATTACGGCAACTGAGTACGTTATTGTATCAACAAAATAAATGACAAATGGCAACCCCATGTAAATCAACAGTTCGGTTGCCAGTTTCTTGCCAACAATTATGGACACATGCTGAAATAAATAAACGTCCAAAATAGCTGTTTAGCTAGTGAAATATAGTATAAATAAAAAAATGTGACCATTATAAATAGTTTTGTTTTTTGTTTAATTATGGTGAAAAAATGATAAATGTGTCTTTGCATACTGTTTTTTTTTTTTCAAGGAACAGACATCTTTGAAATTGTGTGCGTGACATATTTACGCATTTAAAATACATATAGAATACTTTACATAAATAAGTTTTATTATATACAAAAATTGGAGATTTTAGCTTGTTTGCTGACATGAAGGTTGAAGCAACCTCATGCTTGCTGACTAGTAGGTTAGCACAACCTAATTCTTAGTGACTAGGTACAACCTCCTAGTCACTAAGTTTTCTGTGTTTTCAGTTTTCTATGTGTAGTTACTTCAAAGATTTTTACTGCCTCCATAGGAGGAATAATTAAATTATGTTGATGCAGTTCTGATATAAATTTTCTGCAAATTTAACTCATTTTATGAATTTAAAAAATAATGCTTTTTTTACTTTCAAAAATGCAGTTAATAAATAAAAACGACTACTAAAGAATCGTATTCAACATTTTTGATTACGATTCTTTAGAAGTTTTTTTGGGTACACTCGAGATGAAATGTCCTATCTATATACTTATAGAGAAAAATGTGTATACAGACTGTGTCGCCTATTTTCTTTTTGTATTTTGTCTGTCTTAATACAAGATTGGTTTATAAAAAAAGTCTCAAAACCCCTAACAAAAAGCTGGAAATTGAAAAAATCTAAATTTGACCATAGGAACATGAAATTTAGACAGGGTGTTTATCTCCCGACGTAAGCACGCATTAACAATGGATTTATGAAAAACTGAACTTTTAATTCAAAATATCTGTGTACTTTAAATAACCAAAGTCATGAAATTTGGCCCAGTGATGTATATTGTGGTTCTTTATTTTGGTTTGGACAAAGGTACTTGCCACCTCCCATATAACCATAGCTTTAAAAATGCTTCTAACCTCCCAAGAGTATACATATAAAAATGGAAAAAGGGATCATATTTATAGGTGTGATTGGACAAATGGGCGTGGCACCGTCTATATAACCAAAATTTCATATAACCATAAGTTTCAATAAAGTTGCAGCAAAACTATTAATATTTTATAAATATGACGTATATGCAGATAGTTACGAGATGTTTGCTACAACAGCAATGATAATTGAGATATTTCTTGAACATTTGCAACAAAAATCTTGAGTTATTTTGACATTTGACTTCTATAAAAAAGGAAAACGGCGTACTTTTTCCTTACGCTCGATTTGCCCACAACAATTAAGTAAATCCAATAGTGTAAAAAAGTGTCAACTTAAATATTACATTTTAAAGGTAAAAGTGAAAAAAAAAGTCCCTGGGATGAAATTATCAAGACGTAATGGAAAATATTTCTTTTCAGAATTTACTTTCATGATAGTAGCGCAGGCAAACTTAGCTATTCCGCGAAGAAGTCTCAAGTCGATGTACAATTTTACCTTCGAGGGAAGGATTTATAAACACGATGGCATGTATAACCAGGACACTGTTTAAATTTTAGAATAAATAAAAATACATTTGATTCATTATATTTGAATTCAATAAAAATTACTCCGCGAATTCTAATGGAGTACCTTTTCCAAATATTCCACAACTATTTTCCTATTTGTAAGATGTTTAATTGATGGTTGCTATAAATAAACGTAAATTTCAAAAATGGTTGCCAGCAATATTTATCGTATTTGTAAGATGTTTGAAAGATGTTTGTCGGAAAGCCGATCTAAAATCTTTGTTGTATTATATGGAAATATGATTGGGCAAAGGAGCGTCACACCTCCTATATAACCAAAACATTAGAAGTGCTAAAACTCCTAACTTTTATAAGTAGTATTTATAAAAATAGGAGCAGGATCATATTTAACATTCTAATCGTCTTCAATATAACCAAAACTTTAAAATGCTTTACCTCCGGACCTGCTAAGTTGGTGTGATAAAGTTAGTAAGAATTATGACAGTTATAGTCGGTTTAAGTCAACTGTGAAGTTACCATTTAAAGTGGTGCATAGGTCGCCAGGGTATAGCAATCCCGAAAATAACTAACAAATCGCTGAAGAATTTCCTTTCATTTGATACCTATATATACAAATGGGTAAGTGTACTGAAATTGAATTTTTTTTTTATCGCAAGTCGATTCGCGGAATATATTATTTTCATATAATTGAAGTCAAAGTCAATATATATTAGATCAACAAAAATGTTAAGCCCGTATAAGGTATTCGAACATAAGTGGTCGGTTCACAGGTAACAACTGACCGATCATGACAAGGAGTTTCATTGATCTAACTATACCCTACACTAACTATACCCTACACTAAGAGTGAAAGGGTATATTCTGTTTGGTACGCCGTTTGTAACACCCAGAAGAAAGCATTTCCGGAATGGAAAAGTATACATATTCTTAATCAGCATGACCTCCTGAGTCGATTTAGCGATGACCGTATTTCTTCCCTCTGTCTGTCTGTTGAAATCACGATTACAGAAAAAGTAGAAGAGATCAATGAAACTTTACATTTAGATTACTTATATATCTAAGCTGCCTGAACAAGAAAATTGGCATGATTGGTCTATTGTGACCTGAGAACCGACTTAAGTTTAAATACCTCATATAAAATTTACATATACAAAGGAATTTTACTTTGTACGGTCTTAAGTGAACTTTTTCGGTCAAATATATATTGACTTTATGCTCAAATATTTCAAAATAATGCTTTCTCGCCAACCGACTTAAGGTTACACAAAAAAAATCGAAATTCGGTATACCAACCCATTTGTACATATGGGTATCAAATGAAAGGTACTTCTTCAGCGTTGGCAAGTTTTGAGTTATTTTTAGGATCCATATTCCCTCGTAACCTATGCACCACTTTTTATAGTACCCGCGCATATTATCACATATGTGTAGGGTTTATTGTCGGCTTAGACCGACTATAACTTTCAATATTCTTTCCAACTTCATCCAACCAACGATCACAATTTCCTTACTTCAAAATTTCCCATGTGACCTAACCTTCCCAACTGGTTTGATTTTTCTCTCACTTTTTAATTATGACTATTTATATTAAATGTGTATACTTTGTATCTTTTAGCACAAATTTATAACCATGATGAAGCCATACAGGTAGTATATTTTTTGAGAGATCTTAAATTTTAATTTTGAAATCATATTTTTATTTTCAATTCTCAATTTTGATAAACTTTTTCTTTATTAAAATACAAAAATTCTTAAAATAAAGAAAAACACTTCTGCTCACATAAACCATTCAAAAATTTGTGATATTGTTTTTAAAATTATGATTTCGTCTCAATGCTTATTCCACCTGTATGGTTTCATCATGTTTATAACTTTAAATTCATATAAAAAATAAAAAAAATGTTATGATAAATATGTAGCTAACGCTAGATTATCGTGAATCAAGCGTTATTCAACTCACCATTGAAATTGGCTTCAAGTAAAGACAATTTTGTTCCATTGATTACTAGCTGCTCCAATTGGTTGCGACTACATTTCAGTGATTCCAGCTGGTCAAGTGAGCTCAAGTCTAAGACGTCTATTTCATTCTTCGTCACCTCCAATTGAGTGAGATACTAAAACGAAAGTTAATCGTAATTATGCTATTGCGAAATACTGATATACTTACGCTGTAGTTGCCTACAAGAATATTGCCACCAAATTGATTTCCATTAAGATTAAACTTTTTCAGCGGCAGACTTAAATTGTTCGACTCACATATATTCAGAATATTGCTATTTTCTTCTTCCGATTGCTTTTCCATAATTTTTATTTATTTTAACAAAATATATTTTGAAATGTTACTAACTAAAATAAATCATGCTATACGTGTAAAATACAGGCAGCCACTGCAGCTGAACCACCAAGTCATAAGTTAGGCTGTGCTCAGTTTCAAATGTGTGTTACGCATGAGCTGCTACAACACACCTGTTATACACAACACATGAAACGGAGTGGATGGACTCTGAGTGAACACTCTAAAGAGGTTGCTGTAACAAGTGATGTTTGAGCGCTATTTTGACGTACGTTACCTACGTGAGTGTAACACATAAAACTTCAAATTACACAATATCCATTTCTTAAATATATCTCTAATTTTCCGGACATAACAAGAAAAATGTTTACATCTTAACCCGTGTGTCGGTACACATGCAGATAATATTTCTGAGTGCATAATTTTGCACCAAACAGTTAAGTTAAATTATATGTTTATTTTAGTAGCTTCGCTTAGTCAGTGATAAGTGCGTTGGACTATGACTATCTAGACAATGGCAAACCAGCTTTCATCCCGTCATGCGGATTGGGAATTATACTATAGCTCCCAATAATTGAGTAGAAATATAACACTTACATCTCAAATGGTAGGTAAGGTTCCTCCTAGGTTCTTAAGCTGTTGCGCCAAACTATTATTGATTTTTATTATATTTAATTTTACTTTCTGCAATTTTTTACTCATTTTGAAGAACTTGAATTTTTGTAAAATAAAAAACAATTATTTTATGAAAAAATAAATTAGTACCAATTTTTATTTTCACTATTAACTAGATAAAATTGCAAACCCATTTTGTAAAAAACCATTTTTAATTTTATTGATTTTTTTCCTAAAGTATCCTTTAAATAAGCTGACAATAATAATAGTGTGGCTCAATTTCCAAAATATCCTTTACATGAAGAAGGATTTGATGAAAATTGTAGTTACGATGTTTTGCTTGTCCCAATTTATTTCTAAACATTTTTCAATTCAATGCTAAATTAAAAAGGTCTTATAAAAAACGGTTTGGTATTCTAAAATTCGGTAAGCGACAATAGGGAAATAGCACGTATAGGAATATTTTTGCACATGTTTAATGAAATTGAAACTAGCCAGTGGTCTGTATTTTACTTCCACCTTCCACATCGAAGGTGAAAGGCTTAGAGAATTACTTGGCCAATTCTACGAATTATAACGAATTATAGTTTTTTAAAAACTGTACTTTTCAAAATAGTTTATTTGCACTTTATACGCCTTAGTGTGGTTACAGGTTGGCGACACAAACTGTAAATATAAACGGCCGTAACTATAAATATCGTAACTACATTTCAAAAATGTAGTTACGATATTTGGCTTTATTTCAAATTTGGACCGCGAAATTCAAAAATATGACTTTGAAGGGACATTCTACTCATAAAAAGGTTTCCAAAACTGCAATAAAATAAAAATTTCCAAAATGTTGGATAATATGTTCTGCATGTAAAGTATCGATATCTGAAAAAACCCTCTTAATGGGTACATGGTATTAGAGATGGACACGTGAGTGAGTTTTGACTCACACTCACTCACGCTCACGAAAGAATATTTCTAATCACGCACACTCATGACATTTTTTGCTCTACTCACACTCACTCACAATCACGTGAGTAAAATTAAGATTCAATCATCACGCGTGATTACGTGAATCACGCTAATCACGTGATTTTTTTGCTATTGCTTTCATAATGCATAAAAATACATATTTCATTTGTATATGTTGGTGAGATTGGTCGACCGAGCGTATTGTTCGATGTACTGTTCATATAAAAATGTAAAAATTGGCTCGAAGAATAATTCTCCGGTAAAGAATTCGTTTAAAATCTCTGAGAAAAATTATCTCTGGAAAAGAATTATCAATAAAAAATAGTCCGGTGTAGAATTTACACCGGGACCCCACACGTACCTATGGAACCCCACACGAACCTATGGAACAAACTAAACTTAATAAATGTATAGTTGAAATTGAAAATTCAACTTTTTACAAAAATGGATATATCGAAAAAAAAGCGTTCTATGTCCATTTTCATGAACGGTCGTATAAGACCAAGCAAAAACTATTAACATGACTCCACAAAAATTGACAAGCCCATACTAATTACGGCCAGTTTGCAGGGGGTTAGATCAATTTTTGACTGAACCTTATAACTTATTCTGAGTTGAAGAAGGGGTGGGTATTTGACGGTCAGTTATCAAGGGTTTGATTTATTATAGTTCTGAATAGTGGGTAGCCGCCTTCCCAAAGCCTTCTGAGTTCAAGGCATGGCCCTACTTGTTCTGTAGTTCAGCAAAAAAAAATAGAAAAATCGCAAAAAATTAAAAGTGAGATTTTTTATTTTATGAAATATTCGACTAACTCACGAAAAAAATGTACTCACGCACACTCACTCACGGTCTTTTTTTGGTCTACTCACACTCACTCAAAATAACGTGAGCAACATTAGGATTCAATCACAATCACGCGTGATCACGCGTGATTCACGTGAATCACGCTCACATGCCCATCTCTACTTGGTATGTTTGCTAAACGTTGATTTATGTTCATTATTTGACCTGTGCTTCAAAAAATAAATATATCGTCGTTGAAGTAAATGTCACCAAATAAAGTTTAATAAATTAAATAATAGGTAAATACAATTACTTTTATATCCTACGGTTTCTAATCGATGAGACCAACTTTGCCATAAATAAATAAGAATATGTTAAAATTTGGAATGGTATTTCGAACTATGAAATTTATAAACTTAAAAAAATGTTTTGGGAAAAAAGTGTATTTGGCCACTTGTACTTTACAACGACGATCTATCATTTAATCAAAAATATTCATTAGCATACATATAGTAAAATAAATTGCCTGTCCATTACTACATACAATTGCAAACGATTTTTTATTTTATTTTCTTAGTCTTTAAATTTAAATACATAGTTCATAAATTTTAGTTCTTACTGCTATAAGCCAGAAATTAGATTTCTGCTTTAATTTTATTATTTAAAGATTATCGGATTCTGTTAATATTGTATGTTCGTAAAAACTGTTAATATTTTACAATGTTTTTGCATCCGGTCGTCCGTCCGTACGGCGGCCGGATGGAATTGATTTTAAAATTACTATTCTAAACAAACAAAAAAATATAACACATATTCGTTCCCAGGCTCAATAACTAGTATTTGAATAATTTGAGAGAATCTATAAATACTAGTAAATTATTATTGCAGTTGATTAAGATGTCATTGAGGACGATGATGTTGATGCTGTCGTTGTGATGCCAGTGTCAATCGCTACCATAACATGCTGTTTATGCTGGCTGCTATTTTCCGCAATTGCACCTGTGCCACTTATTATGCTATTGCTACTAACTGAAGCAAGTGTCCGCTCGACACTCTGTTGTGTTTGATTACCTGCGGCAGCAGCTGCCGCAGAGACTGAATAGTCCAATTTATATATGGCACTCCGAGTAACATCGTCCATGGATGCTTCGTGACAATCGCGACCGTTGTGCGATTGCGAGCCACAGTTGTAGCAGGATATCGGTTTGTTTACACCCGCAGATAACGTTGTATACGGTGATGCAGCTGTAAGCAGTGCCGGATTCGGTGCTGATGACAATTGCTGTTGTAAGGCAGTCGTTGTATTGCCCTGTGTTGTGTTTGCTGCTGGTTGATTAACAGACGTCGAAGTAGAAGATCTTAAGGCGACTGTCGTGGCACCAGGCGGAGCGCCGCCTGAGAGAAATGCTATGCCAGCTGGATGATATGCCGGATAAAGTATTTCTCCATTGGGCGGTATTTGAAAAGCAGGCAGTCTAAATGGGCCTGGTGGCGATGGACCCATGCCTGGATTGTGAGATATTATGGGTGGCCTGCTTGTCGTAGCAAGATGTTGTGCAGCTGCCGCATGGTATGGATATGATGCATTATATTGTTGTTGCTGTTGCATAACAGAACTGGTAATGACATTGCTCAGCAGTCCACATCCACCTGCTGTTGATGGCGAACTTATGAGTACTGTGTTGCCTATGTTGTTATTTGCTGACACTGCATTGACAACGGGTACAGTTATTGTAGCAGTATTCGTATTGACGGCATTGTTGCTGGCCAACGTTGATTGCATCATGCAGCCAGAGCTGGTGCCTGTAGCAGGCGTCAGTATTATGTCTGCACCAATGTACTGTTGTTGTACGGAGGGCTGTTGGGGATTGGTCGCTGACGCTGAGGGCGCATATATTATTGCCGTACCAGCACTATTACCCGCCGATGCCACATTTCCTGGCATAATTTTTTCCAATCTGCCGTTTACACGATTTACGCTTATCTGCTGTTGCTTGTTGTAGTTAAGAAGATGTGGCTTTTGTTGCTGTTGAGCATGTTGTATTTGTTCACCACCTCGCATGATTCCAGCACCTGCACTGTTATTCGACATTAGAGTCGGAGTTTCTGGTGGCGATATTTCACCAGATGACCCAATCGAACTACCAGAATCACTGCCACCATTCTTATTACGTTGCTGCGATGCAATTAAACTCGTGTCTACTGAATTCGATCCGCCCACACCGTCAATAAGTGACATATTTTGCATTGAATAAGTTAAGCCAGTATTAACAGCAAAATTTCCAGGAGATACGGCCTGGAAATGCTGATTAAGTGGCATCTGCTGTTGTTGCTGCTGTTGATGATGCTGAATAAAGTTAACCGATTTGTGTCTATGGTGAGAGGCATTCCGACTATATCCATTTCTAATTAATGTTTGCAAGTGCATCGACCCATCCGTATTAATAACGACCTAAAAAAAAAAACAAATACAAATTATTCACATTGAAGGCTTATGTAAATAATAAATAAGAGTTCGGTTCATAGTTTCACCGTTCCGTTGATGAATCTTGTACTCCGAAAAAATGTTGGACAATTTGGGAAGTAAGATGAGATTTTAAGATAAGCAACATGTGTTGTTAGTTGCGTTATGCACACAAAGAGCATAGCACAGTATACTTGAAATAAAACCATGCCCATTGACTAGAATACTGTGTATATGGCCAATATAATATATATTTAGAAAATAGAGTCTTATTTTAGAGTGTTTTGAGAGCAATCAATAATAACTTTTTAAAATATCATAGTATACTCTTTAAAATTTGAAAAAAAAATTATATATTATATTATTGCAAGATCAGTAGATTCTGGCTCTTTGAGATCCACTAATATAGATGTTTTAATAGAATTAAAAATCTCATAAATGAAATGTTAGTGTTTATAAAATTGTGCACTCCATTAGGTTTCTGGAGTTCTTTTGGTCACTGTTATGTGCTCATATATAAGACACATTTAAAAGTCAGAGTGTGACATAATTTCATTCAATTGAAATCAAATGTGTGCTCATATGAAGTCATACCACATCAGAACCACAATTAGTTGGCATTTTTTTAAACTTTGCCATGTCAAAAAACAACCATTTATAAAATTTATATCGTCGGTGAAACTGCAATACCGCATATCTGCATTTTCGAATAATAATAATAATAGTTTGGCACTACAGCTCTATAAGAACTTAGGCCGAGCTCTCTCACCATTTTGAGCTGTGCGTGTTATATTTGTACTCAAAATGGTGGGACCTACAGTTTATTGCCGAATCCGAACGGCGGGTGAGAGCTTTTCATAGGCAATTTTTACTCTCGTAGGTTTGCCATTTACTGCCGAGAGGTAGCGCGGTATAGAAAAATGTTTCTATGAAAAGATGTTGTTAGCCCCAGCTTGAAACGGGGACCTTTCGGCTCGCAGTCCAACGCACTAACCACTGAGCTACCGCGGCTACATTTTCGAATACCGCATACAAAATTAATTTTACAGAAGATGAAAAATTGTATTGAGTCTCAATTCTCCACTTACTTCATCCAAAATTAAGTATGTTATAACTTTTAATGGCATTTATCTAATATATCCGATCAAGATATCATTTAAAATCGGATTATGAAACAAAATTAGGCATAATTTTTTCATGTAGATAGATGGTTTTGCAGTATCGTCGACTATATACAACATTTTTAAATAGTTCTAGTGTGACTATAGTTATAGTTGTGATGATGTTACAAAAACACATGTTACTAAGAAGGGAAAGCACAATCAAGCCCAAACTCAATTATTATTTATTCGTAACTATTGTAGTTAAGTACTCAAGTTAAGCTCATCGCATTTTTAAATGATAGTGTCTCAAAGTGGGGGGGCTATGGGGACGATTATCACAAGGCAACGTGTCTTAGCGCTCCAACATGGCGAAGCCAGCGCAATCCTTGTCGGTGTCGTCTCAAATCAACTCACTGGTCTCCAGAATTGACAATCCGCACAAGGCTAAATATTTCCACATCAGCCTAATTTGTGCACACGTTGCGATAAACGAGAAAGATGATGAGACAAAAGAGCGCTTCTACGAGCGACTAGACAACGCATACGAGCTCTGCCGCTGCTAAGATATCAAAATAGTGCTAGGCGATTTTAACGCCAAGGTAGGCAGAAAAGACAATCGGAAACTTTAGCTTTCATGTCAACACTTCCGATAACGGAACGAGGCTAATCGACTTCGCCGCAGCACGAAACATGGTAGTTAGTAGAACTAGATTCGAACATTTCGATATCCACAAGGCCACATGGTTTGTCGCCCGATCAAAAACGAGAAACCAAATTGATCACGTTGTGATTGACGGAAGGCACGCTTCGAGAAAGACGATGCGCACATTCAGGGGTCAAAAAAGAGAGGCAGAAAGACGTGAGTGTGAGGAGATTGAGATGCATGGGGACAGGAATGAGGCTCGTAAATTCTTAGAGAAAATAAGACGCCTAGCCGGTTCAAAATCCGGATCCTCTTCTTGTAAAGATAGGAACGGCATTCTAGTGACAGATATCCAGAACACACTAAAGAAATGGAGGGATCACTTCTCTAAACTGCTGACCAGCAATTTCACCGATAGAGAAGTAAACCCGGCAACCCCAGTACTTGAGATTCCGCCACCCGATCGTGACGAGGTCAGAACAGCCATTGCTCGGCTGAAAAACAACAAAGCCGCAGGTGCTCATGGTCTGTCTGCAGAGTTGTTTAAGGCCGGAGGCGACGAGCTAATAGATAGCATGCACGAGCTCGTAAGCAAAATATGGTCGGATGAAAGCATGCCAGAGTGCTCTCAGTGTACTCTGCCCAATCCTAAAGAAAGGGTATCCCACTATATGCGCCAACTACCGTGGTATCAGCCTACTTAATATCGCATATAAGATTCTATAGAGCGTATTATGTAAAAGACTGAATCCCATCGTCAACAGACTGATTAGACCTTATCAGTGCGGCTTCAGACCTGGAAAATCCACGATAGACCAGATTTTCACATTGCGCCAAATCCAGGAAAAAACTCTAGAAAAACAGATCGACATCTACCACCTATTAGTCGACTATAAAGCCGCCTTCGATACTCCGATAAAGGACAATGTCTGAGTTCGATATACCTGCGAAACTTATAATGCTTTGCAGCATTAGTGTCATGCTGCGCGCATATGCCGATGATATTGATATCATTGCCAGGAGCACACGAGCAGTCAGCGCAGCATCCTCCAGATTGGAGAAAGTGTCGCGTCGAATGGGTCTAGCGGTGAACAAGGACAATACGAAGTTCCTTGTGTCAACTAGCAAAAGAGTCTGTGCATCTTGGATTTTGGCACCCATAAGTTCGATATTATGAAGGACTTCCTCTATCTGGGATCCAGCATCAACAGAAATAACGACGTCAGCCTGAAGATTAACTCTTGCCAACAGGTGCTACTTTGGGCACAGTAGGCAATTCATAAGTAGAGCTCTCTCTCTCAAGAAGGTTCTTTGAATCGAGACTCGAAGGTGGACAGCGTAGAAGAGGGCGTCCAAATCTGCGTTGGAAAGACCAAGTTGAGGACAACCTGGCAACGCTTGGTATTTCTAACTGGCGTCGGCGCGCGTGACTGGCGCGACTTCATTTCAGCGTGTAAGTTGTTCCCCAAACAATATTTTTAAATCAAGGATACTGTAATCCTGGCTGCATTAATTTAAAAATATATGGCATTATTTGTCAACTGATATTGTTAACTGACCATTAATTTACATTTTTTCGCGTTTAACACACTCTAGTAAGGTTTATTAATAAAAACTTATCCTTTATACCGGGTAAATATTGTAATTTAATAGTATAGAATTGCATGGGCAATGTTTGGTTAATTTTGATATCATAAGTTTCTGTATAGTTTATGTCAGGGTGGCGGCGGACGCTTCACATAGACCAATTTGGTTACCACTGTTTATGCGAAGAATGAACATCTTTCATTATGATTTTTTTCGAGATCAATTTTGCCCGTCTGTCTAAGTTCTCAAAAATAAAACATAATATTGAGTATTAATTTACTTAAAATGTTATCTTGGCTTAAAAACATTATAGGTTTCCTTAATTCAAAAACAAAGGTCACATTACGCAGATGACGAAAATATGAAGAAAATATTTTTTTAAAAATCTTTTGCTCCTACCACTTATTTAAGCTGTAATATTTTATAAATAAATTTATAAAATATTGAATATAGGTGCCGAGCAACAAAGACCATTTTGCACCATTTTTTAATAATTGAATTATGTTATGAATAAAACTCCGTGTTTTATAAGCGCGTTATTTAGAAACTTGATTGTTTTATGATTGGTACAGTCTAATATTTGTTAGAGAGGCAATGTACTTCGGTTAATAGAACATACCCGTAGATTGTGGTCTAACGGAAAGATTCATTTGACAAGTGTCACACTGCTTTTGTATTCCTTGATCAAATATGTGGTTGGTGTTATATAGTGGTTTGCCTACTCTTAGCCTTGCTAACTTTATACATTCATCACTAGTGAATCTTGTATTATAATTTGGTCTTGTGGTTTTAGGATTGTGTTAGAGACATTCCAGGTATCCTGATATTCCTCTGATTGCATCACTTTGCCAGAAATTATCATTAAACTGTCCAGACATGGTATCATGGTAATGGGAGGCATCGATATTGTGTTTTTTCTGTTATATCTGCGTATTCGTTCCCAAGAATAACAACATGTCCATGTATCCAATGTAATTTTATTGTCACATTTATATCTAGGCCAGAGATAACAAAATCATAAAATTTGCTTTGTAATGCCTTAACCACACTTAGACTCTTAGAGTAAATGACCGTCCTGCATTTGAATGCAACTGCCAACTTTACAGCTTTTTGAACTGTCGTGAAAAATACCAGAATTGGTTGGTAAAATCCCCTGCGATATAGTCATGAAATTTTCTGTAGATAATGGATTTATCACTGCGAAAGATGTTGTGCCATCCAAAAAAGAACCATCGGTGAATATTGTCATTTTCGGATTGAATTTTGGCATTGCTTCGAAAAAAGTTGTTTGTATACGACGTCACTTGTGCTTGATTTGTTGTCTATACTTAATGTGCAATCAAAGCTTATACTTGACTGATCCACGGTCGGAACACCTGTCGATTTCGTTGGAATTGGTACATTTTCCTGATACTAGCGGTTTTTTTTGCTAGTGGTTTTTATTAATGTGTTTGCGTAAACATTAAATAGTACCACTGACAGTGGATAATCTCGAGGTATGCCATTTTCTATATTAAAGCTTCGTGAAAAATAACCATTTACTTTTACCGTTATTCTCCGGCGCAACAAAAATGACAGAATTAGCTTGAGAATATTTTTTGGAAATCCCCATTCATTTAACTCGTTTATAACATACGTTGCTATAACCAAATGCATTTTCGATCGAGACAGAATTACGTTATTCCTTTTTTAAAAAATATTTTTTTTTTTTTAAGTTTGTCTCCAGAGTTTGACATAATGTGTGGACACCATGGTTAGGTAAAAAAAGCGTGCTACTCTGCAAGCAATTTATTTTTTGCACATTTCCAAATTCTTTTGGTAATTAACTTGTCTAATAGTTTAGACAAAACAGAAATTAGCGATATATGGCAGTACCTATCCAGTAAATTTTGATTTTTTCCTGCTTTTGGAATAGGTATAAGACACGCGTACTTCCAATCATGTGGATATGTCCCGTAGTTTAAGATGTTGATGTACAATATTCAGATTCGTTCTTTAAGTATTTGTGAAGCATTTTTTATAATTAAATATGTGATTTTATCTGTGCCAGGTGAAGTCTCTTTTCTTCTGCCACCTCTTACGCAATCAGTCTAATGATCGAATTCATTACCATTAACGGCCATGTTTGTTGTCAATATCAATATTATTTTATCTAAAATTAACTCAGATTTAAATGAATTGTCCGAACCTATGGATCCCCATAGTACAGCAAAAGCATTAGCAATACATTCTGGGTGGGCACATGTCCTATAGTGGATCGCATTTGATAAATTTCTTGTTCTTTTAAATATTTTCAATGCTTGATATTTTAAACCTATTAGTTTGCCAATTTCGGAGTTAAACCACACTTGGCGGTAACGGTTTCTGGTTTTCTACTAATGGGAATGGATTAATTTACAGACATCCTTAGTGCTTCTTTATGTATGTTGGAGGTTTCAGAAAATGTAGCATTATACACAACTGTTTTTTTTTGCTCAAACAAAGACCAATCTGGATTCTAAAAAACGCGAAATATACTTTTTTGTTTTGGTGTTTCATTATTGGACAACATAATTGGTATATGATCACATACTTCCGGCTGAGGAAAACAAGACCAGGCCAGCGTAGGGGCCAGATATGTGCAGGCCATCGCTCGTCGACTGCTGTTAATGTATGCTAAATAGTGTAGGCGACTCATCATTTAATATAGACAGGTTTCAATCATTTGCAAAATTATCCCATATTATGTGTTGGATGTGGTTTGTGAAACCCATAACAAAAATGGCTATAGCTGATTTGGCATAGGAATAGTATTTGTTAAAGTGAAAAACATTGTACTGTGGAAGATGTAAAAATTTCAAGTTTTTGTATATGATGTGGGTTTTCTTGTAATGAGATTACATTAGGGTTGTGTTTGGATATTAATAGTTCGAATGCGTATTTATTATTAGTGAAACCTTGTATGATCCACTGCAAAATTTTTAAATTTAAACCTATATCCATTATATTAATATAAATTATATAATTTTTTTTTGTTGTTTTGTTACTTAATTGTGGTAATTTTTCATAGAGATGATCTGAGTGGTGAATTAATATCTACAGTGTCTAAATTATTGGTTGCTGTGTCTGCTAAGTTTTGCTGCTCGTTTAATGTTGTTTGTGTGAGTGCATTTGGTGTTTTTTTCTCGTTGCTTTTCGTTGTTTTAATATCGGTGTTGTTGTTGTTATTATTGTTCGAGTTATTTGTTTTGCTTTTGGAGTTGGTTGAAAATTGGAGTGTATTTGGTGTTGTTGTTTGAGTTGTGTGGGGTTTATTATACCCTACACTAAGAATGAAAGGGTATATTCAATTTTTGGTTGTTTTTAACTGTGTAGTTAGATGTTGTTGGATTTCTTACAATATCAGGCATCAATCTTGCTTTTGTTGAACTATTATGAGATTTGATTTTATGTGCATAGGGGTTACTGTTGAAAACCTTCCATGCCTCTCTAGCGTTGCAACGTCTATCATTTCTTATTGTATTTACTGCCTTGTGTTGGGACAGTCGCCATCATATGAAGTAAGTGTGTTCTTATCGCAATTAACACAAGATTTAATGGAACAATCCTCGCACGTATGGACGATTCCACATTCCCTACAAGCTTTTACATTTCTGCAGCGATTCTTTGTGTCCAAGTTTTTCGCAGTTAACACAGCGCATCGGATTTGGAATGTACTCATCCACCCGAACACTTTTCCAGCCTATTTTTATTTTTATAAGACGAAAGTTCTTTTTCGAGTATATCAATAATATTTTGTGAGTAAATTCTGCCTTGCGTTGAGTTGAGAGTTTTATGGGAAGACACCTTAACCGGACACTGGTAGAAAATTACTCATCATTGATTTAACAGTCTTTTGCTTTGGAGTGATGAAGAAATTGTTATCAAACAATGTCTGAGTTGAATCATTTATTGATCTCAATCCAATATACTTTTTTTATTTTTTCGTTTTGTTTCAAATTTCCTTTATACACCCAGAAAAAAAAATCGCTTGTTTTTTTCCAAACGGTTATCTGATAATTATTATTTAGTCTATAGAGCAACATTTGGACGGGTAGCAATATAGCTATTTCGAATTTTTGTAGACCATGACCATCCAAACTTAATAGTCTCATAACGAAATAGTAAAAGTGGCTTTTGAACAAATTTAATAAACAGTCAAATCGAATGTAATCAATGGCATTTCCACAGTTAAATTAAAATGTTAGACCAATTACACGGATATTCAACATAAAATTAAAACGTTATAATCAAGGATAATAATAACAATGATAATATACAACAACAGATGTAAAAAGACATTATTTAATTAGAAAACCTTGCCAGAGTGTGTAAAAACGTGATAGAACTGGCCTAATTCAAGTGGCGTGAAGTGTACATGTTTTCTAGATTTTTACTATTTTTCACACCACGTCCTGGCATATCCTTACATCCAATAAAAAAAATTAATGACATATTCGTGATCAATTATTAGTAAGTCAAAGAAGTTTCATCTTAAAATAATACGGAAATTCGGATTAAAGTAGTAAGCGGGTATTTATATAAGTTCCTACCCCTCAGTGTTCCAGAATTCAAATATTGGCGGCCAGTATGTCAAAAATTAGCTACATACGTTATCTTTCAAATGCCATTTATCGCATTATGAGACACAAAGCCGTTTGTGAATGACCACGACCTTTGTTAGCTTCCGATTGAGAGACAATTAAAGCGTTGGGTGCAATAAGTGCGTTAGGCATCATAACGCCTTTTTTGCAATATTCGCACCGAATGATCACAGCAGTGCCTACCTACTATCCTCCTGGGAAATCCCAGATTGATTTCATAAAGTTTTTTTTTGTCATTTTATGGAATTAGCTCCATATAAAAACAATATTTTTTTTTTTGTAATTTTTAATTTTCAACAGAGTCAATTTAGTTTTGAGCCATTTTGACTAGGGCTGTGCGATTAATCAGAATCCTGATTAATTGATTAATCAGAAACCCTGATTAATTGATTAATCAGAATTTTGTTTAATTGAAAATGAAATAATTTTATTCAACAACATTTGAACATGTTGTCAACTTAAATAAAGTGAAAATTTAATTTTGAAATATTTAGAAGATAAATGGACGTGTTTCCAATATTCAAGGACCATATAGTAAGGTATTTTTAATTATTTAGCGACGGAGAAATGAATTAATCAGAAATTCTGATTAATCAAAATGCTGATTAATCAATTAATTACACTTCTGTTTAATCATAATCCTGATTAATTAATATTTGAATGTACTGAATAATCGAAATTTTAATCAGAACATTTGATCAATCAAAAAATTTGATCAATCGATTAATCGCACAATTTTGACCGTAATTTGTATCTATATCCGTCATATCAATACGTATATCTATATTATGCACAATAATCTTTATTTTTTTTCATTTATGTAATGTTTATAGCTCTAAAACTCAATACGGCCAAATTTTATTTCTCGTTTTATGCAATAAGGACGAATAAATCATTTATTTTAATTAAAAATGTTATATATTAATAGTACCTTTAAAACAAATTTTATAAGTAAATAATAATACTAAAAGTTCTAATTTTAATGGAAAATTTGAATCAGTAATATCGGTTCATTACATTATGAGAAACGGAAATTCAAAAACTTTAAACGCAAATATCTCAAAACTTACTTTTCACATAACGCCCTTAGGCACTCAACGCTTCAATTGTTACTGCATACATTTTATTTTGTTATATAATTCAAGATTAGAAGCTCTTACGACTGCGGTTAAAGAGTCGCACGATGCAGTAAACGGTATATGAATGATGATGGGAAGGGTCATATGCTCTAACCCTACTTTTTTTTATTGTGGAGTCAAAAATATATAAAAAAATAATCGTTATGCTTGAGCAAAAAACATATAAATCAATTTTCTTACTAAACAATAAATGTTTCTATCAAGAAATTATTTAAATGTATATATATATTGGTTTTTTACTGTTACAGTCTCTGGTGGATATGGTGAATGTTGAAAATTATTAAAATTTTAATAATATTGGTGTTTTTATTTATTTTCACGATTGAAGATTTTTCTTGGCTAAATCAATATTTTCACTTAAATTACAAAAAACATTGCTTAAATTCCGTTTCCCACTTTACCCCAAAAAATTATTCTTACTTTACCCCAATATCACAATTTCAACATAACTTAGCACTATATTAACAATGTTAAATTATTTGAAAACCAGTTTGTATTTCAAAATATATACAATATTCGATTATTTGAATTATTAATTTATCCCTCTTTACCCCAGGTTTTTTGTTAAAGACATTGAAAAATATGGAAAAAAAATGTATACAAAAATGGAAATCAAAACCGAAATCGTAACATGGAACCGGTATAACGAACCCGTATCGTTATAAAAACTTAAAACCGGACCGTAACCGAAACGTGGAAAAACCCGAAACCGAAAACCGTTATTCGTTTAGGTTTCAACCCTTGGCTTGATGTATTTGAAATGAAATTTGTTATTTTAGTACAACTTCCAATTTTTGTATAAAAGTATTTTTCTTTGTTTTTCAGATAGCTATTGTAGTACAAATTGGAATGTCATTAACTAATCTATAAAATTCGTTGTTATATTAGCATATATTAAAAAAAACATTCGGAAATTGATTGATTCATATTTTCCGAACATTGCAATTTGGAAAAACTATTGCTTTACTATGTACTCACATCATCCATGTGTTTCATATTTTGAGGCAAGATTATTTCATTTGATAACATTTGCTGATGCGTCTGTCCCATTGGAGGCGGTGTAGTTTCCGAAGAGGACCGACGGACATTTTTTAAGGCTATACCTACTCGTTGTGGCATATTTCTCATTTGATGATGCGAAGAGTTTTGTTGCTGCTGCTGTTG
This sequence comes from Dryomyza anilis, assembly GCA_951804985.1. Taxonomy (NCBI): domain Eukaryota; kingdom Metazoa; phylum Arthropoda; class Insecta; order Diptera; family Dryomyzidae; genus Dryomyza; species Dryomyza anilis. The sequence goes on from OX638131.1 coordinate 77,618,728, forward strand.
CTGCATTATAACATTCGCCGAAGCTCGATTGGGACTAGTAGCTCGGCTGCTTGAGGGCGACGACTGCTGGCTCAACATGGGTGACGAGGACTGTGGCGGTGGCTGTCAAGGTTATTTTCAAAACAAAAACAAAAAATATTATACACCACAGTGACAACCCAATTACTTTTAATTACAACCTCAATCGATGATGAACCGTGCGGACCAAACTGGTGCATATTTGATCTTACTGCCCAAGTCCCAGGATGCGCTATAGCTAAATCAGATGGAATGGCAACGTTTGATGACAGCATGTGTGACATACTATCCACAGCGAGCTGATGTTGAATGTTCCCCTCAGATGGCATCATCTGAAAATACACGCACATAATAAGTAAATGCAGCTGCACTGCTGTTAAGGTTTCGGAATTAGTTTAATAATCAACAGGTACCGATAAAATGCAAAATTTAAATTATTTTTATTAACTTAATTTTGAAAGAAAATAAGAAATTTATGAATAGATCGTAAAATATTTAGTTTCCGGAACTAATATTAATCCAAAGTATAGTTAAAGAGACATTTTCAAAAACAAATTAAAATAATATATTACGTCGATGATACTGCAATACCGCTCAGCTACATGTGAAAATATCGGCTAAATTTGTGTTATAATCCGCTTTTAATTGATTATAACACAAGATAAATGCCATTATAAACGCTGACATATTCAATTATGGATGAAGTGCATAATAGAGACACAAAACAGTCTTTATTTAATTTCTGTAATATTCATTTTGTAGGCAGTATTCGAAATTGTATATAAGCGGTATTGCAGCATTGTCGACGATAAGTATATACAATCTAGGTTGTATAAAGACAATTGTTAACAGGTAGTTCGATTTTGGAATTTATGCGGGGCTGACATATTTTCTCCAACCCAAAAAAAAACGGTATTTTTGTCACTTTTTGAATTTTTTATGGATTGTATTGATTTCCGTACCTTTTTCGGATATATGTATATATTTTTATTATGAATTTAAACTTAGTAAATATGTTTATGGTTTTTCCAATTTAAGAGTTGAATATAAAACACCAAATCTAAAAAAAATATTTGGACCACTGAGGATTAAATCTCGGGTGAAGTCAATAATGAAATGATTAAAATTTTTAAAAGTTAATATAATAGAAAAATAGCACATATACAATGAAAACCATGTGAATAACTAACATATGCAAGCCTTTATTTATATCAAAATAATTTAATGATATAGCTGCTATAGCAATATAGTAGCCGCGGTAGCTCAGTGGTTAGTGCGTTGGACTGCGAGCCGAAAGGTCCCCGGTTCAAGCCTGGACTGGGGCAAACAACATCTTTTCATAGAAACATTTTTCTATACCGCGCTACCTCTCGGCAGTAAATGGCAAACCTCCGAGAGTATAAACATTGCCTATGAAAAGCTCGCACCCGCCGTTCGGATTCGGCAATAAACTGTAGGTCCCACCATTTTGAGTACAAATATAACACGCACAGCTCAAATGGTGATAGAGCTCGGCCTAAGTTCTTATAGAACTGTAGTGCCAAACTATTATTATATTATTATTATTAATTTAATGATATAGCTGTATGTAGTCGCCGAAACTTTGGATTTAATTTCCAAAGCAAGAGACATTGATTAAATATATTATATTCTGAAGAATTGTCCTGTTTTAAAGAAGGCATTGAAAATATATTTAGTCACGCACTTAGGCCGTTTCATTTTCTCGACAATATAATTAATTCAGTATTTAGAGAAAAACTTTGTAAATATGAATACGAATAACAGGTAAATGTTTGGTTATGAAATCGAAACCCATAAAATAATCCATATCTGTTCGTCCATTTTTCATCCATTTTTTTCTACAAAGTTTGTTTCAACCAATGGTTATTTAACAGTTCTCAGAATAAAACGAGTGGGAAGTTACCTTTAAAAACCGATAGATCCAATTGAAATTATGTTATTTCTACAAAACCCAATAAAATTAAAAAAACCAATAAAAGTTAAAAAATCCGGTGGATTTGATTTTTATTAAGTCCGGATTTTTAAGCTCTGAATTTATTAAAATGATTTCAAAGTTGTCTCTAAGGGACATTAAGTATATACTAGGGGTTCCAATCCCGAAGCATTTTGACAATCCCGCGACTATCGAGATTAGAAAAAAATCCCGGGATTAGTCCCAAATTATTGAATTTGGTTTCGATCCACTCTATTATACTTACAGCATTGTGAAAATACTAGCAGCGGTCTATTAAAAAATAATGAAACTATGCTAACGACTGCAAATTTAGAATTTAGTAGTTTTATGTGATGGTCAATCCCGTTATTCGATACTAATATTATCCGGGATCTCGGGATTGGAAGCCCTAGGATGGACACAATCAAACCAAAATTTGAATATTAAAAGAGTATTCATTTCATTTCGTATCGCCTGAGTATATGCTTATTTCATAAAAATTGTACACTATAAAACTTATAATTTGTACGACCTTCTCAATTTCACATAATTGGGATTTTAACGAACACATAAAGTTTATTTTAAAGATGATTTGTATTTGGGCACTATTAATTTTTTCCATGGAACATATAAATATTAAACTTAAACTTAATGAAAAAATATATATAGAAGTATAAATCTGTGTTTTTAACCTGTAGTATTTATCAACAGAATATTCCATATATCACCACACTACTCTATGGGAGGTTCAGAATGGTGTAGTGCACGCGCAACCAATAACCGACTTCTATTAGTTGCCATAGCCTCTCCTACACAATTCCTAGTCTCACCTTCACGTTGGTGAACCCCGTTAACCCGAGCAACCAGCTGAAGATCGGGTTTCAACCCCGGTGCGAGGTCGGGGACAAACGAGACAGGGATATTGGCCCTCCAAAATGGGGATTGTGCGTTGGGCTTGTGACCCGCCATATAAAAAAGCTGATTCAATGAAAACAGAAAAATTGCCTCGGATATCGACCCGAAAACACGATGACAACCTAAGCAAACGTATAAAGGACCATGATTTATGGATATGTACCTGGAATGTCCGAACCCTTTATAGGGAAGGTGCCACTATCCAGCTGGTTGATGTCCTAGAAAGATACAAGGCTGACATCACCGCAATCCAGGAAATGCGATGGACAGGACAGGGCTGCTCTAAACAGGCATCCTGTGACATTTACTACAGCTGCCATGCGGAGAGGCATGAATTTGGTTGTGGATTTGTAGTCGGCAAGAGACTCCGCTACCTTGTCTCTAGGTTCACACCCGTGAACGAACGACTAGCAACAATCCGCATCAAGTCTAAATACTTCTATATCAGCCTAATTTGTGCGCACGCTCCGACGAATGAGAAGGACAATGAAACTAAAGAGACTTTCTATGAGCGCCTCGACGAAGCCTATGAGCGCTGCCCCCGTCACGACATCAAAATTGTGATTGGCGACTTTAATGCCAAGGTGGGCTATGAGGGTATCTTTGGTTCAACGGTTGGACAATTCAGCCTCCACGACAACACCTCCGACAATATAATGAGGCTGATCGACTTCGCCGCAGCACGAAACATGGTAATTAGTGGTACTAGATTCAAGCATCTCAATATTCACAAGGCCACGTGGCGGTCACCCGATCAGAACACGCGCAACCAAATTGATCATGTTGTGATTGACGGAAGGCACGCTTCTGTGTGATAGATGTACGCTCGATCCGAAACATCGACTCGGATCACTTCCTTGTAGCAGCCAAGGTTCGCACACGCTTATGCGCTGCGAAAATCGCACGGAAACCCACGCAAAGAAAGGTAGACGTCAGTAAACTGCACACACAACAGACCGAACAAGCCTATGCCGCTCGACTCTCACACCTGCTTGCCCAAGGCACTCCCCCTCTCGATGCAGTGGACACACGACTCCCGCTCAATGCGTACGGCTGCCGAAGAGGTGCTTGGATTCCAAAGCCCACTACGGAACAAGTCGTATGACGAAGAGTGTCGCGCAGCCATTGCAGAGAAAGACGCTGCATATAGAACCACCCTGCAGTCGGTAGTTATGCGAGCCGCGAAGGAGCGATACAGAGAGAAGAGGAAGGAGGAGAGACATCTTTTTAGACGCAAGAAAAGAGAATTAGAAAGACGCGAGTGCGAAGATATTGAGATGCCTGGCGACATGAACGAGGCTCAAAAATTCTTTCAGAAGATAAGACGCCTGACCGGAGGTTTAAAGACCGGACCCTCTTTCTGTCAGGACGATGACGGGAATCTAGTAACAGATGTCCAAGGTACACTGAGATTATGGAGAGAGAACTTCTCTGATCTTCTAGCAGGCGATGATGACAACTATTCCGCTGATGGAGAAGACAGCTTGACAACCCCAGTTGCTGACGACGGCATTGACATACCCCCGCCTGACCGTGAAGAGGTCTGCACAGCCATCAACAGGTTGAAAAAAAAACAAAGCCGCAGGATCGGATGGTCTTCCTGCTGGGTTGTTTAAGACCGGAGGCGATGAGCTCATAACGAGCATGCACCAGCTCATCAGCAGAATATGGTCAAAAGAAAGCATGTCTAGCGAATTGAATCTCAGTATACTCTGCCCAATCCTTAAGAAGGGGGATCCCACGATACGCGCCAACTACCGTGGGATAAGTCTCCTCAACATCGCGTATAAAGTTCTAACGAGCGTATTATGTGAAAGACTGAAGCCCATCGTCAACAGACTGATTGGATCTTATCAGTGCGGCTTCAGACCTGGCAAGTCCACCATAGAACCGATTTTCACATTGCGCCAAATCCTGGAAAAGACCAAAGGGAGGCAGATCGACACCCACCACCTCTTCGTCGTCTACAAAGCTGCCTTCGACAGTCCGATAAAAAACCGCCTATACGCCACCAAGTTTGAGTTCGGTATACCTGCGAAACTTATAAGGCTTTGCAGGATGACCCTGAGCGACACACGTTGCTCAGTGAGAATTGAGAACAACCTCACCGATACGTTTAATACCGAACGAGGTTTCAGACAAGGCGATTCCCTATCGTGTGACTTCTTCAACCTAATAATGGAGAAGATTGTAAGAGCTGCACAACTCCATCACAATGGCACTATCTTCAACAAGAGTTCCATGCTGCTCGGGTATGCTGATGATATCGACATCATTGGGCAGTGCGTACGAGCAATCTGTGCAGCATTCTCCAGTTTAGAAGGGAATTGCGTCGAATGGGTCTTACGGTGAACGAGGACAAGACGAAGTACCTTGTGTCAACAAACAAAGAGTCCCGGCGTCCAGCCTGGAGATTAGCCGAAGAATAACTCTTGCCAACAGGTGTTACTTTGGACTCAGTAGGCAATTGAGGAGCAGAGCCCTCTCTCGACGGACAAAAATTACGCTCTGTAAGTCGCTCATCATGCCAGTTCTCCTCTATGGCGCTGAGGCATAGACGCTTGCCAACACCGATGAGCGAGCTTTAGGAGCGTTCGAGAGAAAGATTCTTCGGAAATCTATGGCCCGATATGCGTTAAAAACGAGTACAGAATAAGATGGAACGACGAGCTGTATGTGCTCTACGCCGACATTGACATAGTCAGGCGCATTAAGATCCAGATCCTACACTGGCTTGGACATGTCGAGCGTATGGATGAAAGCGCTCCAGCAAAAAAAATGTTCAATTCTGTGGTGGTCAACGTAGGAGAGGGCTTCCGAATCTCCGATGGAGCGACCAAGTGCGAGACAACCTGACAACCAACGTTGCCAGTTTTGTAGGAAAAGTACTGTTTATGAGAATTTTTAGCATTTGCGGGATATGAGAATTCTCACACTATATTGAGATTCTTTTTCCCTTGAGAGAATTTTTTTCTCTCGAAAGAGAAAAATCCCTCACGTGAGAAAAAAATTCTCACAAAAGCGATATTTCCTGCACGAGAAAACACACTGCTGGTAAAAAAAGGAAAACAGAAATAACGGAATCTCATCTCATTCACTTGAAAATAGATTTATAAAAATGTTATATATTTTTAATTGAGGTACTGTGAGAATTTAATGGATTTTGCGGAAAATTGTGATAATTTGAGAAATTGTGAGAATTTGAGAAATTGTGAGAATTTGAGGTATTTGTGAGAATTTTGAGAGAATTGTCCTACGAGAGATTTTGTGAGAATTTCATGAGGGAAAAAGGTATTTCGATTGAGAATTTCATCTGGCGACACTGCTGACAACACTTGGAATGCAAAACTGGCGCCAGCGCGCGCAATGCAGAAGCGACTGGCGAGGGGTGATTGCTGCGGCCGAAAACCATCATGGGTTGTAATGGCCAAATAAGTAAGTAAGTAACTCTATGTTTTGAACCTGTAGAATTATCAACTAAATATTCCATATATAACCATACTACACCTAACCACAACTATGTAGATCATAACTAAGCAAACTTATATACCAAGCTATTTTTATATTTATAAATTCTTACACGAAATCACGAAAGGAAAAAAGTAGTATTAACCATCAGCCGGGGAAAGTGATGACAATGAGTACATTTTTTAATCACCCCTGTATCCCCCTAAATAACGAAAATCGACCGAATTCACAACTAATTATAACAAAGGGTACTTGGCAAAAAATCTCTCTAAACTGATTAATCAAATTTCCAATTAATTGATTAATCAAGATGTTCGATTAATCAGAACATTTATTAATCAGGATTCTGATTAATCAGAATTGTGATTAATTGATTAATCAGCAATCTATATGGTTTTTGAACAGTTAAAACACTTCCTTTTATTTTTTATTTACTTTAAAAATAAATTTTCACTGATAAAATGTTCAAATGTTGTGGAATAAAATTATTTCATTTTCAATAAATCAAAATTCTGATTAATCAATTGAACAGGATTCTGATTAATCAATATTTTGATTAATTGATTAATCGAACAGCCCTACTCTAAACTTTTTTTTTTAAATCTACATCACTTTCCACCTATATCGTGGTCGTGGTCTCGAAGGATGCAAGTTGTGGAAGCTGTTCTCTCAGTACTGCATTTCATCACTTCTAGACTTCCGTAGCCATATCCGCCCTGTCCCTGGTTTTTACCAATTTCTGGTTTTTATCAATGATCTTCTGTATTGACTCAAAACTAGGGAATACAATCCCGGAATTCAAGATACCGATCATTTTCTAGTCCCGTAAATCCCGGAATTTCAAAGTACTTATCCCGGGATTTTCGGGATTAGCAAAATATCACTATTTTATAATAGCACTGCAAGTGAAACGATATAAATTCATTCCAGAGCTATCAATACAATTATACTTACAAAAATTCTACTTACGTCTTTGAGACAACCACCAAATATCCGACAAATACGATAAATAATACTGGCAAATTTACGATTATTTATAGCAAACATCTATTAAACATCTTACAAATATGACGAAAGTTTCTGAATATTTGGAAAAGGTATTCCATAAGAATTCGCGGAGTATTTTTTATTGAAATAAAAGTAATCAAATGGGTTTTTATTTATTTAAGTTTTTATTTTATTTTGGTTTTATTGTTTTTTTTTTTTTTAATTTTTAATAAATAACATAATTTCAATAGGATTTATCGGTTTTAAATTTATTCTCCCACCCTTTCGCTGCCGAGAACTCATATGGACGAGAAAATGCCTGATCAAATATATTTTAAATGTCTTCTTTATAACAGTACAACTCTTCACAACATAATAGATTTAATCAATGACTACCGCATTAAAAATGGCTTATTATTGGCTTGAATTAAACCCATAGTTTTGGAGACTACATCCAGTTAGTTATATCATTAAATTTGGATTTACATTGGATTTACAAGCATATGTTGAACCAGGTCTGGTGGCTTTGTTGTCTGCAAGGTGTACTCTGAAAAGCAGAGTCCAGAGATAAAGGTTAACCTTTTCCAATGTTCCTGAACAACTCACACTAAATAACATTTATTATATAAATCAGTAAGAAACCAAAAATTAAAGAAAATAACAAAAAAAGGTTTTGGTCTGTGAGAAACCTTTATTTTTGAAAAATTTCGGTTGCGGTCTGTGAGAAACCTTTATTACTGAAAATTTTCGGTTTCGGTCTAAGAGAAAACTTTATTTTTAACAAAATTCCGTTGCGGTTAAACAGCGAGAGATATAAAGGTTAACAAAATTTATCTCTCATTAGTCATTTTTGAGAAGCGTAAATGAACAATTTTCTTATCAGATGCCTCCCATTATTTTTGGACAAGCGACTAAGGTAATTTTTGATTATAATTTGTGTATGTAAAACTCGAACGCTATGTACAAACAAACAACTAAACATATGGAAATTCTCACAACAATTCCAGTTTTTTGGAGAAAAAAATGTTTTTTATTATACATTATTTTTATCGAGCAATTATTTTATAACAAATTTTTTGTTGATAATAAAAAATTTGTTGTAATTTTTTTACCTAAAACGTTTTCGGTTATCGTTGTTTTTTATCAAACTACAAACTACAACAAACAAATTTTTTTCGAAAATTTTCGAACATTGTAGTTTTTGTCGTCCAAAAAAAATGTTTAACAATTTTTCTTTTCAAAGATGTTCGAACTTTGTTGTTTTTGTCGAATATTTTTTTCTTGGAAAAAAGTGATTTCGGAAAAAAAGATATATCCCCAAAAAAAAAAAGTTTAACAAATTTTTTTTTTCGAAATTAGTCGAACATTGTTGTTTTTGTCGAATATATATTTTTTTCAATAATGGTGATTTCGACCAATACAATTTTATAACAATATTTTTTTCGATATACGTCGGTTATACGTTGTTTTGTATAAAATTTGTTAAAAAAACAACGCAATGTTCGAAATCACCATTTTCCAAGAAAAAAAAATATTCAACAAAAACAACAATGTTCAATCAATTTCGAAAAAAAATTGTTAAAAATGTTTTTGGAAGACAAAAATAACGCAATGGTTGAAATCACCATTTTCGAAATAAATATATATTTGACAAAAACAACAATGTTAGAAGAATTTCGATAAAAATAATTTGTAAATAAAAAAAATTTTCGGGAAAAAATTTGTAAAAAAAAAAATGGGCGACAAAAACAACGCAATGGTCGAAATCACCATTTTCGAAAAATATATACGCGACAAAAACAACAATGTTCGAACAATTTCATAAAAAATTGTTAAAAAAAAATGTTTGGGCGACAAAAAAAAATGCAATGGTCGAAATCAACATTTTTAAATAAAAAAATATTCGACAAAAACGACAATGTTTGAACAATTTCGAAATAAAAATGTTGGGCGACAAAAACAACGCAATGGTCGAAATCACCATTTTCGAAAAATATATAATCGACAAAAACAACAATTTCAAAAAAAAACGCAATGGTCTAAATCCCCATTATCTAAAAAAAATAAAAAGTTATTAAATTTAAAATGCGATTCATCTTATATATTGGACGCACTTGGGTGCTTCTGACTTTTCGTTCTACAACGTCGATATTTAAACTTAAAACTTAGTTGTGAAATAAATTTAATTCTGCCCATGTCTACTCTATACGTCCAATAATCTCGACTGGATGCCGAAAGTACATAGTTTTCAGTTCTCCTATCATTTTCTATGAATTCCCTTTAAATGAGACTAATTTAATTTTCGGTCTACTAACAACCATTTACCAAAGACCTTTAAAATAAAGGTTTTAATATAACTCTCAACCAAAGACCATTATTTTTTTAAATAAAAAGTATCTCTCAACCAAAGACCGTTATTTTTTAAAATAAAGGTTATCTCTCAATCAAAGACTTTTATTTGTTCAAATAAAAAATATCTCTCAACCAAAGACCTTTATATGTTTTGAAAAGTAATATCTGAGTGAAAAACCAAATGAAAATAAACGTTAATAGTTATTTCTGATCTCTGCTGAACAGAAATCATTTTTTATCACGTTTTGAAAATTTCAATCTCATTTTTACCATTACTTTTACCATTAAAATGAGATTTTTGAGTTAAAGCCTTTTAGATACTATTGGAGTTATTTAATAATTGTTGTGTATAATTCGAGAGTACAGAAAATATACGACTATTGCCTTTTTTATATTAGGCAAATGTAAAAAAGGCCAATAGATTTGATGCAAATGACCGCAGTTCAGGATATTTGCTGTGAATCTATTGTAAATATCACAATTTTCATATCTGTTCTGACTAACATTTTGTAACTATCTGCATATATGTCATATTTAAAAAATATTAAAAGTATTTTGCTTCCAGTTTATTGAAGCTTATGTGATGCTTAAATATTTGCTTCAAGGCGAAAAAATTTACAATGTTTATCCAAAATGTACAGTAAGAACATTTTGGATATAAATTCGAACATTTTTAATGTTTTTGGATTTTTTTTTTGGCAAATTTAATTTAGTAAATACGAAAATTTTTGAGAATAAATCTACGAAAGATTACCCTGTGTATAAAACAAACAATTTTGTTTATTATAGAAAACTACCAGAAATTTAGTTATTTTTATCGTCAGTTTACACAATTTTAAACAATTTCTATTTAATATATTAATTTTTATAATTAATCTTAATGGTTAATACATTTATTTTTAATCATAAAAATTAAATAAAACTGTACCTTTGCTAAATGAGTGTGTGGAAAGTTAAGCGGTATGGAACCTTGTGGCATGACCGGCATAGGAGCAGTCTGCATTTGATGATGTTGGCCAGCGATATGTATGGCATGTAAAGTATGTCCCTGCGACATAATGTCCTGTTGCGTTGGTGGCATATGTTGCCGTATGTCTGGATGATGTTGAAATGGTGATTGCATGTGTTGCTCTGATAAAGTATGCAACTGCGACGACTGCTGATCGCCAACCAGTTTGTTTTCTTTAATTTTCTCGAATATTTCAGTACACTTCATGTGCTGCTCGAAAGAGAAGACAGGATGATTTGCCGCCATTGTGTAAACAAGCAACAGCTCCTGCAATGTGTCCGAGTCGTTCATTTTATGAAATTCACGTTCTCCCCAACCGTCTAGAGTGCGAAAGATCTCGGCAACACAAGAACGATTACATGCGCGTATCAAAGCAAGATACAGTGCCATCTTACGTCGTATCTTTTTGTCCGTTGGCTCGCCCTTCTGGCAGGCCATCATGTCAGTTGCCAGGTCCTGTGGATTATTAACTCGCAGTTCAATGCCACGCAGCTCCTGTGAGTCTCTGCGCCCCAACTCCTCTAAACAGGTTCCAAGAAAACGCAATTCGAAGGGGAGGCACATATTTAACAACGTGCACATCATGTCAATTCTTTTGTAACTCTCGAGTTCCTTAAACCATAAAATAACGTCCTTTTTACAAATCATTTCCAGAAATACATTGAGTTCGTCGGGAAATATGTATGTATATTTTTCTCGTGTTGTCTGGAATTTATTATCCGTTTAAAATGTTTAATACGTATCGTACAGTAATCGAGAGCCACATGCAACGCACAAATCACAATCAATTATATGACACAAAATAGTGATGATCCTGCTGAATCGTGCAATTCTTTGTCATACAGTATATGAGTGTTTAATTTAATGTGATTAACAATCTCTTAATAATTTTTTAGTTTATATTTGTAAATATAACACGTATCATTTCAATGCTCAATTCGCATTAAAGTAGTCAAAATGTCTTAGGAACGTAACAGAGTACCACTGATGCACACACTACTTCACTTTCGGTACTCTTCCAATCGCTGTGGGATTGTACCTCTGTCACTATTCACACAGTTCTGTCTCTTGGTTTTCGCTATTTCCATGTATTTATTCCTATGTGCATTTCATTACATATTTAATCGAGATGTTTACGATCTTTAAAAAAACAACATTTATCACAAACACACATTCGAGTTATTCAGTTAGTTAAAATTTTAATCAGTTTACGATTTGCAAAACCTAATTAAAATAATGGAACACTTCGAATAACTAAGAAACCATGAAAGTAGTAAAGTAAAACTTCCTCACAGGTCGAAATATGAAAGCACGAAAGCACTACTTTTGTCAGTGCGTCTGTACATGAAAAATTTTAGGGATTTTGTAATTCCCCTTTTCTTGATGCGTTCGAAAACTTTGTAATTAAAAAAAAATGGACTGATATCCCTGCCTAATATAGACAGAAGCCAACCCTGATGTTTTCGTACATAAAGGCCACCGCAACCTTCGCACAACGCAACAGCACCCATTTTCAATTCGGAATTGAGCTTTGCGTTTCGCAAATTATAATAATAATAGTTTGGCACTACAGTCCTATAAGAACTTAGGCCGAACGCTCTCACGTGAACTATGCGTTTCGCATATTAGGCAACAAAAAAACTCGGTAGTTGTTTCCCAATATGCCATTGCACTTAATATTCACTTGCGAATGATTTGAAATCGATCATTATTTTCAAATCATAGAGTTGAAGTTAATGTTTGAAACCCCTTTAACCTACACTAAGAAAACAGAATGTTTATGAGAGTGTTGCTGCAACTAAAATACTACTCGCTTTAACAATTCCAATATGCAGGAAATACAAATAAATTTACAGCAAATGTTTAAAAAATTTGTAAACATCACTTATTTTGTATTATTTGTGAGATGTTTCTTACAAACATCACGAAAAATGTCATATTTGTAGTAGATTCACTGCAACTACTAGAGAAATATGTAGCATTGCTGTAAATATTCACAGATATTAATGCTTTTCTAGCAAAACTATTAACATTGTCTAAATATTACAAAAAGTGTCAAATATTTGACTTGAATAATTTGCAACTGCAATGATGTTTAAGTCTCTAAAACTTTTAAACCATCTTCCGTTTTCTTAGCGTAAATTTAAGAATCATAGCTTTTTCAATAAAAACTGGTAGCTTAACTTGAAAATTCCCTTATTATTAAATTAATATCAACACTAATTCTTACATGGATTTCAAATCAAGATTTGGCCTTATTTTCATCTTTAAATCAAATGCATGAAATCGATGCCAGCAGTCAAAATGTTAAAGCCGTGATTTTTTGTATGCTTGTATGTTTTAAGCTCTCGAAAACATTCTGGAGCTTAATCAAGATGGACGGGGGCGGTCGGTATATTGTTTTAAAAATTCACAGTATTTTTTTTTGTAAGGGTTAATATTGCAATCATAAAAAACACACTGTTTTTAGCGTCACTACATTTTTGTTCCTAATTTTCACTGCCCTTTTTTGGTAATGTTATTATCAAATCATTTTCAAATACAGAGTAAGCGCTAAAAATTGTAATTATTTTATATTTGAAACTGATTTGAAAAAACACACTAGCCCTTAAAGGCAATTATCATTATTTTTCAAACGCTTACCAAGTGACATATTGGGTTTTATTGCATCATTTTCACCAAATATTTAACTAACAATGGCTGTTCTCTGCGACATCATCAGTTGGGAGACTGCTCACTAATTATCGCTCACTTTTATTGAATGCACCGCTATCTCATCTGCCAAATTTGAAAATAATTAATATTAATATTTTATTAAAGTGCTCATATATGCGTGAAGTTAACTCGGCTTCAACAACGGGAACAGGTGGAATTAACATCTGCCACCAAAAGTGGGCAGATCTGAATTCCACTCCGTTCTCTTTGTACTGTAGTTGATTCCGCTTCGTTCCATTAAATTTCTAACTTCAGTGCGCGCACTAAGAAAACAATATGTTTATGAAAGTATTGCTGCAACTATCCTTTTCAATTTACGCCTTGTAGCAAATATTCAAACATCCCATAAGTTCCAATAAAGTTGCAGCAAAACTTTTAATATTTTTTAAATATGACATATATGCAGATAGTTACGAGATGTTTGCTACAACAGCAATGGAAATTGAGATATTCACAGTTGACTGATAGCAAACATCTAGAGTTTTTGGACATTTGCAGCAAAACTTTTGAGATATTTTGACACTTGACTACCATAAAAAAGGAAAATGGCGTAGTTTTTCCTTAAGCTCGATTTATCCACAACAATGAAGTAAATCAAATGGTGTAAAATATTTATATTAACACGTGATGGAAAATATTTCTATTCAGAGTTTACTTTGATGACAGCATCGCCGGGCCGACTTGGTTCTTCTGTGAAGAAATCTCAAGTTGTACAATTTTACCTTCGAAGGATTTATAACTGCAGCAACACAGATTCAATATTCAATATCGAAAAGGTAAGCCGAATGTGGTAGCTGACGCGCTCTCTCTCATTTTCCTAAAATTTATTAAAACAAAAATGTATTTTAGTTAATTTATTGTATATATTATTTTATTTAAATGTCGAAATTGATATTCACTATTACAACACACACAAAAAAAGACACTTCTTGCTGCAAAATGTTATAACACATTTAATGTTTGCTTTGGTTTCCAATAATTGATTGTAGTACTTGAGTCTGCAGTTATTTTTGAGTCCGTTACCATAATAGAAGTTCGATGTATTATTTATTTTCTGTAATAAATAAAAATATAAATAAAAATAAATATATAAATATAATTTATTTATATTAAATATATTGAGTCCTTACCAATGTCGCATTTAATAATGTGGATTATTACAAAATACATGCGACAATTTTTTAGTAAACACGCAGAATAACGTACAAAACGAACATGTTTGTATTCGTTTTTATTTTTTTTTTACACCACGTTTATTATAGGAGGAAACCATTAAAACAACAGTATTTATTCTATTTACAATACAAATATTGAAATATTTAAATTTATGGTACTGAATTTTTCAAATACTGTTGAATTAAATAGAAAACTTTTGATTTAAAAAGAAAAAACTATTAATACATGACCATAAGATCAATGGTCGTACCATAAAGTACTTAATGGTACATTTTCTTCTGAGTGCAGGTGCATTTATGATCAATTATACTCTTCGAAATTGGAAGAACATATGATATTTTTGAATTGAGACACAGATTATTGTTAGTGGCCCATTTAGATATAGCACCTAAATCAGTATTCAATCTATGACATAAGTCTTCTATCAATCCAATACAGTTAGATGAGTTCAACAGGATATCATCACTATAAGCATGCATATACATGTCATCACACACCATAAATATGTCATTTATAAATAAACTGAAAATCAGAGGCCCACGAATGGATCCTTGCGGTATCCCAGCTTCGATAATCTTGTAGTTAGAATATTTGTTGCCTATTTTAATCAAATTTACTGCGCAATCAGATAATCCCAAGAATGATTTAAGTTTTTTCAACAGAAAAGAGTAAGTAACACTGTCATATGCTTTGGAGAAATCTAGTAGGCACATCAAGGTTAGTTTACCTTCGTCAAAAGGGACACGAATATCGTCTAGTATTTTCAGCATAGCAGTAGAGCAACTGTGACCTGATCGAAATCCCGATTGAAACTGGGACACTAGATGGTGAGCAGACACATGATCAGTTATTTGTTTTGCCATCAGCGTTTCACATACTTTAGAAAAAGTAGACAAAATACTGATGAGACGATAGTCATTCATAATAGAGGCAGACTGGTATAACAGTAGCCAATTTCCAAGAAAGAGGGAAACAAGAGGTAGTAAAGCAGTGATTTATAATATTATTTAAAGGACTAATTATGAAGGGCAAAATTTATTTAATAAATCTGATGGGGATCGCATCTTCACCAATTGCATTTGATTTTATTTTCATTATAGACATTATTACATGACACTCACTAATATTAGAGAAAGAGAAGTTGTCAGATTCACTCAAATCACGATTAACACAACAAAAATTAACATCAGTACCAACATTACTAGTCAAAAAGAAATTATTCAAAGTATCAGGATCAACAAGACACTCAGTGTTGTTCTTATGACAGACACCTAGGTTTCTTATATTGTTCCATAAAGTCTTCGGAGGAAGTGGTACATTTAATTTCCTATAATAAAACTTTTTCTTAGAAACTCTTATGATAGAGACCGTATCATTGCGAGCACGCTTGTATAGTAAACAATTTTCATTAGTCTGATGTCTTTTCCAAGTGTCATGTATCTTATTTCTTCTCTTGATTGATTTTTTAACATTCGAGGTATACCAAGGACAGGCTGGATTATTTACTTTTACACTACGCAGAGGAACAAAGTCATTAAACACATTAACAATATGAGAAACAAGGAAATTTAACTTATTATCAACTGATTCACGGAACCAGCAATCGTCCCAACAAATAAGAGACAAATAATTGTTCAACAAAGCATAGTCAATAGATTTGTAGTCACGATACGATACAGAAACACTTGAAGGAGAGGAGTGAAAACTTAAATTAATATTGCAAAGAAGTAGATCATGGTCAGATATAAATGAAATATGGTCAAAAAGTAACAACAAAGAAACGTCACACACGATAAATTCAGAGAAAAAGGGTTCAAGACTGTGACATTTATTAGCGTTATAGACACAAGATATTAATACTTTGGTATTATTGTCAGACATTTAAATATTCAATCACATTCCCACTAGACTTACTAACAAATTTACTAACAAGATGTGATCTAACATAAAGAGCAACACCACCACCCCTTAAACAAATTCTATCATTTCGAAAAAGTTTATAATTTGCCAAATTATAGTAGTTGTCAGAGATATCAGTACAGATAACATCAACACTAGAATTTTCAAATAAAAACTTAACATAATCAAATTTATAGCTATTTAGGCTTCTCGCATTGAAATGCACAACAGAAAGGCCCAAGGATATAATAACTAATATTTAAAATTAAATGAAGATACGGATAGTACTAATGAAAAATAATATATAAAATAATTATTTTTATGTTGAATCCAGAGAACAGTGTGCAAGTTTATTTAGCTCAGCTAAGCTATGAACGGAAATCGCATCATCGTTTTTGTTCACTCTAACATGAATTACACCACGCAGAGAGAAAACAATAAACAGCTTGCTGAGACGCTTTAGTTGAATGCCTGCTTGTAGAATTTTTCGGGCATCAGTTGACAAACTCTCGTACACAAAAACTTTGTTATCGAGATCGAAACCCGCTTCTCTCAGCGTGACAGCAGCTTAAGCCCTTCACCGGAACTCAGCAAAATCTTTCAATACGCGCACTCTGTCAAACGGAGAGTGGAATTTGATCATGACAGCTGTGTTTGCTGCGTTTTGTGCATAAATGTCTCGCACTTGTGGAGACATGAAATCAATAGAGAGACAAATCTGATTGAAAATGCTCTTAAGATTTTCTGATTCAGAGTAGGGAATGCCAAAAAGAATTAGGTCTGATGAAAAGTCTTTATTATTATTATTATTAATACTCCCAGCATCAGCTTTTAGTCTCTCAATTTCAGCTTTAAGTTTTCTTAACTCATTCAATTCCAGATCATTAGCTTTTATTTTCTCATCTATCTCCATCATGCAATTTTTAATTAAATTCATTTCACTGTCAATTTATCAGTGAGCTTATTCTCAATGGAGGAGAGTTCACTTGAGGGACGATTGTATTGCTGCTCTGAGTGTATTTGCAGTCGTTCTTCCATTAATCTCAATTTGCAATGGAAATAATTCACTTTATTAAAATAACTACGATAATTTAGTGAAAATCCTGACTGTAGACTTGTTGGTTGTACGTTTATATTTGCACGGGTTACTTTTTATACCGATAGCAAACGAACAAGAACGAAATGTTAATAAAAAAAATCAGGAGCCGATGTGACACTGTGCTAACGCAGTCGACTCACTTATTGTACTAATTGTAACAAATAAGTTAATTACAAAAAAAAATTGTACCGTCACATACCGAGGCAGAATGATGACGAAGATTGCGAGCCGTTGAAACTCTGTGTGCCGAGTTACCAGAGGTATAGAGTACTCAGAGAGAATCACGACGGGCCGACCGCAGGGCATCTTGGGGTGAGAAAGACGATCGCATGCATAGCCAACAGGTACTACTGGCCTGGAAGGTTTCGCCAGGTGAGTAAATACGTACGGCGTTGTGAGACGTGCCAAAAATACAAAGCAAGCCAACAACAACCTGTAGGAAAGATGTTGACGAAAATAGCAGAAGAGCCCTGGGCCATGTTATGTGCAGAAATCGTTGGACCATTGCCAAGATCAAAGCATGCTGGTCCTGTTCGATAAGTTTTCGAAGTGTTCCGAGATGGTACCACTAAGAAAAGCTACCAGCGAAACACTCTGCAAAGCCTTCGGAGAAAGAATACTGGCGAGATTTGGAGTGCCGAAGGTTCTAACTACGGACTACGGGACACAATTTACAAGCCGAATGTTTAGAAAGTTCTTGGCTGATATGGGCGGGAAACATCAATTTACGGCGCCCATATCAACATCAATTTACGGTAAATACCTTCGGATTACGAGAGGTATTTACCATTGTATGCCGAAACATGGAACGAGTAAATAAACATTACGACAAAATATGTTACAGAAATGAACAGTACGGCGAAATCACCGAAGACAAGAAACAGAGGTCAAACCGCACCCGAACTCAAGTATGGCGAAACAAAAATACTTCACGCTACGCAAAAGTTTCTTCATAGAATATGAAGTTGAAAAAGAAAATGCAGGTCACGATGAAAGTTTCGATGAAATTACCGTAAGCAAAGGAAGCTGTGTCCAAAATATATTTAAGCACGAAAAATATAAGGGGCGTCATCAATCAATTGATGGCGGTAGGTACGAGAAAATGCCAACAAGTAGTAACACAGCGAAGAAAGTGGCTGTTACGGTGAAAAGTTACCGTTCATAAATCTACCACGCATTATTTTTAAACTACAGATAGAAGTTCAAGAACTACCCAGATAGCAAAATGAGCTCACTGTGTGCTCACTCGGAGCTCACACGTGCGTATTTTCTAACACGACTGATGTCACAGTGCGGGAAACGTGCGACATCAATTGAGGTTCAATATGCTCGCACGCGTGCAAGTAAATTTTATGATACGCACCTGAGGATCAATATAGTCACACGAGTGCGGCGCACTTGAGACTCAATTTAGTCGCACGAATGCAAGAAAAAAAGGTATGAGGCGCTTTTGAGGCTGAAAATAGTCGCACGAGTTCGAAAAAAAATCATATTTTAGCCTCATATAGCTCTCACACATGCGACTAAGAAAAAAAATGAAAAAACACATAGTTTTGTTAAGACATTTTGGTTTAATGACATTGGTAACCAATTTCTGATGACATAGATATCCACACACATAATTTTTGTATTCCTTAAATTGATAAGCTATCCGCTACCGTTCTGTGTCAGTTACTTTTGTTATCTTAGTTCAATTGAAGGTTTGCGGTGTACCCATTAGTGTAGCATGTCTGATCTTTGCCATAGCGTACTGAGTACTTTAGTCCGCGAGCTCAATCACATTTGTGAACATTTCCACACAAAAATATATATATATATATATATATATATATATATATATATATATATATATATATATATATTGTTACGAAAATTCAGTCCACGGAAAACTGTTCTATGAGTTCGTATCGCTGGATTGTGTACAAAATAAAAACACACTAATATTTGGTTTTAACTAGTATTATTTAAACTAGTATTAATTAACTTTATTTACTTAAATAACAACTTAATAACAATCACTTATAATCACTGTTGTATTACTACAATTTATCTTTACAATGTTCGCTCACGAGATGCACTAGTTCACTATCAAATCACAACTAAAGTGCTGTACCTCAGATGCGGCTCCCTTATATACTGCATGCATCAGTTCGACACGTTTCGACAAGCTTCGACTTGTTTCGAGAACCTTCTACTCGTTTCGTGAATGACGAGAACCTCATTCGCACTCATGTGTTTTAATGCGCTGATCTTCCATCTCCTTCTCGCACACTGCCTCAGTGCGCTGAATGATCTTCCGTCTCTTTCTAACACATGCTTAGAGCGCTGAATTGTCTTGCGTCTCATTAATTATTGTTGATTGCTTGCACTATGGGGCAAATTACATCTTTTCGTAACACCTCGTCCCGAACAGAAGTTAATCCTATCTTTCTTTATACGGCGCCAACCTTTCTAAATGTACTACTTTCATTTTTCGTCTTACGCCCGCAGTATTTTGAATCCGATACACTACATCATTAATTCTTTTAATTATTTTATATGGTCCTTCCCAGTGTGTTAGTAGCTTAGGGGATAAACCTTTCTTCCTTTGTGGGTTATAGAGCAAAACAAGCTCTCCTTCCGTAAATCCCTCTGAATTTGTGCGCAAGTCGTATCTGGCCTTCATCTTATCACTCGCAAATTTTGTACGCTGTCTTACAAATTGATGCACTTCGTTCATTTCTTCACTTTTTCTGGAAACATAATTGTGTATAGGAATTCCAGCTGAAGGACTCGCACCAAACTTTAAATCCGCAGATAATCTTAAGTCTGTTGCAAAAACAATTTTAGATGGTGAAGCTGTGGTATCATGAACCGCCGTTCGATAAGCCATTACAAATAGTGGTGAGTGTGTATCCCAATCTTGTTGATTTTTATCAACCACTTTTCTGAGATACTCTTACAATGTCCTATTGAATCTCTCCACCATGCTGTCTGATTGCGGGTGCAAAGGCGTTGTTCCTGTTTTGTGTATGTTGAGGACTTTACATACTTCCTTAAAAACTGCAGACCTAAAATTTCTTCCTTGGTCTGAATGCAATTCCAACACTCAGAAGAAAATGTACCATTAAGTACTTTATGGTACAACCATTGATCTTATGGTTCATGTATTAATAGTTTTTTCTTTTTAAATCAAAAGTTTTCTAATTAATTAAATAGAATTTGAAAAATACACTACCATAACTTTAAATATTTCAAAAGTATTATTTTAAATAGAATAAATACTGTTGTTTTAATGGTTTCCTCCTATAATAATAATCGTGTTGTAAAAAAAACATAAAACGAATACAAACATGTTCGTTTTGTACGTCATTCTATGTGTTTACTCAAAATGGTCGCATGTATTTTTTTTGTAATAATCCACATTATTAAACGCGACATTGGTAAGGACTTAATGTATTTAATGTAAATAAGTTATATTTATATATTTATTTATATTTATATTTATTACAGAAAATAAATAATACATCGAACTTCTATTATGGCAACGGACTCAAAAATAACTGCAGACTCAAGTACTACAATCAATTATTGGAAACCAAAGCAAACATTAAATGTTTTATAACCTTTTGCAGCAAGAAGTGTCTTTTTATGTGTGTGTTGTAAAAGTGAATATCAATTTCGACATTTAAATAAAATAATATATACAATAAATTAACTAAAATACATTTTCGTTTTAATAAATTATTAGGAAAATGTAATACGACTATACCATAAAATTAATAATACGTATCATTAAATTTATATAGGTATTTCTTATTGTAATTAAAATATCACATTATAAAATTTATGGTTCAACCACACATTGTATTAACAGTTTCAATATTACTGAACTAATGGAACGCATCCTATTGACTAATTTTAATGGTATAAATTATTGTTTTTCTATTGAAATACTATCAATTTATCATGATTTTTTTCTGGGTGAACGGTACTCCAAAACGGCTTACCCAGTTGTTAACTAATGCATCCGCAACTGTTGTGGCTTTTTGATTCGGCATGGGATACACTTCAGGCCACTTGCTGAAGTAGTCAATGACGACAAGGACATACTTGTTACCCGCATCACTGATTGGAAACGGCCCGGCGACATCCATGGCAATACGCTCGAATTGTGCTCCCACGTTTTACTGATGCATCCTACTGCGACTTCTGACTGTTGGTCCTTTTGCTGATACACATTGCGGGCATCTGCGAATCCAATCGGCGACTGACTCTTGGCATCCAATCCAATAAAAACGTTTCTTTACCTTCTCGACCGTTCTATTAATGCCCAAATGACCACCACTAAATCCACCATGGTATTTTGCTAATATCTCTTTTATTTTTGACTTGGGAACAACAATCAAACTTCGAGCGGATGTGCCATCTTCATTTTCCCATACACGATATAAGCAGCCATCTTGAAGCTTTAAGCTCTGCCACTGTGCCCAGTAAGCTTTAGTTATGGCACTGCCAGCAGCTATATCTTCCCATGATGGTTTTCTTTGCTGTCCCTTGAACATCATGATTTTTGTAAGGTCGGGATCACACTTTTGATCAATTTGAATTTGTTCCGGAGTCCATTTTTCATCGGGAAAAACATTTAGCAAACGAATGTCAATTATGTTTTCTTTTCCTTCCGATCTTGAACAATGTCTGTATTCTAGTTTACATGGACGTCGTGACAGAGCATCTGCATTTCCATGATTTCCTCCTTTACGATGTTCGATTGAAAAATCGTAGCTCTGTAATTGTACTATCCAACGCGCAATTTGGCCTTCCGGATCTTTGAACTGAAGTAACCATCGTAGTGCTGCGTGATCGGTTCTCAAGTGAAACTGTTGTCCGTACAGATACTTATAGACATTTTTCACACTTTCAATTACAGCAAGAAGCTCCCTACTGGTGACACAGTAATTTCGCTCAGGCTTGGACAATGTTTTACTGTAGTATGCGATCACTTTTTCTTGCCCATTGATCACTTGAGAGAGAACTCCGCCTATTCCGTATCCACTTGCATCCGTATCAAGTAAAAATTTCTCACCTGGAATTGGATAAGCAAAAATTGGTGCCGAGCACAGTAGATCATTTAATTTCAAAAATGCCCTTTCTTGATCATCGCTCCATTGAAATATGAAGAAATATATTGAAATGTCATCAAGGTATACTAGGCATGTTTTCCAGTGTAAACCTTTTAATACGTGCTCCATTAACCGCTCGAATGTTGCTGGGGCATTGCATAGTCCAAACGGCATTACCAAAAATTGCCATAGTCCATCTCCAGTACTGAATGCGGTCTTCTCTCGATCTTTCTTATCGATTTCTACTTGCCAGTAACCGCTTTGCAAGTCCAACGTTGAAAACCACTTAGCATTAGATAGTGTATCCAAGGTGTCATCGATTCTGGGCAGTGGATAACTATCTTTCTTGGTGACATCATTAGGTTTTCGGTAGTCAACGCAGAACCGAGTACTACCGTCCTTCTTTTTCACCAATACTACTGGTGAACTCCATGGACTCTCAGATGGTTCCACCACGCCATTTGTGTGCATTTCTTCAACAAAATGTGATACTTCGTCTCTATTCGCAAGTGGTTCCCTTGGTGCTTGACGAATTGGGTTAGAATCACCAGTGTCTATTCGATGTTTTACAATGGCAGTTCTGTCATCCTTTTGGCCCTTTTCAGCAAATATACACCGATATTTGTCAATTAGCTGTTGCACTTGACTCTTTTCTTTGCCACCCAAATCCTTCGTCCACTCATTTATAAACCTGTGAGTAGATTGTTTGTTTATTTGCGATGTGCCGTAGTCCCTTGATGGATTTGATTCACAATTTATAATCGCTGATGCCTCTTGACACTGGCCTACACTGTTCCCTTTTTAATAAATTTGGACGAGTTTTCCATGTTGAGAACTCTTATTGGAACAACTTTGTCTTTTGTCGCTTCTACTAATGTTCTTCCGCTTCTACTAATGTTCCTGCTCATTTGCTCATCATTCGCTTCTATAACCCACGACTTGCTTATCCCACAATCTCCATTTAATTTCGCCCAAACAATTGCTTCTGAATTAGGTGGTATTTTTCTATTTTTATGAGCAATAACTTCTTTAATTTTCGGGCTCTGGTCACAATCAATGTTTAGTTGGATCTCCGTGTTGGCATAATGCCCGATTTACATTGTATCTTCTGTGAGTCTCACTGTATCTCCTAGGTTTGTATTTTTTTAATTTTCATATAAAAATAGCAGTTTTTTCAACAAATGCAACCCTAGAAGATACAGTGAGACTCACAGAAGATACAATGTAAATCGAGCATAACTCAAAATTTTTCTTGTTAAATCTAGTGTGAAACCGTATCTTATCATGAAGTCCATGCCAAGTATTATTTCGTCTACTATTTCCGCCACTATAAAATCATGCTTAACTGTCGTAGTGCCAATAGTGATTTCCTTGGTAATTTTTCCTCTGATTGGAGCCTCCTCACCTGTCGCTGTTTGCAATCTTATTCCGATAAGCGGCTCTATTTCGTCCCTAACAAGGTTACTTCTTATAACTGAGTGTGAAGCTCCTGTATCCAACGTTACCATATATGCTACATAATCAATTAGCTCCTTGACAGTTAAACTATTCGACTTTCGAGCAATTTGTGAAATGGAGATTCTGGGGCAATCGGTTATGGGCACGATCTGACTCGTTTTTGCGTTTTTTACGACAATCACGTGCCATATGCCCATATGTATCACAGTTGTAGCATTTACCTTTAAATTTGGTATCTCGGTTGGCAGCAGTGTAATCTGGATTAGCTCCACTTTTTAACGCTTGGCAAATTACCTGAAGTAGGTCTTCATTCTCCACATCTAGTTTACGGACCTTTGGCGCTGGGCGGCACAACGTAGTTGCTGTCTCCTGTGGTAGCGCTGTGGTTACAGTTTCCGTAAATGTCACTTTCGGCTTTGTCACTGTGGCACGTCTTATTTCCGGATCACGTACACCGTCAACGAAGGCTTCGATCCTGCACTTTTCTATGCAATCACTCGTTGAATCTGCATACGACAAATGCGCAAGCCTCTCGACGTCCGCTGCATACGCCTGCAATGTTTCACCATATCTTTGCATTCGGCACTTTAGTTCCATTCAGTAGATTTGCTTCATGTGATCACTGCCTTATTTTCGTCGCAGTGCAGACATAACCGCTGTGTAACTGTTTCTATCGCTTTCTGGAACTGTCTGCAATACTTCGGCTGCCACGATAAGTGCGGCTACGCTGTCTTCATTGTTCCATCGATTACTTACAGCTGTGGTCTCAAATTGCAGCTTGAAAATGTTGAACGCTGCGGTTCCATGGTAAATCGGCGATTTTAGCCTCGTAACACTGACAACATGCATTGAGGGTCCACTTAGCTGTAGTAAACTGAAATCTTCTTGTATTTTCTGTAGCTTTTTGTCGAAACCTTGATATTTCTCATCAACGTTGTCTTCCAATTTTTTCATTTTATCATCAACGTCAATCATATGCGCTTCAAGCTCATTTACTTTGCCATAAAGTGTATTAGAAACTTCCAGAAGCTGCTTCGAATGTTCTTGAAGCTGTTCGGAATTTTCTTGAAGTTTCTGCTCTATTTTGTTGGAATTTTCAAGAAGTTTTTGTTCCATTTTGTTGCAATTTTCAAGAAGTTTTTGTTCCATTTTGTTGGAATTTTCTAGAAGTTCTATCTTCATGTCTAATTTGAGCTGATTGGAATTTTCTTGAAATTGTTTTGAATTTTCTAGAAACTGTCTGGAATTTTCTTGAGCCATTATCTGAAATGGTTGTTGCATAGCTCCGATCAACTGACTCATATCAAAAACTTGGGTCTGTACTTTCTCCTCTGTGTCCAGATTTTTCGATGACGGTGCTGCAACTTCCACTTCAAAATTGTGCATCGTAAGATCAATGCCCTGCGCCTCTAATTCGTCCATTAGTCGCTTTTGCAACTCTACTTTCGTACCAGCAGTTGGAAGATCACGATTCGCCAGCTCCTTCTTTAGCTGGTCGACTTTAAGTTGTTCTAATTTAACCATTTTGTATCACAATCCCACTTCTGACACTAATGTTACGAAAATTCAGTCTACGGAAAACTGTTCTATGAGTTCGTATCGCTGGATTGTGTACAAAATAAAAACACACTAATATTTGGTTTTAACTAGTATTATTTAAACTAGTATTAATTAACTTTATTTACTTAAATAACAATCACTTATAATCACTGTTGTATTACTACAATTTATCTTTACAATGTTCGCTCACGAAATGCACTAGTTCACTATCAAATCACAACTGAAGTGCTGTACCTCAGATGCGGCTCCTTATATACTGCATGCATGAGTTCGACACGTTTTGACAAGCTGCGACTTGTTTCGAGAACCTTCTACTCGTTTCGTGAATGACGCATGCTATTGGCATCTCATCCGCACTCATGTGTTATAATGCGCTGATCTTCCATCTCCTTCTCGCACACTGCTTAGTTATTAATTATTGTTGATTGCTTGCACTATGGGGCAAATTACATCTTTTCGTAAATATATATATGTATGTATGTATATATATATATATATATATATATATATATATATATATATATATATACATACATATATATATATATATATATATATATATATATATATATATATATATATACATATATATATACATATATATATATATATATATATATATATGTACATATAAGTACATTATCTTAAAAATATAATATACTAATTATTTACAATAATAATAATAACTCGAACATGGTGTTTAATCTGCGATAACGTCTTTAACATATAAACTTGAATTTTCTGAACAGATTACGTCTTCCGGTATCTAATAAGCAAAATATTTTTTTTTACAAACATTTTCAACACTATAATATCTCTCACTTATTTTTGAGGTTTGCTCAGTTGGTTAGTGCGCTGGACTATGAGCTGAAAAAACTGCACCGGAGACTGTAAACATCTGAAAATACATAATTTATATTACCGTACAACAAATTTGCAATTTATCTCCCATCTTCCGTTTTGATAACGATTTTGGAGTTATATGGAATCGATGATATCGAATCTGAAGTCCGTTCTGCTCCATCATATCTGGGTTCCCTACAATTTGCAGTAAAATATAAGAACACATGGTGTTTTTAATTTTCAAAGATATGGATTTGGTGTCTTTATCATTATTGTTTATCGTTTTTATCATTCTTTGTAATGGCGGAATCTGTAAAAAATGCGCCAATTCGTGATAAAGACACCAAATCTGTACCTTTTGAAATTATTTTATTTGTTGTACTGTCATTAAGCACACTAATTTATCTGACTGCAAAATGTGAGTAACCCAGAGGTTCTGGTGCGTAACGGTCTTCAGATTCGAGATCATCGACCCTATATTAACCTAAAACCATTATCAAATCGAAAGATGGTATATTTTGTTGTATTAAACTTTAGGACCCACTATCAAATTTGCTCTTACCTTGCTACTCTTGAGTGGAATCATCCATGTTGCACCAGTGTCAACAATACAGCCGATACCAAATTGTGGCGGCGTGATGCTAGTGGGTCCTTGAGGCTGGTGTACGGCGGAGATTTTTACGGTGCCAACTCACAGCAATATTATAACAATGTCAATTACAATTGGGTTAAATTTGATATTGTTGTGACTGTTGAAGCTGCTGCTGCTACGGCTGCTGCACCACTAGATCTCTGAGTTGATATTGTTGATACTGCGACGGCGAGGTAGTGCCAATTTAAAGATCACAAATTACACTGTGCGCATCCATTTTGCCACCAGAAATGAAGGTTACATATTCTTATGGATTTTAACATTCTAAGAATAATGGCGTTTTCAGTTTTTACCCTACACGTCCAGTTTCAAGGATATTTGACAAAAACGAAAAACCACGTTTTTGAGAATTGTATTGGTTGGTAAGCGTTGATTATAATGTCAGACTTATTTTTATTTTATGCAAAACATGCATAACAGAACACAAATTATATGTACATATCAATTTTTTAAATTCCTTTAACAGGACCTGAGATATGATGCAAAAAGGACTCATTTTTAGGCTAAAAATAGATCCATTTTTGAGCATTTGTTTCTCAATATCCAGTTGAGCACCATTCTTTTGCTTTGCGTTATAACTTAGCAAATCTCATAGATTTCAATCCTGTTTTATTCAAAAAAATCTTAAACGTCAAAATTGCGCATACGAATTAAAAAAAGTGAAAGTGGTTTTTCCTTTATCTCAAATATCCTAGAAACTGTACGTGTAGGGGAAAAATTGAAAACGCCATTGTTCTTAGAATGTCCAAATCCATCAGAATATGCAACTTTCATTTCTGGTGTCGGAAATTGTTGTCAAATGTGCGCACAGTGTTATTTGACCACATATAATTATGGTAAACCTGTACCTGTACTCTCTACTAAAATTTAAAACTCAAACTCACCACACAACGAAAACGTTACAACGTAATAAAAGAAGTCACCACTCTAAACTTAAAATTTCGGAAAAAAACAATTGCACACAAGCAGTACTATACCTTGGACGAAAAGTTGTCGAGTCGGAAAATCTTTTTTCGTTTGACAGAAGGCGCTTTACTTAATTATTTGTTTTTTTGTCATATCCATTCACCAAAGGTATGACGTAATGAAGTTAAGAATAACTTACCGATGTTACTCACCACTACAATACAGCACAACAAAATTCAGCTCTGAGAAATTCATCTTTTCTTCGAATTCATTCAATATATCAAAAAAAAATCACCACACTAAACTTAACACTAACGAAAAAATGTTGCACACATGTAGTACTAGGATTGGGACGAGAAGTTGTCAAGTCGAAATTTCTATTTTCGTCTGACAGAGGGCGCTTTGGACAATTTAGTATTCTCCATTATAATAAGAGAACAAAGATGATTACCAGAAATATCACAGCCCTAAATATCAAATTATTTCCAAATTATTTAGATCGTCTTTGAGACAACCATCTCTCAAATATCCGTCAAATACGAAAAATATTGCTAGCAACCATCTTTCAAATTTACGATTATGTATAGCAACCATCAATTAAACATCTTACAAATAGGAAGATAGTTGAGGAATATTTGAAAAAGGTACTCCATTAGAATTCGGGGAATAATTTTTATTGAATTGCAAGAAAACGAATCAAATCTATTTTTATTTATTCTATAATTAAAACACTATCGGTTATACATTTACATAGTCTTTATAAATCCTTTGAAGGTAAAAATGTTCAACGACTTAGGACTTCTTCGCAGAAGAACCAAGATCGACCGGCGATGCTAGCATCAAAGTCAACTCTGAAATGAAATATTTTCCATCACGTTTTGATAATTTCAATCCAAGGAAATTTTATGTTCACTTTTACCATTAAAATGTTATATTTGAGTTGAACTTCTTTACACCATTGGGATTTGCTCAATTGTTGTGGATAAAGTAGACAAATGTCAAAATACCTCAAAAGTTTTACTGCAAATGTCCAAGAACACAGGATGTTTGCTGTCAGTCAACTGTAAATATCTCAATTTTCATTGCTGTTGTGGCAAACATCTCGTAACTATCTGCATAAGTGTCATATTTAAAAAATATTAATAGTTTTGCTGCAACTTTATTGAAAATTATGGGATGTTTAAGTATTTGCTACAATGCGTAAATTTAAATAGATAGTTGCAGCAAGACTTTCATAAACATTTGGTTTTCTTAGTGTACTCAGTGCTTGCATTTCAGCATCATGCGTGCGACGTTCGTGTGTGTTTTTTTCCACGCATATGACCATCATACGAGTCGCAGACAGTGCCCGCATTTCAGCATCATGCGTGCGACTTTCGTTCGGGTTTTTTTCTACGCATATGACCATCATATGAATCGCACACTTGCGCCCGCATTGTATCATCACGGTTGCGAGTTTCGTGCGAGTTTCATAGCGAATCTCGCACTCATATTGCTGGCATATCGCTCGCACCCATGCGATCGCACGGATTGAGTCGCATATCACTCGCAAATAGCTCGTACTCAGCGCCCGCACACAGTGATTGTTTCGTGCGACGCACGCTTGCTATCTGGGTTAACTTTCGTGTGTGGAAAATCTGATGGCAGAAATTGTTCATACGGCAAATTTTATTTAAATTAACCAATTTTTAGATTTCAGATCACCCTGTCATTTTTTTTTGGAAGTGTTCTAAAACTGCCGTAAAAATATCAGCTGAGATAACATCCCAGTGAAAACTCAGTTCAGCCCTGGCAATTTCCGTACCAAAAAATTCTGTTAGTTAAGGCTTTTTCTTTTTAATTCTATTCGTAGAGAGAATATTTCTTTGGAATATTTCCCAGTGAAAACTCAGTTCAGCCCTAGCAATTTCGGTACCAAAAAATTCTGTCAGTTAAGCCTTTTTCTTTTTAATTCTATTCGTAGAGAGAATATTTCTTTGGAATGGCTGCCGTTTTGTTGTTTGTTTTGTGTTTTAGCATTGACATTTAAAATTCAAAACGAAAAATTTTCAGTGATTTGAAAATTTTAAGGGAAGATGGTATGATGAATTGTTTTATTATAAAATTTCAATTAATTATTTCGTTATAATTTTCAGATATGGATATCAGCAAACGATGGGCAAATATTTTCAGGATAATTTCAAAATAAAATTATGCCGTATATAAACACCGCAAAAATCGCTGCTTAACATCGAGCGAAGACAACATTGCATTTATTTGATAGCGCATGCAGCCGTCAGCTAAGCACACAACGCTCGAACAAAATGCGGTATATTGGCAATATTATGTTGTAAATTTGAATCTGCAACGGTTGCAGCTATATCGTAGATATATGGTATGTTATATAATTTCAATATGCTGTTTTTTTTTATTAATTTTTACATTTTCTTTAAATGAAGATTTTTGTGGAATGGTCAAGACTTTCTGACGTAGTTTGTGAAATGTGAAACTTCTCCAAAGAAAAATACAACCAAGCCGTTGATCATCGCGTTGAACCGATGTAAATCGGAGTGTTAATTATGTAGTTTTTATGCATTTAGCATTTATGTGTTTGTGGTGTATTTAATGAAATTAATATGTGTGTTAAAAAATTACTTTGATTAAAAAAATAAAACATTTCAAATTTCATCACGTCATCAATTTTATTTTGAATTCGCGTTCAGATCAGCACGCTGTCATCTATGCTGAACTGATTCCCTTTTCATGCTGTTCTGTTTCTTGTCATTTTAATCGTTACTTTGTTTCGTACTTCGTTCGCAAAACTGACACAATTCTCTTAAAAATCTAGTCGGGAAGTTGTTGCATTAAGCCCGACTCAGATTCTAATCACGTACGAAAACTGATTCGATACGCACAGGGTTGTTCGAAAATACGTAGTAGCAGATCTGAAACAGATCGGAAATAAGTCGTAACGAAACACTGGGATGAAGATCCAAAATGTAGATCAGCTGAATAACGATGGGACATAATCTACAAAATAAATAGGGTTGTCAACGAATCAGTTCAGAATGCGCAATTTTAATTATATTTTATTATTTAAAATATAAATCGACCACGTATGTAACAATTTTTACCCGAAGTAAGGGGAGGATGTGAGGACACAAATTTGTATACCTCAAATTTGATCCCACAATGCTTATAAAATATATTTTTATTAATTTAAAAATATAAACTAATTATATATTTTATTTATTGCTAATATATTAAACAGGAAAATACACTAACAATGCAATGCGACCACAAGCAGCAGCAAGCACTACGCGCAAAGCACAAAGGCACTACACACAAGCACCAAACGGGCAACAACAACTGCATAGACTACGCAACAACAAAACACAAGGCGATCGACACAAGAAATCGTATAAAAGGAGACATAATTGCTGCAGTCAGGGAGTTCGAAGCCGGCGATGACCTCGTATGAATCGAACTAGTAGTTGTAGTGGGCAGAGGCATAAACTCTCATAGTAGAAATTAGTTAACCGGGCGGAGGTATAAACTCCCCAGTAGAAAGTCGTGGGCAGAGGCATAAACTCTCCTAGTAGAAATTAGTTAACCGGGCGGAGGAATAAACTCCCCAGTAGAAAATAAGATATATAAGGTTATTAATAATTATATGATAATTTCTTTTAATAGATATATGTATATTTAAACCCATTGAAGGGAAATAAAGAAACGCTGAATTAACTAAACCTGAAATCAAACCAACTCTTCTTATTTATTTCTGTAACGAATCCTGGACACAACCGGCAGCATACCCCGGCTCTGAAACTTCGTTACATCATATATTTAGAAATAATAGTAAAATATTGCTATAATTAATATTTTCTTAAATAAAAAGTGAATTATTTTTATACAGTTGAAATTCAATAAAAGATTTATTTATCTCATTGTCGAAATGAGTATAATCTATAGTAATTTTAATATTTTAAAAATAATTTTTATTTTATTAAATATGATTTTTCGCTGATTTCACAAATTCCTTTTTTTCTCAATTTTTAAACTTTAACCGGTTATTCAAACCAAATCTTAAACAACATTCAAGTTGACTTGTTCATGGACAATAACTATTTTATTTTATATTTAATGGCTGTTCAGTCTTTTTATAAAAAAAGTATTTTTTTAAATACACTGAAAAATGCAAAAATAATAAATTACATTTTTTCCAAAACATTACGTATAGGAAAAAAACTGAAAACGAAGTTCGAACCAACACATTAAAATTATGTTGAAATCATAAGAATAAAGACAGGAAGGAACAAAAGTGCTAATTTTGCCGAACAGTGTTATTAGACGAAAGTGACGTAATTTTTAACAATTGTGAATTTGATAAAAGTCAAAAAGCATGTAATTCATTATTATTGACGTCAGTGTTTTAAGATTTTAGTCCATTAAATGTTAGATTTACTTTTTCACGAAATGTGTATAAAAACATTGAAAGACTTCCCAGCTAGACATTCCTACCGAAACTCCAACACAAAGACAATTTTATATTTTCTCACTCATACATAAATAATTTTAAATACATCCCTGCAAGATCAATGATAGATATATGACCCGTAATTTTACTAGTAATGAAAACTGCAGAAGGAGTTGAAAAAAGATGTTTCTTAAATTATAAACAATTGATAAACATTAAAAGAATGTATATTGAAAAAAGTATTTGTATATATGGCTTATTTATCTATTTATATTATAGATATCATCAAAGTGGAAGGGTCACCTGCATTAAAAAATGCATGGAAGGAAACAAAACAACGGCAAACAAAAGTCGTTTTAATAGACAATTTTATTTTGCAAACATGTTGAATGTAATGCGCATTATATTCAACGCAATAAAAATGAAAACTATAGAATTTTTATTTTTTTTGTTTTTTTTTGTCTAATTTTGGTTAGTTTACTATTAATTTAACCGTCCCTAACCTCAAAATAAAAACAGTTTATGTTACGTAAAATATTTCGTAAATTTACAAGTAATTTAATCGTCACTTATTACCAAAAGAACTGTGATAAACATATATTCAATTGTATCCCATTTCAGATGAG
Source organism: Dryomyza anilis (assembly GCA_951804985.1). Lineage (NCBI taxonomy): Eukaryota > Metazoa > Arthropoda > Insecta > Diptera > Dryomyzidae > Dryomyza > Dryomyza anilis. Next base: position 77,651,923 of record OX638131.1, read on the forward strand.
TGAGAAAGAGATAAAAATTCACACGCACACAAAAGTTTCGGTCAATTTTATCCAATGTTATAGAAACTTTTACTAAAACTTTCAGTTTTGATACTTGTAATGTTACTGCATATATGATCAGTAGTGTTCTTGCTGGGATTTGACTCAAATCCCGGGATTGACATCCCTAATATATTTTTTTTATTTTTTGAGTTTCAAAACTATAGTCAATCTCGTTGTCTCAACTATCAAAGCAAATCTCTTTCTTTATTTTTAAGACGATTTTTTTGTTTGTTAAAATAGGATTCAAATTTGTATGTTATTGATTCTTTTGTTAGTATAATATTATTTTTTTTTTGTTCAAGACATCAACAATATGGACAAAAATACCTTTAATACAAAAACCGAAATCAAAACCATAACTTGGAACCGGTATACCGAAACCGTTTCGTTATAAAAATTTAAAACCGTAACCGAAACCGAAACGAGGAAGAAAACCGAAATCAAAACCAATTTTCGTTTAGGATTCAATCCTTGATTTTTGCACCAAACAGGAAACATCGAATGAAATTAACATCGACGTTTAATTTTGTTCAGCATCGAAGTCAAACATCGATGTTGTAATGAAAAACATCGATGTTCAATTTGTATCCCTAATGAAATGCCTATTACATAAAGTTTACGAAAATCTAATTTTCTTCTATTCCCCCACTTCTTAGAGACAAAAATTAGTGTTTGATTTTAATCACATAGTGCAAAGTTTAGCTACAAAATCATGAATATATGGTGGCTCAATTGAATTGCGGTGGCTCAATTGATTTGCGGCGACTCGGCTTAAGATGTTTCAATACGACTTGCTTTGCTTGCTTGGCTTGGACAGATGAATAGAAATACTTGCATTCATACGGGTCTAGACTAAATACAAAGCGTTTAAAGCTTTTGAAGTCGAAAAAATAGAAAAATTTTCTATTTGAAAAGCTTTGTAGGTTTTGACATCTACCAAACTGTAAAGCCAGCAAGCTAAGCAATTCGCATTGAAACATCCGCTTAAGGGCCAGTTTTTCAGTGGTAGTTTAAACGTCTCACGTAGTTTAACTTTCCGAGCAGTTTTTCATTGGCAGTTTAAGTTTTATTCAAAGCAGTGCTTAAAATATGGCAGCACCGGCTAACGTCAACGAATTATCGATTGTGAATAGCATTTAAGAAGTAGAAGAAAATAATTTGTCTCATTTGGCACAGCTGATATTTAATTTGCGCGAATCACGAAATTTACAAGAAATTATAGAGATAATTTAGAAAAGTATAATGCACGAATAATAAATATCAGTGAGATATGGTGCGTGTAATCGTTCAGTGCTAGTTTATGCATTGAATAATAGAAGAAAACTAATAAAATGGAACCTGAAAAACATTGAGTTTTCAAACGTAAAGTATTATTAAAGTTCACTGAAAAAAACTATATAACAAATGTTCAAATGGAGTTCAACTACCACTGAAAAACTGGCCGTTAGTCGACCAAAAACTCGGCAGCGCACAGTGGGTCAGAAAACACTTTTGCATCTCATAAGTCTGTAACTTTTGTTGTACATGAGTTAAATGGACAACATTTCGGATACAGGTAGTTAATAGATGTATCTTGCTGTTGTGAATGAAAATGGGTGTTGAAAATGGTGTTGAAAAAAAGTGCACTTTTTAATAACGAAAGTTCAATGATATATATGCCTATAACTTATGTATAGTAGCCGCTGTAGCTCAGTGGTTAGTGCGTTGGACTGCGAGCCGAAAGGTCCCCGGTTCAAGCCTGGACTGGGACTAACAACATCTTTTCATAGAAACAAACCTACGAGAGTAAAACATTGCCTATGAAAAGCTCTCACCCGCCGTTCGGATTCGGCAATAAACTGTACAAAAATAACACAAAATAAACAGAAAATTGAATCAAATTGAATTTTATAATTGAATAAAAATTGTTTTAATTCTACACATAGAGAACTGATTTGTTGCGGTAACCAACTAAATTGCACTACCGAATCATTCGATTTCGGCAACAACTGATAAAGAAAAGAAACTATAAAGAAACTATGAAAAGATACATGTATCTGCATGCATTTATTTTTTATTTCCTCATAACCACATTAAGAAAACAAAAATGATTACCAGAAATATCACAGCCCCCAATATCAAGTTATTTACAAATTATTTAGATCGTCTTCGAGACAACCATCTCTCAAATATCCGTCAAATACGATAAACATTGGCTGCATTCAGCGACCTCAGCAGTTGTGAAGCTGTTGAGCAATTTGAGCTTAAATGGCATGCTACCCTCAACATGTTTAGTGAACGGTCGCCATTTTTTCCAGCATGAAATTTTTCGCTACATTTGCGCTGCCTTTGTTATCGATGACATTTTAACTCAAATATTTTTAAACAAAAATGGAATTTAGATTGAAAATATGTTTTTAATCAATTAAAGAGTTGTATGTAACTTTAATAATAAATTAATTTGTAAATTGACAGTAACAGTGAGCGATTAGATACTGAGCAGTTTCGCAACTGCTGAGGCCGCTGAATGCAGCCATTGCTAGCAACCATCTTTCAAATTTACGATTATTTATAGCAAACACCAATTAAACATCTTAAAAATAGGAAAATAGTTGAGGAATATTTGGAAAAGGTGCTCCATTAGCATACGCGGAGTATTTTTTATTGAATTCAAATAAAAGGAATCAATGTATTTTTATTAATTCTAGAATTAAAACAGTATACTGCACTAAGAAAACAAGATGTTTATGAAAGTCTTGCTGCAAATATATGTTTAAATTTACGCCTTGTAGCAAATATTCAAACATCCCATAAGTTTAAATAAATTTGCAACAAAACTATTAATATTTATTAAATATGACATATATGTAGATAGTTACGAGATGTTTGCAACAACAGCAATGATAATTGAGATATTTACAGTTGACTGATAGCAAACATCTTGATTTCTTGGACATTTACAACAAAACTGTTGCGTTATTTTGACATTAGACTACTATAAAAAAGGAAAATGGCGTACTTTTTCTTACGCTCGGTTTATCCACAACAATTAAGTAAATCCAATGATTTAAAAAAGTGTCAGCTCATCAAATAATACATTTTAATGCACTAAGAAAAGAAAGATGATTACCAGAAATATCACAGCCCTAAATATCAAGTTATTTACAAAGTATTGAGAGATGGTTCTCTCAAATACAAAGTATTTGAGAGAACCATCACTCAAACATCCGTCAAATACGATAAATGTTGGTAGCAACCATCTTTCAAATTTACGATTACGTATTGCAACCATCAATTAAACATCTTACAAATAGGAAGATAGTTGATGAATATTTGGAAAAGGTACTCCATTAGAATTCGCGGAGTAATTTTTATTGAATTGAAAGGAAATGAATCAAATAAATAAAAATGTTTCCAGAATTAAAACAGTATTCTGGTTATACATCGCCATCATCTTTATAAATCCTTCGAAGGAAAAATTGTACAACGACTTGAGATTTCTTCGCAGAAGAACAAAGTCCGACCGGCGATGCAGTCATCAGAGTAAACTCTGAAAAGAAATAATTATCCATCACGTGTTGATAATTTCAATTGCAGGAAATTTTATTTTCACTTTTATCATTAAAATGTAATATTTGATATGACCACCATTAAATTTACTTAATTGTTGTGGATAAATCGAGCGTATGGAAAAAGTACGCCATTTTTCTTTTTTATGGTAGTCAAATGTCAAAAAGCCTCTAAAGTTTCCAGCAAATGTCTAAGAACTCAGGATGTTTGCTATCAGTCAACAGTAAATATCTCAATTTTCATTGCTGTTGTGGCAAATATCTCGTAACTATCTGCATATATGTCATATTTAAAAAATATTCACAGTTTTGCTTCGATTTTATTGAAACTTATGGGATGTTTGAATGTTTACTACAAGGCGTAAATTTAAAAGAATGGTTGCAGCAAGACTCTCATAAACATCTTGTTTTCTTAGTGTTGTAAAAGTAAAAATAAAATTTCCCGGGATTAAAATTATCAACACGTGATGTAAAATATATTTTTTTCCGAGTTTACTTTGAGGACAGCAGCGCCGGGCAAACTTGGTTCTTCCGCGAAGAAGTCTCAAGTTGTTGTACAATTTTATCTTCGAAGGATTTATAAAGACGATGGCGATGTATAACCAGGATACTGTTTTAATTCTAGTATAATTCAATAAAATTCAATAAAAACGAGTTGGGAAAGTTAGGTCACATGGGTAAGTTCGGTCACATGGGCCGGATTTTTATAGTTGGTCGGGCCCGACTATGGAATACCCTACACCTATTAATATTAATGTGGGATATTTAATTGCATACCTTAAACCCTCAGAATATTATTCACATATCAGAAATTTACGTCTTATATCCCCATAATTTTAAAAATTGATATAAAAGTATAAAAACTAATAAATTAGAAAAGTGTAATTGGGCGGACCACGCCTATATTTAAAATTTTGTAAGGCTAATATTTCATAGAATTGATTTTAATAATTAACTGATCAAATTTCCACTATGAAAAAACGGGAAATAATGAAAAAAAATGTGGGAGTATCACGCCCACTTTTGAACCACATATTTTTAGGTGAATTATAACAATATGTTTTAAATTTTATAACTATATCTTGAATACTTTTCGAGTTATTAGTTCCTAAATAGTTATATAAAAGTGACTTGTATGGGAGGTGGGCGTGGGCGTTGACCGATTTGGCTCATTTTCAAACTCAGTTCCCAGTTGGCTAAAATATATTGAGACGAAATTTCATCGCATTCTGAGTAGTATTTCTCAAGTTATTCTGTATTCGGACAGCAAGACGGACAGACAGACAGACAGACGGACATGGCTAAACGGACTCGGGTAGTGATGCTGATCAAGAATATATATACTTTTTCATACCGGACACGCCTCCTAAGGGGCGTTACAATATATGCACAAAGTTAATATACCCTGTACCTCATAGGTGTAGGGTATAATTACTTCAAAATTAATTCAATAAAAATTACTCCGCGAATTCTAATAGAGTATCTTTTCCAAATATTCATCAACTGATCTTACTAATTGTAACATGTTTTATTGATGGTTGCTATAAATAATCGTAAATTTGAAAGATGATTGCTAGCAATATTTATCGTATTTGACGGATGCTTGAGAGATGGTTGTCTCAAAGATGATCGAAATAATTTCTAAATAACTTGATATTTAGGGCTGTGATATTTCTTGTAATCATCATTGTTTTCTTAGTGTGGTTATATATCGCCATCGTCTTTATAAATCATTAGATGGTAAAATTGTACAAAGACTTGAGACTACTTCGTGGAAGAAACAAGTCCGCCCAGCGATGCTGTCATCAAAGTAAATTCTGAACAGAAATATTTTCCATCAAGTGTTGATAATTTCAATCCCAGTAAATTTTATTTTCACTTTTACCATTAAAATGCAATATTTGAGTTAACACTTTTTTACACCGTTGGATTTACTTATTTGTTGTGGATAAATCGAGCGTAAGGAAAAAGTGCGCCATTTTATTTATTTTTATAGTAGGCAAATGTCAAAACACCTCAAAAGTTTTGCAGCAAATGTTCAAGAACTCTGGATGTTATCAGTCAACTGTAAATATCTCAATTTTCATTGCTGTTGTGGCAAACATCTCGTAACTATCTGCATATATGTCATATTTAAAAAATATTAATAGTTTTGCTGCAACTTTTTTGAAACCTTTGGGATGTTTGAATATTTGCTACAAGGCGTAAATTTAAACAGATAGTTGCAGCAAGACTTTCATAAACATCTGGTTTTCTTAGTGCAATAAATAAAAAAAAACTATTTCCATTGGTCACATAATTTTATTTATATTATATTTCACTAGCTAATGAGCAATATTTATTGAATAAATATATTATTTGTATATTTATTTCGCAATGTAACTTAATTAATGAATTTCCTATTGTTTTTGACATGCGGAAATTTTTGACGTTTATTTATTTCTGCATGTATCCATAATTGTTGGCAAGAAACTGGCAACCGAACTGCTGATAGACATAAGGTTGCCGTTTGTAAACAACTTAACCAATCGCCGTAACAAATGCACGAATGAAAAATGCAATCATAAGGTTACGTCAACCGAACGTGCAGTTGCGCGGACTAACATTTCGGTTGTAGAAAAATAAGGTACGTTCATTTTAATGACATGAGGTTACAACAAATGTATTTCGGTGGCAACACTGAAACGTTGGTCCAATTAACCTCATGCCGAAAGAGAATTTTTCTGTATGTAGAATAAATAAAAATACATTTTATTTTAATTCAATAAAAATTACTCCGCGAATTCTAATGGAGTACCTTTTGCAAATATTCCCCAACTATCTTCCTATTTATTAGATGTTTAATTGATGGTTGCTATACGTAATCATAAATTTGAAAGATTTTTGGTTAGCAATATTTATCGTATTTTTCGGATGTTTAAGAGATGGTTGTCTCAAAGATGATTGTCTCAAAGATGATTGTCTCAAAGAGAATATAAGCTTTAACCCGAAAACTTGAACCGTTTGTTAAATTAGAGTTGTAGTTTGCCGAAAAATCTCTTCGTAAAGACTAGTACTATTATGCATTAGCATATTTTTGACAATATATGCAGTTTTATTACATGACAAACATGTAATGGATCGAAATTTGTGGCAACTAAGCCCCGCACCGGGCTTTTTGACGGTCAATTGGGTGGCAAATATGTATACTTCGCATGATTTGGAACAAACACTTTAATGTCAATTGTGTGGTTACCACACTGAACCAAAAAAGTACATATCTACAATGAAAAAGTACATTATCACAAAGAATATTTCGTTAAAATTGGTCCAATGTAATTGTTCATTGTCACAACGAATTTCCGGTAATACTTCAATGTACAAATTCATTGAATTACAATGTACGGATCATGAAACAAAATGACAAATATTCATAATTACAATGAATATTTCATTAGCTATATTGAATGCGAGAGTTCATTGTCGCAATGAATCGAATACATACTTTAATGAACGAGATCATAAACGAAAGTGAATTCAGAAAGTTTTTTCATTTTATTATTTTAATGTTGAATTAATGTTAAATATTGAATTAATATATACATTAAATATAATAGCATAATATAAATTAAATGTAATTTCGCACTTCATTTCACTTCATTTCGCAACTACTTCTTACATTTGTCGCAGCTTTCTGCGAATTAATACCAGCAGAGCGCAGCTAACGCTACTAGCAACGAACACGAAAAACGAACATGCAAAATGTCTACTGCAGTATTTTAATGAATATAATTCATTGAAGTATGAACAAAATCATTAAATTTATTTGTGCGTATTATGAACACTGATTCTTACTGAAAATGAACTGATCATTAAATTCACAAACAAGTTACAGGACAAAGTACATTGTCACAATGTATCTTGCATTAAAACGTATGAATTTGCCTCTATGAACAGCATTCGTTAATATTATGAACCCGTTTATTTTCTGTGCACATGATCACCGATTTGGAGGTTACCACAACCTCATGTTCACCGATAAGAAGGTTGTTACAACCTTATGATCACCGATTTGGAGGTTGCCACAACTTCATTCTCACAGACTAGAAGGTTGGCACAACCAAATTAAGAGGTTGTTGCAACTACTTTATCAGTTGTTGCCGCAACCGAATTTACGTGAATTTCACGGCGGCTGCTGTTGAGATGCTCTTTTCAAATACTACTTGTTTCAAACAATATTAAGTATATTAATTCATTTTCCTTCTATATATTACAGTTTTAAGCGTACACTAAGATGGTTGAAAAGTATTAGAACCTTAAACATCACTGCAGTTGCAAATTATTCAAGTCAAATATTTGACACTTTTTGTGATATTTAGACAATATTAATAGTTTTGCTACAAAAGAATTAATATCTGTGGAATATTTGTATAAATGCAATCTACCACAAATATGACATTTTTCGTGATGTTTATTAGAAACATCTCACAAATAATACAAAAAATATGATGTTTACAAATTATTTAAAATTTTGCTGCAAATTTATTTGTTTTCCTGCATATTTGAATTGTTAAAGCAAGTAGTATTTTAGTTGCAGCAACACACTCATAAACATTCTGTTTTCTTAGTTTACGAATGTCTCGTCCGATACCCCTGGAAATATCCATACAGTAATTGTTTGTCATTTGCTTAAATAAATGGTTACAATGCTGAATTTCAACGTTGCAGAATAAACTATGCGGAATAAAACTATTTTAAAAAAGTAGTTTTTTTTTAATTTTTAAATATGTAGTCATAAAGTCAATTAATTGGATCTTCTTTTACAAAAATTATGTGCAATTTGTATAATATTTTGATATGTTTTGATTGATTGAAGGAGGGAGGGGAAAACCCCTCTGTGCATAGCACAGAGTACACCTAGGCCATAAAGTAGGCCCGTTGTGACCCCTCAGATCATGTGTCGCCTGTAATGTGTTGTAGCTGTTATGCTTCTCAGTCTAATTTAGAAATTCTGTGGATTTTACAAAGTTTCTTAGTACTTTCCAGTCCAACCTTCCCAGTTGTTTCAATGATGAAATAAGCGGAGCCCTGGCAAATGCCGGGCAGTATGTCTAGACAACGCATACAAGCGCTTAGTGCTAGGCGATTTTAACGCCAAGATGAGCAGAGAAGCCATCTAATGTCCCACAATCGGAAAATTTAGCACTCCTCCTCTCGATGATATAAGCGCGCAGTGGAACCATATCTCCTGCTCAGTCATTAGCTACGCGAGCTGCGAAGGATACAAAGAGAAGATAAGGGAAGAGAGACGTCTTTTCAGGCGTAAAAAAGAGAGGCAGAAAGACGTGAGTGTGAGGAGATTGAGATGCATGGGGACAGGAATGAGGCTCGAAAATTCTTCGAGAAAATACGACGCCTAGCCGGAGGTTTAAAATCTGGAGCCTATTCTTGTAAAGATGAGAACGGGAATCTAGTCACAGATATCCAGAGCACACTGAAGATATGGAGGGATCTTCTCTAAACTGTTGACCGGTGATGATGACAGCAATTCCACCGATAGAGAAGTAAACCCGGCAACCCCAGTACTTGATGATGACGTACTGATTCGCCACCCGACCATGACGAGGTCAGAACAGCCATTGCTAGGCTGAAAAACAACAAAGCCGCAGGTGCTGATGGCCTGCCTGCTGAGTTGCTTAAGACCGGAGGCGACGATCTAATAGAGAGCATGCACGAGAATACGGTCGGATGAAACCATGCCAAGTAACAGGAACATCAGTGTACTCTGCCCAATCCTTAAGAAAGGGGAACCCACTATCTGCGCCAACTACCGTGGGATCAGCCTACTCAATATCCCATACAAGGTTCTATCGAGCGTATTATGTGAAAGGCTGAAGCCCATCGTCAACAGACTGATTAGACCTTATCAGTGCGGCTTCAGACCTGGAAAGTCCACCATATACCAGATTTTCACATTGCGCCTAATCCAGGAAAAAAAAACCCAAGAAAAACAGATCGACACCTACCACCTATTAGTCGACTATAAAGCCGCCTTCGACACTACGATAAGGGAACGATTATACGCCGCAATGTCTGACTTCGGTATACCTGCAAAACTTATAAGGCTTTGCAGGATGACCTTGAGCCTCACATTTTGCTCAGTGAGAATAGGAAAAGACCTCTCCAATCCATTTCATACCGAACGAGGTTTCAGACAAGGTGACTCCCTATCGTGCGACAATTTTAACTTATTGATGGGGAAAATAGTTCGAGCTGCCGAACTCCGTCAAAGCGGCACTATCCTCAACAAAAGTGTCATGCTGCTCGCATATGCCGACGATATTGATATCATTGGCAGGAGCAAACGAGCTATCAGCGCTACATTCTACAGATTGAAGAAAGAGTCGCGTCGAATGGGTCTAACGGTGAACGAGGACAAGACGAAATTCCTTGTGTCAACAAGCAAAAAAGAGTCCGTGCGTCTGGGACAAAAAGCTGATATTGACACCCACAAGTTCGACATTGTGAAGGACTTCTTCTACTTGGGATCCAGAATAAACAGCAACAACGACGTCAGCCTGTCGTGCTACTTTGGGGTCAGTAGGTAATTGAGAAGTAGAGCCCTTTCTCGCCGGACAAAAATAACGCTCTACAAGTCACTCATCATGCCCGTCCTACTTTATGATGCGGAAACATGGACGCTGGCCTCCACCGATGAGAGAGTACTGGGAGCGTTCGAGAGAAAGATTCTCCGTAAATCTTTGGCCCTATCTGCTTTGCTAACGAGTATCGAATCAGGATGAACCACGAGCTATATGAGTTATTCGACGACATTGACATAGTCAGGAGCATCAAGATCCAGCGGCTTTGCTGGCTAGTTCATGTCGAACGAATGGATGAAAACACTCCAGCCAAGAATGTGCTTGAATCGAAACTCGAAGGTGGACAGCGTAGAAGAGGGCGTCCAAATCTGTGTTGGAAAGACCAAGTTGAGAACAACCTGGCAACGCTTGGTATTTCTAACTGGCGTCAGCGCGCGCAAAGCAGATCCGACTGGCTTCATCTCTGTGGCCAAAACCGACCCACGTTGTAAGGGCCATTTAATTAAGTAAGTAGTAAGTATATTTATAAATATTATTATATATGTTTTTTACTGGGTTTCTCTGGGTTTAGGGTTATTATATCATTTGAAGACCCCTCTTAATTTTTATGGGGAACATTTTTGGTGACTGTTTTTTTTTAACTCTTTACTCTGTGCATCAAAATCGTTGTGACTAACATCCAAAATCGTAGTGAATAACATAGTGATTAGCATCCACTTTATTCAGGAAAAACTATTTCCATTATATTTTATGTTGGGAACCAATGCAAATATTTATTAATACATATTACACTGTTCTACAAATTGAGGGTTGTTGGCCTAATCTGGAATCATTTAATTTCTGGTTGATTTCGTTGTCCTGATTCTTGCTCCGTACTAAGATTTTTCCTATACGTCGAGATTTACAAAAAATCGAGTCAAAGTTGGTCCTTTCTATCGCAAGTTATCGCACGATTTCGAAATGTTGCAGATGCAAACTAAATCACAAAATGTAATATGAAAAAATTATTTGTGTTTCGATATTAGTTTTTGCAAAAAATCAAAAACAAATTTGTGTTACCAAAAAAGTGTGTCGAGAGAGTAATTTATCACAATTCTCTAAGCTCTCTTAAAAACATTTTATATTAGAATATGGCTCTAAATTGTAGAAATTCAGCAGTTGATATAATAATAATAGTTTGGGGCTACAGTCCTGTATACAACTTCGGCCGAGCTCTATCACCATTTTGAACGGTGGTTAGTGCGTTGGACTGCAAGCCGAAAGGTCCCCAGTTCAAGCCTGGACTGGGGCTAACAACATATTTGCATAGACATATTTTTCTATACCGCGCTACCTCTCGGCAGTAAATGGAAAACCTACGAGAGTAAAACATTGCCTATGAAAGCTCTCACTTGAAATTACTTATATCAGCAGTTGATATAAGTAAATATTCTTTAAGTTGTTATATAAATAAATAAAGTTAATTAATACTATAGTTTTTATTTTGTACACAATCCAGCGATACGAACTCGTAGAACACTTTTGCGTAGATTGAATTTTCGTAACATTGGTGTCAGAAGTGGGATTGTGATACAAAATGGTTAAATTGGAAGAACTTAAAGTCGACCAGCTAAAGAAGGAGCTGGAGTCGTGATCTTCCAGCTGCTGGTAAGAAAGTAGAGCTACAGAAGCGTCTAATGGAGGAATTGGATGTCCAAGACATTGATCTCGCGAAGCATGCGTTCGTTGAAAAATCTGGATACTGAGCAAAAAGTACTAACCAACATCAAGTAAAAATGGGGCAACAGATGCAGGAACATTCTAAACAGCTTCTGGAAGTTTCTAATACACTCCCTGGCAAAGTAAACCAAGTTGAAGCGCATGTAAATGACATGGAAGTTAACATTGATGATAACATTCAAAGATTAGAACACGGTATAGAGAAAGAAATGTAGGAAATTAAAAAAGATTTGCACGTTTTGCAGATAAATGGACCTACACAGCCCAATAAACCAAAAACCTGGATATTAAGTGATTATTGAATGTATATTGAACATGGATATCGAAGCTCTCAGTGGAGAAAAGCGTTCAACCTTTTGTAATTGTAAGCTTGAAAACCATAGCGTTCTCCAGCAAAACTGGTAGCTTTTTATCCAATTGAATCTAGCCTTTACCTAAACTTGAATTCCGACATTCTTTATACATTCGAGATTTAACTTAATTGTAAGCTATAAATAAAATGTGATTTGACTTTTAATTCACTTGAATTCAAGCGCATATATATCCCTAATTAAAGGTTTAAATATAAAATAAAAGAAAACGCATATAAGTTATAATACTATATATTAAAAGGAATTAAAGTATGTTCTACAGCTGCAACAGCACCTGAACTACGACGTGCCGCGAAGATCAAACCAGTAAATCCAATTGCGCCACTGCGATGTATAACTTTGCCAGGTTCGCGTAAAATATCAGTGATGTCTGCGTATGAATGAAAATATATTAATATTTCATAAACGTATTCGTAAACCTTGGCCACTTGCATTGTATATCAGCTCATCGTTCATTTTCCGTGCAGTAGAATTCTCGGGATGAATTTCGTGTTTGGACCTGCACTTATATATTAATTGATTTGTCTGTTTGCTAATTCAAGCGAAAAACAATGATCTCACTGACTGTGCGAATGCAGTGGCGCATATGTAGTGGTGAAAAAAATGAAAATTTTCTTGTTGACATTTAATTTATCACGTCACTGGGTTGCCATTGAGTAATTTTGTGTAGTGAATTTCGTGTCAAGTTTTTTTAACTTCGAAAACCAACGTTGGAATAACATTCATTTATTCGGCTTGATCATGTCATTACATCCACACTGGTTGTAAAAGAAAATTATCCAAATTTATCGAACATTAAACTCATTGATATTAGTGGTACCAGGTTAAAATCACCGATTTACGATGGAACTACAGCGTTAAACATTTTCAAACTTCAATTTAAGACCATGGCTGTAAGTAATCGATGGACAGCGTAGCCGCACTTATCGTGACGATAAAAGGAGGCGCGGCCGAAGTATTATAGACTGTTCCAGAAAGTGATCGAAACAGTTATTTAGCGGTTATGGCTGCACTGCAACGCAAGTGCTCACATGAAACAGATATACAGAATGGAGTTGAAGGGCATAATGCAACGAATGGCGAAATTTTGCAGGTGTATGCAGTGGACGTTGAAAGGCTTGCGCATTTGTCATATGCAGATTCACCGAGTGATTTCATAGAAAAGTGCAAGATAGATGCACATAATTCGACAATAATATAAAATTAATAATACACACAGAAAAATCCTCTTTTGGCATGAGGTTAATTGAACCAACATTTCAGTGTTGCAACCGAAATACATTTGTTGTAACCTCATGTCATTAAAATGAACGTACCATTTCTACTCTAACCGAAATGTTAGTTCGCGCAACTGTACGTTCAGTTGTCGTAACCTTATGATTGCATTTTTCATTCTGTCAAAATTTGACGTTTGTGCATTTGTTACGGCAATTGAGTACATTATTGTATCTACAAAATAAATGACAAACGGCAACCTTATGTCTATCAGCAGTTTGGTTGCCAGTTTCTTGCCAAAAATTATGGATACATGCAGAAATAAATAAACGTCAAAAATTTGCACAAGTATTAAACAATAGGAAATTCATTAATTAAGTAAAAATACGAAATAAATATATGAATATTAATAAAATATTGAATATTTCACTAGCTGATTAGCTAGTGAAATATAATAAAAATATGTGACCACACTCAGAAGAAAATGTACCATTAAGTACTTTATGGTACGACCATTGATCTTATGGTTCATGTATTAATAGTTTTTTCTTTTTAAATCAAAGGTTTTCTAATTAATTCAATAGTATTTGAAAAATTCAGTACCATAAATTTAAATATTTCAATATTATTATTTTAAATAGAATAAATACTGTTGTTTTAATGGTTTCCTCTTATAATAATAAACGTGGTGTAAAAAACACAAAAACGAATACAAACATGTTCGTTTTGTACGTCATTCTGAGTGTTTACTCAAATTGGTCGCATGTATTTTTTTGTAATATTCCACATTATTAAACGCGATTATTTATATTTATATTTTTATTTATTACTGAAAATAAATAATACACCGAACTTCTATTATGGCAACGGACTCAAAAATAATTGCAGACTCAAGTACTACAATCAATTATTGGAAACCAAAGCAAACATTAAATGTTTTATAATCTTTTGAAGCAAGAAGTGTCTTTTTATGTGTGTGTTGTAAAAGTGAATATCAATTACGACATTTAAATAAAATAATATATACAATAAATTAACTAAAATACATTTTTGTTTTAATAAATTATTAGAAAAATGTAATTCGACTTTACCATATAATTAATAATACGTATCATTAAATTTGTATATGTCTTTCTTATTGTAATTAAAATCTCACATTATAAAATTAATGGTACAGCCACACATTGTATTAACAGTTTCAATATTACTGAACTAATGGGACGCATCCTATTGACCAATTTTAATGGTATAAATTATTGTTTTTCTATTGAAATACTATCAATTTACTATGATTTTTTTCTGGGTGCATATGTGGCATTATAAATAGTTTTTTATTTTGTTTAATTATGATGAAATAAAATATTAAATGTTTCTTCATACTGTTTTTATTTTTCAGGGAACAGGAATTAATATATATATATATATATATATATATATATATATATATATATATATATATATATATTTTGAAATTGTGTGCGTGACATATATACGCATCAAAAATACATATAGAAAACTTGACATAATTAAGTTTTCTATATAAAAGAAATATTCTCAACATAAAATTTCAATTGGAGGTTTCGGCATTCTTGCTGACTTGGAGGTTTAAACAACCTCATTCTTGCTGAATAGGAGGTTGGAACAACCTCATGCTTGCTGACTAGGAGGTTAGCACAATCTCATTAGTGCTGTAGTTGGTACAACCTCCTAATCAGCAAGTTTCCGCAACCGAATAATTCGGTAGGGAAATTTAGTTGGTTGCCGCAACAAATCCATTTTCTGTGTGTACGTATCATTAAACATTTATTGGTCTTGCTTATTGCAATTAATGAACAGTTTCAATATTACTGAACTAATAGGACGCATTAATTTGCCATGATTTTTTTCTGGGTGTACTGGCGTTACGGAGTATTAACGGAAAGTAATGGTGTAGTCCGTTTTCAACGACAAGAAAACAGAACTATCGATATGGAGTTCAAAAGTATTATTTTCGAAATACGCAAAATGCCGGCACACAAAGGAGTTGTTTTTATATCAATATTGAAATTGTCAGATTAACTAATCGATTTCTATCGCTAACTCATGATTAAAGTTTTATGCATCCGGGCCTTAAGCAATTAACAATTTGATAATCCCCTTCCGTACAGATAGTTTAAAATTTTGTTCTATTTGGCAATTTCGTGCGCTTGTTCAGCAAAATATAGCTCCTCATCATGCCTGACAACGATATCATCGAAGAATAATAGAATAATAAGATTACGCATTGCGCATGTACACCCTGTATTGCTGACGTCAAACACTATGGAATGTCAAGTAAAGGAAATTAAATTAAGACATTTAATAAATTACAAATATTTGTTTCACTGAAATTTTGTTTTTGAAAACATTTTTGGCAAAAAACATTGGCTTCCGGCAGTTTCCTCTGTGGATGCATCAACTATCGTGCTGATCAAGACATTTCTGCACATGGACACTGCAACAATATTCTGACACCATGGAAAAATTACAGTTGTCAAAAAACTTCTACGTACATGCGCAGAATATTCAAGTTTTGAACAACGTTCTGCGCAATCTTTGTTTCTATTATTCTTGGATATCATCCATAATTCGTATCAAAATCAGTTGAAAATTTTACTCATACGATCAATTTATATACCATATAAGCAATGAAAATTGAGATATTTACAGTTGACTGATAGCAAACATCCTGAGTTCTTGGACATTTGCAGCAAAACTTTTAAGGTATTTTGACATTTGACTAACATAAAAAAGGAAAATTTCGTACTTTTTCCTTACGTTCGATTTATCCACAACAATGAAGTAAATCAAATGGTGTAAAAATGTGCCAACTCAAATATTACATTTTAATGGTAAAAGTGAAAATAAAATATCCTGTGATTTAAATTATCAACACGTGATGAAAAATATTTCTTTTCAGAGTTTACTTTGATGACAGCATCGCCGGTCGGACTTGGTTCTTATGCGAAGAAATTTCAAGTCGTTGTACAATTTTAAATAAAGGATTTATAATGACTATGGCGATGTATAAACAGTATACTGTTTTAATTCTATAATAATTAAAAATACATTTGATTAATTTTCTTTCAATTCAATAAAAATTACTCCGCGAATTCTAATGGAGTACCTTTTCCAAATATTCATCAACTATCTTCCTATTTGTGAGAAGTTTAATTGATGGTTGCTATACATAATCGTAAATTTGAAAGATGGTTGCTAGCAATATTTATGGTATTTGACGGATGTTTGAGAGATGGTTGTCTCAAATACGATCTAAATAATTTGTAAATAACTTGATGTTTAGGGCTGTGATATTTCTAGTAATAAAAGTATTTTTGTGGGATAAACCCTTGGCAACTATGCGTTAACTACCCAGTGTCAAGTTAGATACGCTCTGCCTTGCTGCGGACTACTGAATGCAACCCTGTTTCGTTAATTCACCCTTTTCCTCTTTCAACTTCTATTCCGTGAGAGAATTTTTCAATGGCTGCCATTTTCGTTCGTCAAGTTAAATGTCAGCAAGAAAATTTTCATTTTTTCTACTTATCAATTGAACGCGGGTGTGCGTTTAAAAAAGTTGTAAGTAATTTAAAAGATATTTATGATAAATGCTAAAATAATTTGTTTAATATACAGCCGCTGCCGATCGCAAACTCGATACTCCACTCGCTGCTATGCTGCCCTCAAAATACGCTAATGTCGATGTGCGCGAACTGTTGGATTTCCGTCCCGTTTTGTGTTTTTGCGTTTCTCGCTTTTGCACATCTACAGAAACGAGGACATCAAGCAGGAGGGTTCCGGGAATGGCGAGAATTAAACCGAAAATTGCGACTTATTACTATTAATTATTAATTACTAATTTATATATATATATATATATATATATATATATATATATATGGTATAAGTGATGTAAATTATATAAATAGCATAAATTATATACATGATATAAATTATATAAATGATATAAGTGATATAAATGACATCTAATCTTTTTTTTATATATATATATATATATATATATATATATATAATATATATAAAAATATATATAATATATATATATATATATATATATATATATATATATATATATATATATATATATATATATAAATATATATATAAATATATATATAAAAATATATATAACATTTACATAAATTATATAAATGTCACTTATATTTCATTTATACCATTTATATAATTTATACCATTTGTATCATTCTTACTTATATTTACTTAATTTATATAAATAATATAGATTATGTAAGTTAAGTAACAAAACAGCTGCAAAATTACGAAATATCGCTACTGGTTGCAGTAAATTAGTATTATCTATAAACATGATTATTTAAGCCATATATATATATATATATGCAATTTTTATTATAATTAAAATCAAGTCAATAATTATGTTATACACCTCTATTGTATGTATAATTCAATGTAATATTTAAACAACTTAATAAAAATATACTTGTATTGTAAAATAACAAACAATTGAATTATACTTCATTTGTGTTCCTTTTTAATTTCAGCTTTAATTCAGAGTTTGCGCGCGAATATGACATTCTATTCTGATAAAATTAACGTCAGAATATGAGAGAGAGAAGAAACAAAAGTTTCGTTAAAAAAATTTCTTAGGAGAGAATTTTGTGAGAAAATCGGTCAGAAAGAGAACGTAAAATTCCATTGGATTTCTATGTTCCGTGAAGGCGTCAGCCGAACCTCCCACTGCTGCGTTCGTTCGTAATTACGACGTATTTACGATCAAAACGTAAGACATCCCTGACAAAAGTGTACGACACTTGTTCAGATTTACGAACTAAATAGGTGCTGTATCAGACTTAACGCGGCATAGACATCTCACCTATTTTTCTGAAGTATGTCTGTGAGAAATTACGTACAAAACAGAGAGAGCAAATACAACAAATATTCAAAAATCAGCCAATCAGAAACGAGATGAAGCAAAGCTGATGACACATTTTGGTCAGACTTTTAGAACAGACATTTAAAGCAATGTCGGACGTAATCTGAGACCCAAAGGAACATTGATGACAATAAAAGCTAAGACATTTTTTATATTTTTTTTACATTAAGAGATAAATTACAATATTATAAACATTAATATGCACAAAAAATGACTACACCCAGAAAAAAATCATGGTAAATTGATAGTATTTCAATAGAAGAACAATAATGTATACCATTAAAATTGGTCAATAGGATGCGTCACATTAGTTCAGTAATATTGAAACTGTTAATACAATGTGTGGTTGTACCATACATTTTATAATGTGATATTTTAATTACAATAAGAAATACCTATACAAATTTAATGATACATATTATTAATTTTATGGTAAAGTCGAATTACATTTTCCTAATAATTTATTAAAACAAAAATGTATTTTAGTTAATTTATTATATATATTATTTTTTTTAAATGTCGAAATTGATATTCACTTTTATAAAACACACATTAGAAGACACTTATTGCTGCAAAAGGTTATAACACATTTAATGTTTGCTTTGGTTTCCAATAATTGATTGTAGTACTTGAGTCTGCAGTTATTTTTGAGTTTGTTGCCATAATAGAAGTTCGATGTATTATATATTTTCTGTAATAAATAAAAATATAAATATAAACAATTTATAATTATTTACATTAAATACATTGAGTCCATTTTGAGTAAACACGCAGAATGATGTACAAAACGAACATGTTTGTATTCATTTTATGTTTTTACACTCCACGTTTAATATTATAGGAGGAAACCATTAAAACAACAGTATTTATTCTATTTAAAATAATACTATTGAAATATTTAAATTTATGGTAGTGAATTTTTCAAATACTATTAAATTAATTAGAAAACGTTTGATTTAAAAAGAAAAAACTTTTAATACATGAATCATAAGATCAATGGTCGTACCATAAAGTACTTAATGGTACATTTTCTTCTGAGTGTATAATATAAATTGAAAATGAATAAAGAGTCCGAAGATTAAAGAACAATTTTTGCTGCATTTTCTGAAGATGACGGTAGATAAATTCTGTTTGTAACTGCGTTTTTTCAGCAAATTCCTCCGACTTGTACCTGTACAAAAATTAACAATGAATTAATAAAAGAAGAATATAAATATATAAATATAAAAATATATACATATAAAAATATATAAATATATAAATATATAAATATATAAATATATAAATATATAAATATATAAATATATAAATATATAAATATATAAATATATAAATATATAAATATATAAATATATAAATATATAAATATATAAATATATAAATATATAAATATATAAATATATAAATATATAAATATATAAATATATAAATATATAAATATATAAATATATAAATATATAAATATATAAATATATAAATATATAAATATATAAATATATAAATATATAAATATATAAATATATAAATATATAAATATATAAATATATAAATATATAAATATATAAATATATAAATATATAAATATATAAATATATAAATATATAAATATATAAATATATAAATATATAAATATATAAATATATAAATATATAAATATATAAATATATAAATATATAAATATATAAATATATAAATATATAAATATATAAATATATAAATATATAAATATATAAATATATAAATATATAAATATATAAATATATAAATATATAAATATATAAATATATAAATATATAAATATATAAATATATAAATATATAAATATATAAATATATAAATATATAAATATATAAATATATAAATATATAAATATATAAATATATAAATATATAAATATATAAATATATAAATATATAAATATATAAATATATAAATATATAAATATATAAATATATAAATATATAAATATATAAATATATAAATATATAAATATATAAATATATAAATATATAAATATATAAATATATAAATATATAAATATATAAATATATAAATATATAAATATATAAATATATAAATATATAAATATATAAATATATAAATATATAAATATATAAATATATAAATATATAAATATATAAATATATAAATATATAAATATATAAATATATAAATATATAAATATATAAATATATAAATATATAAATATATAAATATATAAATATATAAATATATAAATATATAAATATATAAATATATAAATATATAAATATATAAATATATAAATATATAAATATATAAATATATAAATATATAAATATATAAATATATAAATATATAAATATATAAATATATAAATATATAAATATATAAATATATAAATATATAAATATATAAATATATAAATATATAAATATATAAATATATAAATATATAAATATATAAATATATAAATATATAAATATATAAATATATAAATATATAAATATATAAATATATAAATATATAAATATATAAATATATAAATATATAAATATATAAATATATAAATATATAAATATATAAATATATAAATATATAAATATATAAATATATAAATATATAAATATATAAATATATAAATATATAAATATATAAATATATAAATATATAAATATATAAATATATAAATATATAAATATATAAATATATAAATATATAAATATATAAATACTTATATCTCCAATGAGAGCCCAGCCTGCGAGGTGATGGCTTTGGAAATGACATTGGACATATTCGCTATGACGCCAGCACTTAAATACACCGCTAGGAATTGCTCTTTGCCCAGCGCCATTACCGCTGCATTGGTGAAACTGAGCAACACATACATATTAGCAAATATGTGAAACAACGAGTAGTGACTGAATGTCGACAGAAACATCGGCCAGCAGACCGCATGTCCTGCGGGATTTGAACAAAAATAGATCATCATGGTGCGCTTCATAGCGGGAACACGCCAAAGACCACAGTGACACCGATGAATCATCCGGCACTAAACTGCAAAATCAATAAATATAGTATTAAAGGAAAATTGTCTGCAAATACTCATCATACCGCTTCTGTGAATATCAGCGAATTTTATATCACATTTGAACTGGGCACCGGACCGCCGCTGGCCACACTTTCAAAAGGCGTGGTCTGTTTTGCGATGTTTTGCAATATTTTGCATTCATGACCATTTATTTGTTTTAAATTTTCTAAAAATAAGAATGTACAATATTATTTTATAAAATAAATTAATTAAAATGAAAAACTTACAATTTTTTGATATCTAGCCTTTAGTCGCTTGAAAATTTTCTATTTAATAAATTGTTTGACGTTTAATTAGACTGAAATGAACTGAACGAAAACAAACGAGAACAAAAAGAAGCCATTTTTTAAAAAAGCTCTCTTTGAATAGAAGTTCAAAACGGAAAAGGTTGATCTGACACGACATGGTTGCATACCACAGTTCAGAATACTTCCGAGCGGAGCTGAGAATACACTGGGTTATTTCGCTCCGATTTCTGAGCAGGGTTCTGACAAAGAAGTACGAATGCTCCTACTTTTTTTAACGGAAAGAGGAGTTGATTCCGTCAGATCGAGTCACTGGGTAGCAATATCAGGGCTGACATGACTATGGTTTTAAATGCAACACTGACATACTATTATTGTAAAAATGTCACATGTTATAAGGGCAGTGTTAAAAGTACGAAAACAATGTCATATTTATATGAATAATATTCAAACATTTTCGATTGGACACGAGATAGAACTTTCAAATGTGTTAAAACTAGATCATAAACATTTTGCGGACATAAAGAGATATGCAAAAGGGAATGACATTTTCATTGAAGACGGTTACACATGTTTGCGAATTGGATGCCGGCTTTGCACCGACAATTATGAGAATCAAACTGCGTATATAAACAAAAAAACGGGTAATATTAATAAATATACGGCTGGAATATGGTTTATCAAATTTTAATATGTTACAGGAACATTCCACTGTCCAAAGTGTGATGTCCAGAAATGCTTATCGGATGTTATTAAATTGTACGAAAACAAACAGCAGCTGGATCAAACTGAACTGAATTGTACTGCATATTGTTCTCATTACCAAAATCTTTGTAATGTAACACAAAATATTGCCGATCTGCTTAATATCAAAGGGTTAAAAGCAGAAGATCTTAATTTACTCGGCGTTCAATACAATGAGGTGCACAATTCTTTGCATTTCCCCCTAAAAAATGTTAATAATATTACTGTAGGCGAAAAAGTATATAATATAACAAAAAGGACTGAAGAAACATACCAAAAAACCCTTTGTTCTGGAATATTAATTTTTCCGACTAAAAAGAGGAAGGCCATTGTGGTTACAACAATTTTTGATTTTTTAGTACTTGTTATGCAACACAATGATAATTGTAAGTAATTTAAAAATTATTTATGTTTTCCAATTTATAATTCTTGTTTTAATATTAAAAGAATTCATATTACGTATCGTATGTATATAAATTTGCGCGTAATTTGACTCGAACTCACAATGTTCTTTATTCGCGTACCACATTTAATAAAAACGGCGATGCACATTAAATTTATGATAAATCACTGGTTCAAAAGACAATTTTATCGTGATGTTATAAGTTATAAATTCAATTTTATTCATGGCGAAACTTCGATTCGTCTATGATACAAATATATACAGGAATGATACAAATATATACAGATACAATCACTCTGACACTAGGCAAGTTTTTTTTGACAAATTTTGGAATATTTTGTTTTGATTCAAATTTTTAAAAATTGTAATTTATGTTCGAAGAAAAACTGAAAGAACATTTTTAAGTTATCTCAAGGCATACCTTGATAAATATTTTTCTTTTCTATAGAATTTTATATGAGATATTTTTTAATTGTGATTGGTTTTGCTTTTAAATCTAAACTTCAAAAAACTTTCCTAGTGTCATCTAAAGTAAACATTTGAAAATGAGAGAGTTTTCGTACCTGTCTATATTTGTATCATGTATACAGGTACGATCACTCATTTTTTTCCAATGTTTACTTTAGTTGACACTAACAAGTTTTTATTTAAAATTCTATACAAATAAAAAATAATTATAACTTAAAAATGTTCTCAAAAATATTTATAATCAAAACAAAATTTGAAAAATAATTTTCATTTTTTATTTGAACATAAATTTCCATTTTTAAAAACAAATATTCCAAAATTTGTCAAAAAAATTCGCCTAGTGTCAGAGTGATCGTACTTGTATATATTTGTATCATGGATTCCTCAAACAAAATTTTAAATATAATTCTGGTTGAAAAAAATAAATATTTGACAATTTACGTACACACAGAAAACAAAGATGATTACCAGAAATATCACAGCCCTACGGTGTATTAAGAAAGGTGAGGAAAGACGTTCTCTTTCAAAAATTGTATCGTACATTTTTTTTATTGTTCAATTTTAAAAAAATATGAACATACAATAACAAAAATGAAACAATAAAAAATATATATATATAAATCATGATACAATGAGAAGGTAAAAGGAAGCAAGAATTCCTCTCTCAAAACAGAAAGTGGTTGAGAAGGAATGATATTGCGTATATCTTCTTTTTCAAAAACGAAATTGTTTTCAAAACAACAATATACTGACATTAATAACTAAAATAATTTAAAAACGATGTTTAAAAATAAAACAATGGCCATTTCTAAATAAACAAATTCAAAACAAAATTTAAAAGCGTTGTGCGTTTTGTCGTTCCAATGTCTAGGGACTGTACCAATGTTCCCAAAGCGGAAAATGCAGCAATGAAACAATTGAAAAATTCTTCAATTGTTTGCGAACAAGATTTTTGAAAGACGGATTTTATTAAGTGCCCTAATTTGGTATGCAAACATCCATATGTTGTTTCTTCAGTCTATTTGCAACCATTAACGCTTCCGATTAAACATTAACGCATCCGATCATTAACGCATCCGAACGCAATCAACACAGAAATTGTCACTACCCATGAATGTCCGAAATTGCTGCATTCTCAACAATCGACGCACGCTTCAATGCAACAATACTAATCTTAATCGCACTGGCTAAAAATGTTCACCGGAAAAGAATATCACGAAAATGTTACACTTTTTTTGATCTAATTAATGGGCAAAATATTGTTTTGATTAAATTAATTTGTAATTAGTTTGTACAACGAATTGACATATACAATAAAATAATTGAAAACAAAAACAATTTCAAATATTTGACAGTTAGAACTAAAACTTTGACTTTTTTCATGTATTGAAATGACATTTTACGGCATACAAATAAGAATTTGAAAATAAAAACAAATAAAAATTAAATAACGTTTGCGGGCATTGACAATTAAAAAAAAGCATCCCAAGAAACATTTTAACGTATCTCCGTAAACAAACGGAATCACAATTCCGTCTGTAACGGCACGTTTACGGTCTGTACATTACGAATCCGTCGATACATGTATAAAAACGGAAAATTTACGGCATGCCAAAATATTTCACTTCGTTTAAAAGCCGTCTATTGTCCGTATTTCGAACTTTCCGTTTTTATGCCGTTTAATCACCGTAGTGACGTACACGTTTGTACTCCGTTTCATACGGACTACACCGTTTTTCTGCCGTTTTGTATCCGTGTTTTATATAAAAAAATGTTGATCATATCAGCTATGTGGATGAAATCATTTAAAATAACATTTTACATTTTGTTTACTCAAAATAAAACGTGAACGCACATCCAATCAAAGTGATAGTCGTACAAAGAATATAAAAGGTAAGCGTGGATGTCTTTTTATTTGCAAAATAATTAAATCTTTGTTTTCGTGTAAAAACTAGCTCTAATATCGCGAGAGGTTCTCGGATAGATGTTGACACCAAGAACAGTTGCAATCTTGAGATACTGAAGATATTGCGACTGTTTTCAAAAGTAAAGCTATATAGTCCACTATCACAATATTGTGCAGCTAATAGTGTAACATTTATAGATCACGAATAATGTCGCACAATCGACGAGAAAAAAACCGTCCAAAGAGATACCAGCAGATGATATCCGGTGGCAGCATGTCCTTAATTAGCACAACGATAACAACAAAAATATAGTAAAAAAGGAAAGTTTTTCAAAATTTCTTTTAAAAATAACGAACTCGCAAAATAAAATTCTGTCTATAATTTTATATGTCACTCAACATAGGCATGTTCGTAAAAAAAGAAAATCACTAAGCGGTGTGTTTTAATTTTTTCACTTTTAAGCGGTGTGTTTTAATCACTGCAACAGTTCAAGTACGAACAGCATTTCGTTTAAAAGTAACTTAATTATTCACTAGAAATAATTTACTCTTTTTATATTTTTATTATTTACAGATCAAATCCAAAGATGCATTAATTCAGCGGACACAACTTTTAATTACATCAAACATATTGTATTAATTGATGTTTCGTTTAAATTTTTAAATTTTTTTTTTGTATTAAATTTTTATTTATTACACATGAAAAAATGTATATTAAATAAGTAGAAATATAAAATATTTGACTGTGTTTATTGGTGAATAGAATTCAGTGATTAAAAATATAACTCATTTGACAGGTTTTTTTTAAGATACAGTAACAGTAATATTTAAAAAAAATGCCATTTCGTATTTATATAAAAATATGGCGTCCACTCCGCTTAATAACAAAAATACGTACCATATACGGCACTTAAACGTAATGTAGACTACGGAGGTCACTCCGTTTTGTTTTAATAATATGGTCCGTTAACGGTGCGTTAATACTGTATGAAAACGGTTTCGAACACCGTTTTCGATGTCACGTTTTACGGTACGTTTACGGAATCTGATTCCGTATTTGCTATACCGTTTACGGCACGTATACGGTACGTGTTGTTCCTTGGGATACGTAGCAGAAATTTGCTCAAATTTTTTTAGCTCCAAAATTTCCCCACCTTCCTTTACCATAAAAAATTTGAACTTGAACTGGTCGGTTGTCTTCTCGACTGGTCCTGTTCGGCGTTATCAGTTATAGTTAACGGGAGTAATCCCGTTTTCTAAGTCAAGTATATTCATCGTTTTGTGTCGCGAACGGCTTTGTTGCTAAGGCGCATGAACCGTGAAAAAAAACAATTTTGTAATCCTATAAAAAATTTGTCATGGCGTTTTAATCGATAAGATTGGCCAAATAATTCTTCAATAATTTTATTGAAGTAACCAATATACAAGTCAAGAAAATACCCGATAGAAATAGTCAAGAAAAATAATGTACGTTTAAAAAATATATATTTTATATTATAAATAATATATTTTTATTATTTTCATTATTATTTTTTTTTTTTATAATTAATAACTCTTTGTACACTCTTTAATTATTTTTCGTCTCTTTAGAAATTATTTTCATGTCATCAGCGCTCACCTTGTCCCCTACAGATCTTCTAACATACCACCAACTAGCTTTACTGTCATTTACTATTAGAGCTATTTAAAAATATTGTCGTCGAAAAAGGCATTTTGAATTATAAAGCGAGCACTGGTGTGAATGTTACTAACATGGCGACATTATCACAGGTTCGAATCCCGGCCGTGGTTCTAATTTTTTTTAAATTTTTTTTTTAATTCTTTTTTCTTCACTTTTTTTTTTTTTTTTGTTATTAATTTCAATAGCTAGAAGTATTTTTAATGTGACAAAAGTTAGTTGCTTTATTATTTATTTATCTTTGAATAATTTTTTTCATATTTCGTAAGTAATAATTACAAATAAAATATATGAAAGAATAAAAAAAAAATTGCCCTGGCCGTGATTCGAACCTGCGATTCTGAACTAAATTTAGTAAGTATGGTTTACAATTTAATCTTTTATGGTTTAAAATTATTAAATAAACTGAGGTTAAACTATTTGAGTTTAAATTTTAAACCTTTTTGGTTTAAAATTTAAATTTTAATACAATCGGATTAAATTTAAATTTTTAAACCATTTGAATTATTTTATAAACTAAAAAAATTACATTTCCATGTTTAATAAGAAATATATTAAATTTCAATCTGAAAAAGTTTAAAAATGGGTGTGTAAACTATTAGTAAGTTTAAAAATTAGACATAAAAGTATTGATATCATCTGTAATCCAAAGAAGGGTTTTAAAAATATTTCAACATTTCTTACCGTGTAGTCAAATGTCAAAATAACTCAACAGTTTTCCTTCAAATATTCAAGAACTCAGGATGTTGTCAACTGTAAATATCTTCATTGTGGAAAACATCTCGTACCTATCTGCATATATGTCATATTTATAAATATTAATAGTTTTGTTGCAACTTTATTGAAACTTATGGGATGTTTGAATATTTGCTACAAGGCGTAAATTTAATCAGATAGTTGCAGCAAGAGTTTTTTAAACATATTGTTTTCTTAGCATAGGTAGGAACATTCGAAAAAATATGTAAAAATGTTTCGTAAGGTGCAACATATACGTTGTTAACATTGAATTAATTTATTTTTCAGATGCTGTAATTTGTCTTCCATATTTTTTGAAGTCATTGCCACAGGAGTGTTTACCTGGTTTCGAAAAATACACAGAACTTATATTTTGGTTTGATTTTGATTCTTCTGGATGGGACTCTGCTCGAATGATTTCAAAAAAACTTAAAGAAAAGCGATGTTTGCTAATACGCCCAACAGAAACTGAACCAACACCATATTATGCGCACAGAAAGCATCTTAATCTGCGACATATATTGACAAAAGCGATGCCAGTACTCCACAAATCAATCACAACATTCAGTGAGTTAAAACGCGAAGTATTAAGCGAATTGTTAAATATCGATAAGGTTAATGGTGTAAAGTGGAAACGATTTCCAGTGCTAAATAAATTGTTAAAAGGCCATCGCAGAGGTGAATTAACAATACTTACAGGACCAACGGGCAGTGGAAAGACAACATTTATGAGTGAATACTCATTAGATTTGGCAATGCAAGGCGTTTCAACATTATGGGGATCCTTTGAAATACGTAATGCCAGATTGGCTTCGACACTATTAAGGCAGTTTGTCGGTTACTCATTAGAGAAGAAAATCAATGAATTTGACCACTGGACCACAGAGTTTGAGAAACATCCATTATATTTTATGACATTTCATGGTCAACAGTCAATTAAAGTTGTAATTGAAGCAATTGAACATGCCCAGTACGTCCTTGATATAAGCCATGTCATTATTGATAACTTGCAATTTATGATGGGTGTATCGACAAGCTTCAAAAAAGATAAATTTTGGGAACAAGACGAAATAATAGCATCGTTTCGTTCTTTAGCTACGAAACACAATGTACATGTAACTTTGGTAATGCATCCACGAAAAGAACGAAACGAAGATGATCTTACCACGAGTTCAGTATTTGGAGGAGCGAAGGCCACGCAGGAAGCTGATAATGTTCTTATTATTCAAGATAAACGTCTTGTGTCTGTAAGAGGTAAAAAGTACCTGCAAGTTGTTAAAAATAGATACAGTGGAGATTTAGGTGTAATGCCTTTGGAATTTGATAAAGAAGCTCTTAGTTATGCCAACCATAAAAAGAAAAAAGACTCATCTGAACAATAACTACATACTGCCTCTTCCTGTATTTCGAAACGACGGGCTATTAGACGAAAGTGTCGTAATTTTAAACAACTTTCAATGTTTTAAAAGTCAAGTAACATACAGTTCCAATTCGTCTGACGAAATTTTTACGTCAAATGTTTGTTTCTTTGTTCGTTTCGAAATACAGAAAGTGGGTATATATTTGTATATATCATTGTTTATTAAGTTTAATTTATTTCAATTTGTACTATTAAAGTCTTAAATGGCCAATTATACACCCAGAAAAAATTTCTCTGAAATACCATTAAAATTGGTCAGTAGGACAACTATTGATTTAATAGAATACAAAAAATAAATCTTTTTATATAGACTCAATGGCAATGTCAGGGTATTTTCTAGTAAATATATATGATATATTATACATATATTATATATATATATACACACATAAGTAATCAAAAAGTGACGCAAATAACACAAACTTGTACATTAATACTTGTACAATCAATCGAGATTTAGTAACACATTGAAAGATTTTGAAGAACGGTGAACGTTAATATTAAGAATGCTATTTATTAAAATCGTTCATAATATTTTTAATGATTTTAATTAAATAAAACAAAATTATTCAACAAATATATAGTCAAATTTATTCATAAAATCAATTTGACTGCGCATTTCGAAATAACTATTGAAACTTAATTGTTATTTCAATATCATGCTCACAAATTATCGGCTTGAAGCAGTCGATTTTTATTATGATATTCTGATTATATTTTATTATTTGTTGGTCAAAATAATAAACAGATTTATTGAAACAAATAAATTCTTCGACACTTTCATGGCACGGCGCACAGTGATCAAAGATTGTATGTTTTCGGAAAAAAGTACTAATAGAGATAATTGAATAACGTTTTTTTTTGTATTAGTTTTTGTCTTATTGCGGATTATATTTAATATATTTTGCGAATTTACATATTTTCAAAAAAATTTTATAACCGCCGTAAAATAGTCTAAGTGTGACATTGATGTATAGTGGGGGTCCCCGTTAATGAAATGAAAACATTTTAACATACTTTATACTTATTTATGTATGTACTAAAAATAGCTCTCTTATATCTGTGACAGACATCTGGTATTCATTCGTATTTGAAATACCAGAAGTGTGTCTAAAAAATATTATAATATTTTTGTTGTATTCCTTGATTTCATTGTAGTATTTGGCTGGTACAAATTCCATGAAACTATTCGTAGTATTTTTATAGTTTTCATTTAAACACAGCCAAATTTTAAAAGCTTTCCGAAAGCTTTTTGTCAAAACAGCTGTTTGTACTGAAATGTCATAATAAATTCCAAAAAATAAATAAATTATTTGAAATTGTTTTTCAAAATTTTATTGAAAAATTAATGTTAGAAACTGAATTTTATTGAACTGCATTTAATTGGCAGCACAAAAATAAAATGACCACGACTTTGCAAATTTCAATGTAGTAAAGCTACAATATTAACAAAAAATATAAGTGTCCACTGAAGATCTGCAAGTAAAGGAAACCTATGGTGTAAAAAAACGTTGTTTTCACTGTTATTAGAAGTCTGTAATAGAAAAACAAAAAGTAAAAATTGTCACGACCTTCTAAAAATAGTGATCTTTACAGCTGACTAGAATAAAATATTCTCTAGTGACCGTGGTACCCAACAAAATTGAAAATGCTGTAATATTTCTTTAGCATAGTTTTATTTACTACGCAAACTATACTACGTTATGTCTGTCACCTATCTGGTATTTAGAATATTATAGTATTGTTATTATAATAACTTTACTAGATGTCTGTCTCAGGTATTAGTTTTCTTCTTAACGTGTTTTCCGTTTGTAAGCGGACGGACGCAAATTATGAGAAATTGATGTATAGGTGGCGTACCCGTTAAAAGAATAAAATTATTTCACCATATTTTAAACTTACATATGTACTCACTAAAAATCCAAAGATTTTAGTATGGGCCATTCCACACCAAATCGACCAAAAAAAGTAAATTTTGAGATTTTACCTTTTTGAATTCAATGAAATGGGATTATTTGGCATTCGCCTTGTTACAGTGTTCTTTAATCTGCTCTCAAATTTTTAGTGTTTTAGAGTGTTATCGCTTTATAATAAAAAAATGTTAACAGTGGTTCTTAATAAAGCAG
Source organism: Dryomyza anilis (assembly GCA_951804985.1). Lineage (NCBI taxonomy): Eukaryota > Metazoa > Arthropoda > Insecta > Diptera > Dryomyzidae > Dryomyza > Dryomyza anilis. Next base: position 77,683,145 of record OX638131.1, read on the forward strand.
TGCTTCAGTGTTTTTAATAAAAATTTTAGTGAAAAACATATATTCTTTACAAACTGCAATTTTGTGTAGTTTATAAACATATATGTTTATAAACTGTACGTTTCGAAGGTACGTTTACGGACCGTCATACTGGATGATATACGGAGTGAATCCGTTGATATTAATTTTCTACGGTCCTTTAACGGACTGCCATTCTGGACAAAATACGGAGTGAGTCCGTTGAGATTGCGTTTCGACGGTCTGTTAACGTACCTTAAATCTGTATGCAAAACGGAATGAATAAATTAAAAAGACCTTTTCATGCCATACAATATTACCTTTTGCATATTATTATTTTACAACAAATTAAATACAAAGTTAAGTATTAAAAAAATATTACAACATTATATAATTAATTAATATACAGGTAATCTCGGTTAAGTACTGTAATTCGTTGAAATGCCGTTTTAAGATTTCTATCTATTTTTTGATAGAAATATATATATATTATTAATTTTACCAAAAATAATAAAATCACAAGAACTAATTTAAAACACACGTCAATAGAATATAAATCCCATATAAAAAATAATATAGTAATTGAAAATTACCAGAAATAAACTAATATTTAAATTGAATTTAATACGAATTAGACATTTTTTTCCATTGTGTGGAAAAAATTGTAAAACGATGTATACCACAAATTATGTTACAAAATTACCCCTTTCCCGCAACTATTAAAAATACCGCATATGAAAAATTTATTATAATGGTGGCAACTACGTCACAAATAGTAAATGTCTGGCAACTATGATTATTAATGTCATTTACTTACATTTGTTATTATTTTGAAATTTAAAAACAGATGCGCGTATTTTGTGCAAGGCGACAACGACTATCCATTGCAATTCCGCATCAACCCACCATCGAATCAGTCCCAGAGATCGGAAATGCCCGTGTGCGTGCGCCCGCACATGCCCCTTTCTTCTTACACTGACGAGCAAATTTGTTTTACGCAGACACTGCACTCGGGCATCACATTTTTTTTACAACACATCCCGTCGCAACGAGTGATGCTTTGCATTATTCTCGGTACCTGCCCTCGTGCGGGCTACGAAACCAAAAACTGCAGCCCGCGCAGACGTGGAATGAGAAAATAGAGAAGCATATCGCGCAAGTGCTATGGTATTTATTTCGCGGGGCAACTCCGTGCAACAGCGAAAACAGACTGCCCCTGGCAGCACGCGCATTTTTCACAGCCAGTTAATTTTTTCTTGTATGACATTCTTATGTGGCGCAAGAGTACGGCACTGTTATAATATACTGCGCAATGTTTTAATAATTTTTAAATAAAACTATCGTTAATACAGAAAAGTTTGGCAATACTCAAATACTGTTAACGTACCTTAAATCTGTATGCAAAACGGAATGAATAAATTAAAAAGACCTTTTCATGCCATACAATATTACCTTTTGCATATTATTATTTTACAACAAATTAAATACAAAGTTAAGTATTAAAAAAATATTACAACATTATATAATTAATTAATATACAAGTAATCTCGGTTAAGTACTGTAATTCGTTGAAATGCCGTTTTAAGATTTCTATCTATTTTTTGATAGAAATATATATATATATTATTAATTTTAACAAAAATAATAAAATCACAAGAACTAATTTAAAACACACGTCAATAGAATATAAATCCCATATAAAGAATAATATAGTAATTGAAAATTACCAGAAATAAACTAATATTTAAATTAAATTTAATACGAATTAGACATTTTTTTCCATTGTGTGGAAAAAATTGTAAAACGATGTATACCACAAATTATGTTACAAAATTACCCCTTTCCCGCAACTATTAAAAATACCGCATATGAAAAATTTATTATAATGGTGGCAACTACGTCACAAATAGTAAATGTCTGGCAACTATGATTATTAATGTCATTTACTTACATTTGTTATTATTTTGAAATTTAAAAACAGATGCGCGTATTTTGTGCAAGGCGACAACGACTATCCATTGCAATTCCGCATCAACCCACCATCGAATCAGTCCCAGAGATCGGAAATGCCCGTGTGCGTGCGCCCGCACATGCCCCTTTCTTCTTACACTGACGAGCAAATTTGTTTTACGCAGACACTGCACTCGGGCATCACATTTTTTTTACAACACATCCCGTCGCAACGAGTGATGCTTTGCATTATTCTCGGTACCTGCCCTCGTGCGGGCTACGAAACCAAAAACTGCAGCCCGCGCAGACGTGGAATGAGAAAATAGAGAAGCATATCGCGCAAGTGCTATGGTATTTATTTCGCGGGGCAACTCCGTGCAACAGCGAAAACAGGCTGCCCCTGGCAGCACGCGCATTTTTCACAGCCAGTAAATTTTATTGGCACTCTGTTACTAGACTGCGCAATGTTTTAATAATTTTTATATAAAACTATTGATAATACAGACATGTTTGGCAATACTCAAATACGCTTTTAATCGCAGTTTTATTTTGGTTTATAAAAATTGTATCTTTTAATTGTTCGTTGAACAGAAAAATAAATTTAACATGAAATCTTAATCAACATTTTTATTCAAATACAAAAATTATTATGTGCAAAAATCTATTTTAATAAAAAAGCTACATGATAGACTTCGAAAAATAATGTATATCCTCATTTGTAAAAATGTACACTAAGTTTAAACTTGCACTGAAAAACTAGAACTAAATTATACAATTTTTATAAACCAAATTAAAACTTCGATTAAAAGTGTATTTGAGTATTGCCAAACTTTTCTGTATTAACGATAGTTTTATTTAAAAATTATTAAAACATTGCGCAGTATATTATAACAGTGTCGTACTCTTGCGCCACATAAGAATGTCATACAAGAAAAAATTAACTGGCTGTGAAAAACTGCCCGCGTGCTGCCCGGGGCAGTCGGTTTTCGCTGTTGCACGGAGTTGCCCCGCGAAATAAATACCATAGCACTTGCGCGATATGTTTCTCTATTTTCTCATTCCACGTCTGCGCGGGCTGCAGTTTTTAGTTTCGTAGCCTGCACGAGGGCAGGTACCGAGAATAGTGCAAAGCATCACTCGTTGCGACGGGATGTGTTGTAAAAAAAATGTGGTGCCCGAGTGCAGAGTATGCGTAAACAAATTTGCTTCTCATTTACTTAAGGGCACGGGCGCGGGCGTGAGTGCAAATCCGAACTCTGATCAGTCCGAAAAAATGCGAACAATTCGAAGATGTACAACTTGATGCAGAGGCTGTTTCCGACCAACAGTTCTTCGACATCGTCGTGCCTCTCGCGCCATACTTATCATTTTCGCACGCGTGCTAAGGGTTTTCTATTTTGCTGGTCATAGCAAATATATAGTCCTTGTTAAATTAAATGCAGTTTGAAGCCATTCTGAAAAGATGTTTTGTATAAAAACTTATACTATTTGTATCATATATATTTGATTCACTTATCTTGTTTGGTTTCCAGCTTGTTTGCATGCGCCATCAGCGCTCCTCCAAGCTCATTTTATTGTTCACGAAATCAAATGAATTCACATTTCAAAAATAAACTAATAACGGAAGAAAATCGGTGCCGTTGAGTTGGAGTATAAACGGAAAATTTACGGAGTACTCCGTTTCAACGGAACCGTAAACGACTACATCAAAACGGCAATCATACGTAGTTATTAAAATTACGGAGCAAAACGGAATTCTAACGGAGTCGTCCGTTTTGACGGTACGTTTACGGTGCGTAATCGTGTATGCTACGATGGATACTTGCTCAATGCTCCGTAAACATGCCGTCAATGACGGTTTTGTGATTCCGTGTGTGTCGTAGGCTCCGTATAAATGTTTCTTGGGTATACAAAAACCATGGTTGAAGTATATACAGGTTAGTTCATCTAGACAGTTAGTTGGCATACACTATGCTGAGAATGTCAATAACAAAATTTAAAAAATACAACATTTAATTGTCAATTTAAACTTTATTTCAAGGTTATGTTTTTTGCACTTTAATTTTCACTTTTTCACTTTTGTTATTAACTGCGATGTTCTTCTGGAGTCCATAAGCTGAAATTTATTTAGTTTAAAATTTTTAGTTTCAATTTTTTTATGAATTTGTAAACAAAGCATTGATGTTCTGTTTTAAATTTTTCGTAAACAAATGTTGAGACTTTCAAACAGTTTTCAAAAAAAAGTAAATGGCGCCTGAATTTTGAAAGATGACTTAACCTGTATATACTTCAACCATGTACAAAAACAATTCTGTGAATTATTTTATGACATTATTTATACAAAGACTTTCTGCAAATTTTAATTTTCTGTTGTTTACTATTCTTTTGACATTTTAAGAACTCTTTCTGTGCATCTTAAACTGTTATCTTTATATAAATTTATTTAAACCATTGCATACTTTTTGGGTCATCTAGATTTAATAACTATTTATAAAATGATTTGCTCTATTCTAAATTGCAATGAACAAAGTTAGACTTTGCAATTTGTTAATTGCTGGTTATGCGACAACTTTGATCATGCCAAGTGCGCAGGGTTACCTGGTCGCGTAATTGACATTTTAAACGATAACAAAAGATTTACGTCAGACATCGATTTATATAAAATTTTAAAGCAAACTATGAAAGGATTTAGTGAAATTAGCAAGGAACTGTCTTCTCTAACGACAAAATTACAGCATTATGAATCACTTTTCAATGATTTTAAATGTATGGATGAACCGTCATCCTCTCCGAAAAGGAAGAGGACATTGAGAAATAAACAAAAACTCCCTGCTACTGAATCATTACCAGAAATTTCTAACCAAATAGAAATTGGAATAACTCCCTCCACACCAGTTAATACTTTTTCTGACGCTGTAGATTTGCCTGATAACCGTGACACAATTGCTAACCCGACTACTAGTCAAACTTTAGTAACTGACAATGGCACTAATTTAGAAACCATGCGGAAGGAATTAGTTGTAGTTCCTCCAAAAAAATCAAAATTTGCATCACGGTTTGCACCTGATACCACATACCACAGATATAAAATATCACATTTTTACACGTATTGGCTCCACGTTAAATATGTCTGATATTTTAGTATTCAAATATAACTTTCAATATTCTAGGATGAAAGCATCTTTTGAAATAATTATCCCTGAAGACTTCTTTGATACTATAGTAAAAAATTAATTCTGGCCACGAAATACTTTAGTTCATGAATACATATGGGCCATTCCACACCAAATCGACCAACGGTTGGAACTCACCTTCGATTTCAATTAAATGTGTGCAACTGATAAATGGTATCAAGATATGCATTGATCATTTTTTTTTTATTTTTTACGCCCACTAATTTCAGAAATACAGTTGTTCAAAGTTGCAAAAAATGGGACAAAAATCACTTTTCTATGGTTGTTCATATATCAATATCTCTTAAAGTAGAAATGATAGAAACTCCGTTGATGGCCCGTTTTAAAGCTAATAGAACAAGCTTTTATACCAATTAAGTTGTAACTTCTAAACTTGAACATGTGGCCCTTGGTAATAATCCTTGCTCTTCAAAATTGATGTCCTTAAAAAGGACTCTTTAATATTCTGAAAAAATCACATATTTTGCTTGTATTAATGTAAATGTGCATGCCAAATTTAAAGATGGTATTTTGATCGCATCGTATTTTTAAAATTAATTTTTTAAATTTTTACTTATTTTTTTGTATTGAAAAAAAAAAATATATTTTCAAAAGTAAAATTTGCAATAATTTTTTAATGTATTTGTAACTCTGAATTCGAAAATAGCGTCAGTTTCACCAAATTGTCTCTAGTTCTTAAGATATATACCATTTTTCGAAAATAGTAAAAACTATATCCCAAAATCAATATCTCAAAAACTAGAGTCAATATGATAAAACTGACGCCATTTTAGAAATCAGAGTTAGAAATAGATTCAAGAATTATTGCAACTTTTACTGTCGAAAAAAAAATTTTAGAATAAAAATTTAGAAAATAATTTTTTAAAATATGATGCCATCAAAATACCATCTTGAAATTTGGCATGAGCATTTATATTAAATCAACCAAATTACACGAATTTTTTCAGAATTTTAAAAAGGGTCCTTTTTAAGGACATCTATTTTGAAGTGCAAGGATAATGACCACGGGCCACATGTTCACGTTTAGAAGTTACAACTTATTTTTTCTAAAAGCTCGTTCTATTAGCTTTAAAACGAGCCATCCGCGGCAGAATTTCTAGTTTAAGAGATTTTTAATATGAACCACCATACAAAAGTGATTTTTGGACCATTTTTTGTAACTTTGAGCCACTGTATCTCTGGAAGTAGTTGACGAAAAAATAAAAAAAAATGGTCAGTACATATCTGGGTACCCTTTATTAGTTGCCTAAATTTTATTGAAATCGAAAAGGTAAAATCTCAAATTTGACTTATTTTGGTCGATTTGGTGTGGAATGGCCCATATATAAAAATAATAACAGACCTGAACAATGATTTTACCTTAATTTATCAGAATGTGCGTGGACTTATACTAAATTAACAAAGTTATATACAAACAGTTTCGGCTTTTCCTGCGACATTATAGTTTTTACTGAAACTTGGCTTCGCGGAAATGTCTTAAATACAGAAATTCTTTGCAATGACTTCCACATTTTTAGGAAAGACCGGCATTATAAGATGGGTGGTGGAGTTTTAATTGCTACCCGTTCTTCCTTAATGACTGAACTAATCGATGTTCCTGATACAGATAACTTAGAATTTGTTTGTGTTTTAGTAAAATTTGATTTTCATAACATTACCATTACTTGTTCTTACATACCTCCATGCTCTGATTCTGAAATGCCAACCACGCTAAAGCAATTGAAACCATTCAGGATAAACTTAAGCCAGACGACTCCCTAATTGTATTAGGTGACTTTAATTTACCTAATGTTATTTGGAATATCGCTGATGACCTTTCTTAATTAATTCCTTCTTCCAGCACAAATTGGATTAATGAATTTTTGGGCAAACTTTTGGAACTATCACTTTACCAAATTAACAATATTTTAAACAAATATGAAAAAACACTTGATCTTACATTTGTGGATAATATATTTCTTGCATCCATAAATCGTACCCTTCCTTTGTCCTTGTCTGAGGATCCCTACCATCCGACAATAGAAATTAGTTTGCAAATACGCAAAAACTCAAATAGTTCTACTGATAACGAGATTGTCCCAAAAGAAAATAATTATTGCTTTAAAAGAGTTAATTATACGACTCTTAACACATCTCTTTCCAAAATTGACTGGTCGCTGATAATTACGGTGCTGGACTTTGTGAATTCTGTTAAAAAATGTAATACCTGTTTCCTTGATTGTTTTAAAGAAAATATTCCCAAAATAAAACAATTTCGTAATAATGCACCTATTTGGTCAACACGCGAGTTGAAATCGGTAAAAAATAATTAATAGAATATATATATAAAAACACTGTATACAATTATTTCAATTAAATGATATGAAGTAGGTTATGTTAAAAATCATTATTGCTATTTTTAACAATTTGATTGTTAATTTAGTCTGCATCACCAATAACAATTCAACAATCCAAAATAACAATTACAATTGTTAATAATGAGATTTAATTTTTAATTTTAGACGTCAAATTTGCTTCAAAATTCAATTTCGAAAAATTAACAATTTTAATTGTTAATACCAACAATAAATTAACAATAGATAATTGTCAGTGCCATTTTGACCATTTATTGTTAGAATTAACAATTTATTTCTGAAAGTGTACAATAATTATATTATAAAATTAAAAAATAATTTAAAAACCAATCCCAAAAAATTTTATAACTTTATCAACATGAAACGAAAGTATTCTTGTATCCTTGTCAAATGGCATGGAACGACAAAGTATCCAAAACCGACATGGACATTTCTGATATGTTTGCTAACTTCCTTCAAAATACTTATTCCTCAGAAAATCACAAACATGATGTCATCTATCCTTTCACATTCAATAGAAGCAATTATATTAAAATGCCTACTATTACATCCAATACATCCAATTTTAAGGTACCTCAAAACCATTTCAATATCATATTCAGCAGGTCCTGACTTCATACCTAGTTGTTTATTAATACGGTGTGCGGATATTTTACATTAACTACATTATTTAATTTGTCCCTTAAGACAGGTATATTTCCGGATATATGGAAGGAATCATTTATTATTCCTCTGTTTAAAAGTGGTAGTAGATCTAACGTTGTAAATTGCAGATGTATTTCAAAACTAAGCGCTATTCCTTAATAATTTGAAAAAAATTTAACCGATCAGCTCACACATAGTTTGCTATCAATTGTTTCACCGTATCAGCATGGATTCTTGAAAGGTAGATCAACATGTATCAATCTGTTAGACTTCACAACTACAGTCATAAATGGCTTTAATTGTGGATTACAAACAGATGTAGTATACACCGATTTAGCAAAGCTTTCGATAGTGTTAAACACGAATTACTTTTAATAAAATTAGATCTATTGGAATTTCCAAAATGTCTCCTAAACTGGATAAAATCTTATCTGACATCCAGAAAACAGAGAGTGTTATTTAAGGAAGCTACATCGAGGTATATTTCGGTTTCGTCAGGGGTTCCCCAAGGAAGTCATCTTGGCCCAATATTATTTATCTTATTTATAAATGACCTACCGTCAGTTATAAAACACTGTAGAATTTTAATGTATGCAGATGATGTCAAATTATTCCATTCATTTAAAATAGGTTAGAAGATTGGTGTACTTATAACCACCTTAACCTTAATCTCAAGAAATGTAAGCAAATGACCTACTCTCGTAGATGCCCTATTTATATAAGTTACACTGAACCAAAAAAGTACATATCTACAATGAAAAAGTACATTATCACAAAGAATATTTCGTTAAAATTGGTCCAATGTAACTGTTCATTGTAATAACGAATCTCCGGTAATACTTAAATGTACAAATTCATTGAATTACAATGTACGGATCATTAAAAAGAATAACAAATATTCATATTCACAATGAATATTTAATTAGCTATATTGAATGCGAGAGTTCATTGTCGTTATGAATCGAATGCATACTCTAATGAACGAGATCAAAAACGCAAAATGAATTATGAATTCAGAAAATTTTGTTTTAATTTTTTCATTTTATTATTTGAATCTAAATTCAATTAATATATACATTAAATATAAAAGTATTAATTCGCAATTTATCGCAGCTTTGTGCGAATTAAATAAATATTTTTTGTAGCTGTACAAGTTTTTGAAGAGCAGAGTGCAGCTAACGCTACTAGAAACGAACACGAAAAACGAACATGAAAAATGTCTACTGCAGTATTGCAATGAATATAATTCATTGAAGTATGAAAAAATTCATTAAATTTATTTGTGCGTATTATGAACGCAGATTCTTACTGGAAATGAACTGATCATTAAATTCACAAACAAGTTACAAGACAATGTGCGTTGCCACAATTTATCTTGCATTAAAACGTATGCATTTTCCTCTATGAACAGTATTCGTTAATATTATGAACCAGTTTATTTTCTGTGTATAGCATTTCTGGAATTAAATTAGATACAGTTTCAACCTTTGACGACTTAGGAGTATCAATGGACCCTACGCTTCGTTATCATCTACACATTAATAAAATGACAAATGAAGCTAAAGGTGTTTTAGGATTTATAAAACGCTGGTCTAAAGAGTTTGACGATCCATATACGACGAAATTTGGAATATGCATCCATTGTTTGGAACCCACACTATAATATACATAATGACACTATTGAATCAGTTCAAAAACAATTTTTATTATTTTCATTTCGAAACCTCAATTGGAATCCGGATATAAACCACCTTATGAAAATCGACTAAAATTACTTAATCTTCCAACTCTTAAATGCAGACGAACAATGCAAAGAAAATGCTAATCAAATCTAAATACAACGTATGTTCGCCACGCTCGTCTTAATTTGATAATTTATCGACTGACGAAGTTGGCAACGTTGTGCAGCATTTTCTACCTACGCCATTTTTTTGCATCGTTTGAACATATTGATGTTTAAAAACAAACAAAAACAGAAATAGGAATTAAATATATGTATTCTTGCAACATTATTCTTGTATACGAAGTTGGCACTCGTTGAGCAGAATTTTCTACCTACGTCTCTTTTGTTGTTGTTTGAAGTATGTATAGGGACATTTTAAACATACTGATGTTTGAAAAGAAACAAAAAATGAATTCTTGTATATAAAGTTGACACTCGTTGATCGTCATTTTCTGCGTACGTGTCTTTTGTTGTTCGTTGAGAAAACGTGTTCGCGTCGGTAATAATTTATATTTGTAAATTAAATAAATATAAATTGCTTGCTTTCGCTATGTACTGTACTGAGACCAACTGTAACTTTACCAAATATAAAGCGAGCCTAGATCGTCTGGTTTAGCCTCTGCTGGTGCAATTGTGCATTCATTGATGAAGTCACTTGTACTTGCAGTTTTAATTCAATTATTTATTTATGCATTTAAAAAATTGTATATGAATTCTATTATTATAATTTTCCACTGTGCATGTTTTAAAATTTTTAATAAAACTATTTTTTATTTTTATTTTATTTTCAGGATTTCTTTTCAAAAATATTTAAATATGTTTCTATGCAAATATACTACTTTTTGAACTTAAACAACTGATATGTTTCACTGGAAACATATTTATATTCAAAATCATGTTTTATTTAGAACATATTTATGTTTCGGTTCAAATATATATTTTATTTGGATGTAGTAATTATTATGTTTCCATTAGAAGGGGCATTTTAAGGGGCAACATTAAAATGTTTCCGTGATATTATAATGTAAGTCAGAGCTCATTACAACACTGTTCAAGTCTCAATACAACCCTGTATACAAATGATTTATCAGTCAATTAAATATTATGTTTACATAAAATTCCAAACATACATGTTAATACCTGCAAAATTATGTTTGGGAGAGCCCTTTTTTTTGCAGCGTGTATATTTTGAAGAGATTTGAACATAATTTATGACAACTAAATCGAATATTGTAAAATAAGCTTTCAATTTTCTGGTTCGTGTCTATGGAAATTTGAATTCGAAAAACACAAATATCCAGGTTGATAATACACAAAATCATAGGCTAAAATTGTAGGGCCTGTTTTGAAACAGCAGCTGTTTTCAAAAATAGCCTGGTTGATAAACTACAGCATTTATGTTAATTAAATATGATAAGATTATACCAGAAAAACATGGTGGAGGCTACTGTGTATTCGTTAGCCCGCCAACTTCGTCCAGCAGCGAAGTCGTCAGTCAGCTGTTATACCACTAGCACCGCATCGTTCAGATTTTTGTTGATGTTGCAAGGCGATGTAAAGACGGCAGTCTGCTGGCTTCTCGTTTTTTTTCTAAAAACAAAAACATAAAATAAATACAAACTTCAAAATAAAGGTTGGTGTACGCGGTTTGTCAATATGACGAACGATACTTTTTTCTGTGTATGAGCAAAAACAGACATTTTTAAATTCATTGAAACTAGTGATGGGCATGACCGTTATTGGAACTTTTGAATAACAGTTAAAAATACCTGTTACTATATATGTGCCTTCTCTGCGCGATCTTGAATACTAGAAAAATGGTTTGTGTCAAAATGACCTACAATTTGAATGCACGTATATAAAAAAACAAAAATGCACTGTGAGAGAAAATAAAAAAAAAAAAAATTTATATTCATAACTATATAGTATATGTAGTTGAAGACATCGTGAAGTTTCGACCCAGTCATGCGATTGGCTTTTCGCTCGTTGTTCTGCCATCATTCTATTGGCAGGCTCAAGTTCGTCACCACTCGAAAAGGTCTCGCTCAATTCGATAAAGCGAGGATGCAACTGCACGTTATGTGCGGCAGAAGACACAAGCGCCTGTCTTTGTCTTAGATTCGGCAACGCGACACGTAACTGCGTCCGGTTTCGGAAGATATCGCGTAATGGCTTGGGTGACGACGATAATGTGCGATAATAAAGATGTTTTTATACAAAAAAAATTTAAAATTTCAAAATGTAAATAATATCATATAACCCGCTACATTATCAAGACCAGCCGCATCATCGAACGCGTGGAATTTAATTTAATAATTTTTTAGTTTATATAATTTAATATTATTTATGTTTATATTATTTATTTTCTTTTTAATTTAGTGTTAATTATTGGTCTAAATGTATTAGTGTTATTTTATATAGTAGTACACTGAACCAAAAAAGTACATATCTACAATGAAAAATACATTATCACAAAGAATATTTCGTTAAAATTGGTCCAATGTAATTGTTCATTGTCACAACGAATTTCCGGTAATACTTCAATGTACAAATTCATTGAATTACAATGTACGGATCATGAAACAAAATGACAAATATTCATAATTACAATGAATATTTCATTAGCTATATTGAATGCGAGAGTTCATTGTCGCAATGAATCGAATACATACTTTAATGAACGAGATCATAAACAAAAGTGAATTCAGAAAGTTTTTTCATTTTATTACTTTAATGTAAATTCTATTAATATATACATTAAATATAATAGTATAATATAAATTAAATGTAATTTCGCACTTCATGTCAGTTCATTTCGCAACTACTTCTTACATGTGTCGCAGCTTTCTGCGAATTAATAGCAGCAGTGCGCAGCTAACGCTACTAGCAACGAACACGAAAAACGAACATGCAAAATGTCTACTGCAGTATTTCAATGAATATAATTCATTGAAGTATGAAAAAATCATTAAATTTATTTGTGCGTATTATGAACACTGATTCTTACTGAAAATGAACTGATCATTAAATTCACAAACAAGTTACAGGACAATGTACATTGTCACAATGTATCTTGCATTAAAACGTATGAATTTGCCTCTATGAACAGCATTCGTTAATATTATGAACCCGTTTATTTTCTGTGTATTGTATAAAAAAAAAACTTAAAATACACTGAAATAAAAAAAAAATAATACAAAAAATGCCTTTGTTTTAATTGTCATCAATTTTCTTTTGGATCATCTTTGGGTCGGCGAAAAGTTAGATTTCTCTTATCAACAAGTCTTCTTTGTTGACGTTTACTTTTCTTAGAGAGAATTTTTTGTTTGTTGTTTGTTCAGATATTCGTCAGAGTAATAGGTCATAAAAATGAAAGATATAGAGGTGAGATCTCTATGTCCCTTTAAGTGCGCTGGCACTTTTTTTTTTTTTCATTTTTTTTTGATCATTTTTCTGAACATAACTCTGAGACTGTAGTGCGAGATTTCTGACGTTTAGTTACGGAATATTTCCTAAAAAGTTCAGAGATGACTCACTGTTGGGATATCAATCCCGGTATTACGGGATCCCGGGATTTGATCAGACCCCAGCAAGAACACTGCCAGTCATGTTAGCAGTAATATTACTAGTAGCAAAACTGAAAGTTTTAGTAAAAGTTTCTATAACATTGTTAAGAGCGTCGGGATAAAATTTACCGAAACTTTTGTGTGCGTGTGAATTTTTATCTCTTTCTCACTCATCTACAATGAGATACAATTGAATATGTGTCTGTCACTGTTCTTTTGGTAATAAGTGACGATTAAATTACAGGTAAATTTACGAAATAATTTACGTAAAATAAACTGATTTAATTTTGAGGTTAGGGACGGTTAAATAATTAGTAAACTAACCAAATTAAACGAAACAAATCCAAAAAATCCAAAATTCTATAGTTTTCATTTTTATTGCGTTGAATGTAATGCTTGCTTTGCAGATTTTCTATAATAACGACTATTGTTTGCCGTTGTTTTGCTTCCTTCCATGCATTTGTTTAATGCAGACGACCCTTCCATTTTGATGATATCTATAATATAAATAGATAAATAAGCAATCTATAAAAATACTCTTTTTAATATACTTTCTTTTTATCAATTGTTTATAATTTAAGTAAAATCTATTTTCTACTCCTGCTGTAGCGGCTGCTGTGGCAAACGTAATGAATAACCTACAAATAAAAAATGGTGGCAAACCAACGCGCTAAAAAATATAAGTTTTCATTACTAGTAAAATTACGGGTCATATAAATATCATTGATCCTGCAGGGATGTATTTCAAATTATTTATGTATTTGGTATTAATTTAAGTCTCCCTAACCTCAAAATTTAAACAGTTTATGTTACGTAAAATATTTCGTAAATTTACAAGTAATTTAATCGTCACTTATTACCAAAAGAACAGTGATAAACATATGTTCAATTGTATCTCATTTCAGATGAGTGAGAAAGAGATAAAAATTCACACGCACACAAAAGTTTCGGTCAATTTTATCCCGACGCTCTTCACAATGTTATAGAAACTTTTACTGAAACTTTCAGTTTTGATACTAGTAATATTACTGCTCACATGACAGGTAGTGTTCTTGCTGGGTTGTCTTTGTGTTGGAGTTTCGGTAAGGCATGTCTTGCTGGGACCAGAAAAAATGATCCCGTGATCATCGTTAAATTCCGGGATTTTCGGGATTACAAAAAATGCTAGTTGATCAATTTTTAATAGTTTATTCAAAAGTAATTCAAAGTTTTTACACACTTTTCGTGAAAAAGTAAATCTAACATTTAATGGACGGAAATCTTAAAACACTAATGGCCACTTTCTGCGCAAAAATTACGTCAATAGTAATGAATTACGTCACTTTCGACTAATACTTATACGTGTCGAAATACAACAAGTCTCATTTTCAACTAATTTTTATTTTGAAGACAGTCGAAAGATTTACTATCAACTTTGTTTGCCGAATTACATCCGAGTTTCGGATAGCGATAAAACTGGAACCGTTATCTATGAACGTAACATTTAATAATAAAATATTTAAAAAATGATTTCATGATACACTGGGGTTTTTATAACGCAGATTTTGTATTTTGGATACCATACCCAACATCAGAACAGATTCATTTGAATATATGAGTTTTGTTTGAGCCTTAAGCATTATAATTCCCAGATAGCAAAATGTCCGCACTGGGCTCGCACTGTGAGCGCACGCATGCGAGTTTTCTCGCACGAATGAGCACATATTGCAGACATGTGCGTCATCATATACGCCTCAATAGCATTGCACACGTGCAAGAAAAATTGTATGCGGCGCATATGAGACTCAATATAGGCGCACGGCTGCAAGAAAAATGTATATGCCCCTCATATGAGACTACGCAGACGTGCAGAAAATATATGCATTAGCCCTCAAGAATGCGGGCAACACAAAAATGAAAATTATTAAAAACACAATTTTTTTGCTTCTAAATTTTAATTTGGTAAAAATGTGTAAAAAATTCATAAAAATTATAAAACAATTAATTATACTTCAATTTCCGTCTTGACGTAGCGGTATCAAGTATGGCCAAGAATAAAGTTGCGTCGTCGATAACTGCTTGATATATCTTTGGCTTTTTTATGGTTTTCAAACTCTGAACAAACTATTGTGTAGCAAAAACTCCAAATATTATTAAACCATTCGTTGTTTAAAAATATAACGTTTTGTTTTTTTTATAAAAATCGCCAAACTTGCTTAAAATTTGTGTTGTAAAAATTGATAAAAAAATGTAAAAAATGAATAATATTTTTTTAAAACACCTTCATCATTTTAAAATATTTTTTTCGCAAATGATAAAAATGACCCTTGTACTTTCATATTTAAAGAAAATAATTTTAAAATAATTTATAAAATGCCAATTTATTGTAACAGTTAAAATAAAAAAATTCTCAAACTTTAGTATAATAAGTCTTTATTAGCTATTCTGACCTATTCAGGTTAATTGGTATCAAAATAAAGTGTAGAATGCCTACTTTCTATTTCTGTAAAATGCACTTGC
This sequence comes from Dryomyza anilis, assembly GCA_951804985.1. NCBI lineage: Eukaryota > Metazoa > Arthropoda > Insecta > Diptera > Dryomyzidae > Dryomyza > Dryomyza anilis. The sequence continues at coordinate 77,699,073 of OX638131.1, forward strand.
GACCCCGATAATTAGTACCACTTTTGTGTCTTAACACAAATTTTAGAGCATTTTATTGACCCCAAAAAGGATTGCATAGTTTCAGGCACATCTTAACGGAGTTGAGTTTCTTAGAAAATCTTATAGTAAAATATACTCCTAAAAAATGAAAAGATTTTTCAACGCATTTCGAGAGAAATGGTATAACTCGAGCAGAAATATGAAACGGTTCTTGTTAAAAAATGAAAATTGGTTATGATGTAATATACAATTTTTTAAATGTAAGCAAATATATTAAAGCACTTTTTCATACAGGTGTTTTGATTATCGGCTTGTCTGACGAGTCTCAACCTGGAAAGTCTAAGCGACTGTTATATGGTAGACGGCTTGTACACGTAAAACACGTTAAGAAGAAAACTAAAAGAGGTTTATACTTAAAACTTTAGATTTTTAGTGAATACATATATAAGTATACAATATGTTAAAATGGTTTCATTTTTTAACGGGTACGCCCACACATTATATGAAGTTGATATATTTCATATAATGTGCGTCCGTCCACTTGTACACGTAAATACGGAAGTAGGTATAATATAATACGGAAGTAGGTATAAAATATGTTAAAATGGTTTCATTCTTTCAGCGGATACGCCCACTGTACATCAATTTCATATAAAGTGCGTCCGTCCGCTTGAAAATAGAAAACACGTTAAGAAGAAAAGGTGAAGAGCTATATACTTAAAACTTTGGATTTTTAGTGCATACATATGAAGTATAAAATATGTTAAAATTGTTTCATTCCTTTAACGGGTGCGCCCAAAATACATCAATTTCACATAATTTGCGTCTCTCTTTGTTAATGGTGATACGATTTCGGAACTGTTTAGTGCTGGCAGTTAGTCGCATGGTATGAGCCAATTGTATGTTTTGTCCACGAAAAGTTCTTCAATGTATCTGTAATTAGATATATATAATTAGGTGCATTTAAAAATAGTTAATAAATATAATTATGAATACTATATAAAAGTTGCAATATTATTAGAATCACTATTCTTACTCACTTTAGATTCACTTAGAGCATCTTCCATAGACACACTACATCTATGCACATGTATGTATATTAGTACGCATCATGTCGCATGTTTGTTGACCTTCTGCTAATTCATTGCGCAAACTATTACTCCATTGGCTATAGCCATCAATTCGGCTTCATATCTACAGAAATTAAATTTTAATAATTTAATAAGAAACGTCAATAAAATACTTACAAACGCACAACTGCGTTCAGTGGTCATGATGAGAAACATAAAACTAAACATGTCCATGCAGTGAAACCCATTGATAAGTTTGTACATTATAACCTTCGCCGGTGGCAGTGTACAGCAACTTCTGGTCGTCCATGCGAAGAAATCCATTTATAAGTTGAGCTCAAAAAACTGAGCATTACAGTTCTACTGTTCACGCCTGTTGTCGCATTTGATAGTTTATTTTTATACCCCGTGTATTCTCAGCTCCGCCCGGAAGTATTCTGAACAACGAATTGCAACCATGTCATGCCAAATCAACTTTTTCTTTTTCAACTTCTATTCTGAGAGAGAATTTTTGTATGAATGACTGCTGTTTTTGTTCGTCTGTTTTGTGTTTCGTTTAATGTCATCTGTGAAAATTTTCATTCCGTTAAAAATGAATGTTGGACATTCATCGTCTTCGAACATAATTGTAAGTATAATTAATTGTGTTATAATTTACATTAAATTAACCAACATTTTAAAAATTTGTAAAGACGTTAAGCAAGATGATGATCAAGTGGACACACCTGAACATCGGTGGATGAAGCAGCGGCGACCAGATTAACGACAACATTTGTAAGTATTGCATTAAAAGTGAAGTTTATTTTAAATTTTGTATACAGATGGCGTTGTGTTAAATGCCCAGTGCGCTATAAGCACCAAGTGAGATCCTTATTTTTTCCGCTAGAATTCTGCAGGCCCAAACGATAAAGTTATTCTTCGAGGAATTCTGATGCACGGGAAACCATCGATAGTGGCATTCGTGTGGTGCGCATAGCTATGTAATCGGGCTGGAACGGTGTGGCGGAACAAACTATAGAATTGCATTGTAAGTTGATAATTTTAATGATTACGTTTATGAAAAAATAATATATTTTCATTTCTACGCAGCCACTATTGATCTATTACGCGTACCTGGCAGTGTTGCATCGTAGTGGCGCAATTGCATTTGTTGGGCTTGACTACTTTGATCTTCGCGGTACGTCGAGAATTTTTGAAAAAGTTGGTGTACTATGCCATCGGCGCAAGTGCTATCTGTTATCCTACGGAAGCATTTTGTTAAGTGCGACAAACGAGGAGATGAGGTGCTTGTGAATCCATTTAATAAATTCGCAACAAGAGAGGAGGATTTAAAATATCAACTGTGGGACCTGTATGATGAGGCCAAGAATGATCTCTTCCCGCCCAAGTGCGCAGAATCTGAGGTTTGTGTGTGAAATTAAGTATTTTTGGGTAAGCAAAAAATTGCATGTTTGCTTGCAGACCATTCAAAATAGTTACGAGGCAATATTTTGTGCGATCGTCTGGCAGACAGCGGGGCGGTGTGAGCGGTGAGCAATATTAGTGTCTCGAATATTGCAACTGTTTAATGGTATGAACCTTATTCAACATATCCTCTCATTACAGATCCACCGGCGATCTTGTCATGGATAAATTCTGCAATTGACACTTCCAGTCTGAGGTTTGTGTGGCATTTAATATTTTGACATAACAACAATTATTTTCTTGCAGACCATTAAAATATGTTAAACAGCAATATTTAAGGCGGTCATTTGCCAGATAGTTTGCATGCTATTACTATTGCTGTGCGCGGTCAATAGTATCTCAAGTGAGTAGTAATTGTGTCTCACATAAGATTGCAACTTTGAAGTAGTATTCATATTTATAATTTTAACTCTTTTTAAATTTTCCTAATTATTCATATTTTTCATTACAGATCCATCGCAGTTTTTGTAGTGGGCAACACAAATAATTGGCGCATTCTACCCGACTACCACAAGTAGGGGATGGTGAGCAGATCAACAGCAGCGGCAACTGCATAAGTGCCAGCAGGAATGTGCCTATCAGAGTTAGATTGCGCGCAACGCATCGAGATGTATCAAGAAGTCGGATGACAAATGCTAACTAAACAATTTAATTGAGGATGCGTTTCCTACAACAGCTACTGAAGCTTTATATAGAGATATATATATATATATATATATATATATATATATATATATATATCTATAGATTGGGCCAATTATTTGTGTTGTCCACTACAAAAACTGCGATGGATCTGTAATGAAAAATATGAATAATTAGGTAAATTTAAAAAGAGTTAAAATTATAAATATGAATACTACTTCAAAGTTGCAATCTTATTTGAGACACAATTATTACTCACTTGAGATACTATTGACCGCGCACAGCAATAGTAATAGCATGCAAACTGTCTGGCAAATGACCGCCTTAAATATTGCTGTTCAACAAATTTTAATGGTCTGCAAGAAAATAATTGTTGTTATGTCAAAATATTAAATGCCACACAAACCTCAGACTTGAAGTGCCAATTGCAGAATATATATCCACCATATGGACTGTTGTAAAATTGTTGCAATATTTGGCCATTACAACCCATGATGGGTTTCGGCCGCAGTAAATCGCCCCTCGCCAGTCGCTTCTGCATTGCGCGCGCTGTCGCCAGTTTTGCACTGCAAGTGTTGTCAGGTTATCTCGCACTTGGTCGCTCCACCGGAGATTCCGACGCCCTCTCCTACGTTGACAACTACTGGGTACAGAATTGAACACCTTTTTTGCTGGAGCGCTTTCATCCATACGCTCGAAAAGAAAATAATTGTTGTTATGTCAAAATATTAAATGCCACACAAACCTCAGACTTGAAGTGCCAATTGCAGAATATATATCCACCATATGGACTGTTGTAAAATTGTTGCAATATTTGGCCATTACAACCCATGATGGGTTTCGGCCGCAGTAAATCGCCCCTCGCCAGTCGCTTCTGCATTGCGCGCGCTGGCGCCAGTTTTGCACTCCAAGTGTTGTCAGGTTGTCTCGCACTTGGTCGCTCCACCGGAGATTCGGACGCCCTCTCCTACGTTGACCACCACTGGGTACAGAATTGAACACCTTTTTTGCTGGAGCGCTTTCACGCTTCGTTGCCTAGACTATAGCTAAAAATTCCTTTTCAATGGTGGAGTAATTTTTTTCTGCTCCATTTAATGCCCTACTAGCAAATGCTATTGGTCGGTCGCTCCCTACTTTGCCTTGTGACAGTACCGCACCTATTGCTTCGTTACTCGTATCCGTTGTAAGTAAAAAAGGGTTTGTAAAATCTGGATATGCGAGAATGGGTGGTGAAATTATTGATTCTTTTAGTTTAATAAATGAATTTTGACAATCGTCGGTCCAAGTGAATTTAACATCCTTTCTAAGTAACTTATTAATTGGTAATGATAATTTTGACATATTGTTTATAAATTTTCTGTAATATTTAATTAATCCCAAAAACGCTTGTACTTCTTTTTTATTTCTTGGTACCGGAATATTTTTCACGCATTCAACCTTTGAGGGGTCTGGCAGAGCACCTAGTTCCGAACATTTATGTCCTAAATAGACAACTTCGCGACACAAAAACTGACATTTTTCTGTATTTAATTTTAGATTGTGTTCCCTTAATTTCTGCAATACTCTACTCAACCTAAGCTCATGTTTAGCTAAATTCTTTCCGTACACCACTATATCATCAAGATAAACAAAGCAATCGATACCCTGTAAACATGTTAATATGTGATTCATTATTCTTTGGAAAGTGGCTGGAGCCCTTGTTAAACCAAAAGGCATTCTGTTAAACTCGAAATGACCAAGACCTGTACTAAAATCTGTTTTTCCTTATCCCCTTCTTCCACTAGGACTTGATGATAACCACTTGCTAAGTCTAAAGTTGAAAAATAGCGACTGTGACCTAACTGGTCTAATATTTCGTCTATACGATGAATCGGAAATACTTGTTTTATTGTCACATCGTTCAATTTACGGAAATCTATTACTAGCCTCCACTTTTTGTTACCGTCCTTGCCGCTCTTTTTAGGAACCAGCAACATCGGTGAATTCCAGGGTGATATGCTTGGCGATATTATGCCGTCATCCAACATTTTATTAACCTGTCTGTTGATTTAATCTCTATGAGTGTGTGGCAATTTGTATTGCCTGTGGCTGATTCCACTGTGTTGTTATTTCATGTTTAAGCACTGGCGTGTATGTTAATTCATCTCCGTCTAAATGAAAAACATCATGATACGAAATACACAGATTTTGTAAAGATGTAATTTCGTCTTTATTCAAGGTTCCATCAATTTTTATTTCCTCTAATAATTTGTTAATTCTGTTTGTAATGTTTACTGAATTTATGCTATTTATTGTAGAATTATTGGTATCCGATTTTATAGTGATTGAAATTCGAGAATTTTGGTTTAAAAGTACTGTCTATTATAAATTCTTTTTCTGTAGCATTTAATACTGACACATAAACTCTATTTTGCTAACATGCGATATGCTTTCGCCCAAATATACTCCTGGACAAATTTCTTGTTTATGTACTAAGACGATTGGAATTTTTGTTTTTAAACGTAATGATACTATCTTTGCGGATCTAGGTTCTACTTTTAATTCCTGATTTTAAAAAATATTTCACGCATCCTCCAAACGCACCATTAAAGTCCTTCTGAGTTTTTTTTTATAAAAACCCGGAAGTCGTGTCATCGCCCCCTCCTTTACTATGCTAGCATCTGCTCCCGAATATACCAGTAATATGAGTTTTCCATTTTTAGCATCCTCACAAGGTACTTCAATGAAAACATCACTTACATTAGGTAGTTTGAAACGTATAATATGTCCACTGCATATTATACGATTCCTTCTTTTACAAAACCCACTCATATGACATCTAATTTTCTTATCATATTCTGTTACGAAATTCTGAAAACTTTTTGATATTCTTGATAATATGTTTTTTAATCTATACCCTACTACTTCATCTCCAAAGGTTCCCTCATACTTTTCATATTCTGCTAATTTTATTATTTTGTTCCCTACTGTAATCGACACAATACCTATAAAGTGTATTATATAAACTAATATTCCTACTACTGCATTACAAACCAAACACGGTGGCTCAACATATGTATCAACGGTCACTCCTGACGTTTGATGATCAATATTTTCTCCTACGTTTTTGAAGCTGCGGCAACAAATGTGATCACAGTCTCCTTTGGCGTATGATCCACTATTTCGACCTAAGTTTACTAATATTAACGGGACCCCAGCTTACTGGCCTTGACTGGGCCCCTGGTAGTTTCCCTTATTGTGATTGTTATTACCGTTTGGCACAAAATTCTTCTTGACGTGGCAATCCGCTATCATATAGCCGACTTGACCACACCCATAACATGCCCTATTATTTCTGTATGCCCTATGAGGCCCATTATCGTTATTACTGTTGTTATTTCTAAACGGGTTATTATTTCTATTATTTTCATTTCCATTATTAGTATTATTATTTATATTATTACGAGTATTGCTGTCTTGCGGATTCTGATTTTGCTGCTGATAGCCATTATTCTGAAGTCCTCTATAACGCCCTTGGTACTGCTGATTCTGATATGGTTGTTGTTGGTTCTCCTGGCGTTCTTCCAGTCTATTTGATCCACATCTCCAACTCGATTCATGTCCGTATTACTCGCATTCTCTGCAAAATGGTGTATTTTTTCGCAAATAACAGTCATCCCTTGTATGTCCTGGTCTTGTGCAAAATGAACAGACTGGCCTCTTTTTCATGGCACCCCCTGTATTCCCATTATTTCTATTTTGTTGACTTTTACCCCTATCTTGTCGTGAATTTCTAATATCAGTTTCTTGATTATTTTTACTAACTGAGGTTCCATTCGGTCTTTTTTCAAAACTATACACCCAAAGAACGAATCAATTGGGGCAACCGTATTTTTTTGCCAACCGAATTATTTAGTTTTGTCAACATTCGACTGATTCAGTTGTTGCAATACCGCGTATCAGTTCACACAACTAATGAATACAATTGACACAACCAATTTGTTTAGTTGTGGTAGCCTATTTAATTATAAGAAATCGGCCATTTTACCTAGCGCTCCAACGTGTTGCAAACACGAAGTCAGCGTCACAACAGCGTTCCCGAGATCGAACATTGCCGACGATTCGTTGTGCTGCTGACTTCGTGTTTGCAACACGTTGGAGCGCTAGGGCTGCATATATAAATACAACATATAGAAACACAATAGGAAGTACTCTGTAGAATAGTATGTCTCTGGTTGAAGAAAGTATATTTGAGCATGAAAAACCGAACAGTAAAAACGAACCAGCCTTAAAACAATTCCAAATTTTGTTTAAGACGTGGCACGCACTTTCCGCAGCACAAAACAATAAAATAGTGAAAAAATCTGAAATCGCCTTAAAACAATTCCAAATATTGTTTAAGACTAAGACGTGGCACGCGCTGTCCGCAAAACAAAACGAGTGAAAAATGTAAAGCTTGCGCGACTGGTGTTGTCCTGATTTGGCATCGCTATTATAAAAGACAACTGATTTCACAGTTGAATCAAATAAATATTGGTTGCTACAACTTAATGTTATATAGCTATCTATTAAGTCAACTAAATATTGGTTAGGTCTCATTTTGAATTTAGTTGCCGTGGCAATGGAAACAAAAAAATTGAAAATGGATAAAAAGTTTGTTTCCCCAATCAATGTTGCAGTTGCTTCAACTAATAGTTGGTTACGCTTCATACTATTGTTTACCACAAATGAATTTCAGTTGAAACTGACTAAATTTGGTAGATGCAAATGAATATTCGTTGAAACAACTGCACGTCAAGCAATTATTTTTTTGTGTGTACAGTTCCTTCGGTGGCCTCTGCCCTTAATGCTTCGTCTAATAAATCATTTAAATTATCTGCCTTGCTACTCAACAGTAGTATCTTTACAGTCGGGTCACTCACTCCCACTTTAAATGCTGTTAGCACAGAATTTAATAGTTCCGTGTTAAAAATGTCCGTTGGCAGGTTTTTCTTTTTATACATTGTATCGGCTATGTCGTCTGCGTTCGACTGCAATACTTCTAGTCGCCTTGCAAACGCCCTTAAACTTTCAACTCCACCTTGATATGCTTGTCTTATGTTGTATTGAACGGAATCTAATGTAGTCACTTTTAAATAAGTGCTTTTAAGTAATTCAAATAACGCATCCAAATCATCGATTTTCTTGGTCCTCACTAATTCGTATGCATCTCCATCAAGACGCAGTTTTACGCATATCATGAATTCTTCTTGATTTTCTTCACTTATTTTAAGGTTCGCTGCCTTACAACCGTCTATAAATCTAAGAAGCTCCGTTTTTAGGAACGGTGAATCTTCGCCCTTGAACACCGGGACCAGATTTCGTAGGCATTTCGAAATATCGTCTGTAGGCATTTCAATTATTGTTCTATCTGTTATGTTTTCTAAATTTTCTTCTATTCTTAAAGCTTCTTTATGGTATAACGATGTTTCGTGTACTAAGTTCACTTCCGCCTCTAAAAATCTGATTTTCGAATCCAATTCCCTTACTTTGTTATTTGCCTCTTCGACTGATTCGAATTCTAATCTTGGTTGTTGACGTAGTGCCCTAGCTACTGATTCATCAGAAATATCTTTATCTTTCAACAATGCTCTTAATTTCCGCTTCTATCTAACAACTCCTGTTTTTCTGCTAATTTATCGCTTATTTTTTTAGTTAATGCTGCAAATTCGCCTTTCCAGCCTTCAATCTCTTTTATTTTATTCTCACTTTTGTGTTCCAAGCAATATATTAATTCTTCGAACACGACATCTACTCCTTCTACTTTAGAAAAAACCTTTGTGTTATTAAATTTACTTTTTATTAATTGTAAATGTTCTTTATTATTTACTTCGAGGCTAATTTGAGCCCACAATTTATCCGTAAACCTGTCCAATTGCCCTAGTATGTTTCCGTATGCTAACTGTAATTGTTCCAATTCCGCCATATATTTATCAGCGACAAAAAAATCCCAATTTATTTCCTAGAACACTCCACAGTTCACGTGGCTCCACAATGTTAAAAAAATATTATAAATTATTAAAATTTTAAATCTGTTGACTAAAATCAGATATTTTATAATAATGTTAAATTTTTAATTAAATTCAAAATCTTTAAAATGTTATTTTATTCTCATTTAAATTTTAAAATGAAAATGATATTTTAAATGTTCTAAAATGTTTTAAATTAAATTTAAATTTAGAAAAAATTTAATTTACTTATCTGAGTTTAATATTAAATAAATTTCCTATTTTCTTTCGTTTGTTATTTAATCTTTATTTATTTAATTTCCATTTGTATATATATTTATTCAATTTGTATTTATTACTTTATTAAACACTGTAATAATTGTTTAAATTTTCTGCTGTTACTCACGTATTTTTTACAAAAAAAAAAAAAATTTTTTTTTTCAAAAGAAAAATTAAATAATCACTTTTATTTTGTGATTTATAGTCATTTTCTTCCTTCTATCGTCCTTCTTCTCTCGGTCTCTGAGAGCGTTGTTTGAGAAACCGGCTGCGCCAAAATGTTGTATGTTAAAGTCCTTCTACTAGGACTTTAACTTCCTTGATTCTTTTTATACTTACTAAGTCTCCTTTTTTTATGTGTTTATTATTTAAAAAAACCCGAGTCGTTTTACTTTCAGACAATTTATTTCGTTTTTAAAGAGTTTTTACACTTATACTTATCACTATTTTTTAGAACTGGATACTTCGGCTTATCGGAAACAATTGGTTTTTAGTCTATACTTAACTTCTACATAACATATCGTATTCTTTTAATTTCACAATAAATTGAGTACTTTCATCATGCTAAAATAACTTAGTCAGCATTACTAAGTGACTCATAAAATAAAATAACTAGTCAGCATTTATTTGTATGATCAGAGTGACCTATTTAATGTGGGCGTATATACTGGCTATGTTAAGTAGTGTGCGCCAAGACAATTAAATGCTGTTTGTGTTTAACATGAATAATTCTTAACCCTAAAAATATGCCATTAAGAAAAGTATACTGGTTATGTTATGTTGTGGATCATAAATACGCTGTAAGCTCTACAATTATGATACATAATAGTGGATCATATGTAAGCTGTAATTATGATACACAACACATCCCGAAAAAATTACGGTTTGGTGCGGTTTATGGGCCGTACTCCTTTCCGTGATGATCAAGACCGGCACGTTACTGTGAATGGGAATGATAACCCAATTCAATGATAACCCAATTGGATGATATGGACTTGGAGGACATGTGGAAGTCGCCACAAGCCTTACATCGAATGCCACAATCAATTTATTGGAAACCAAGTTTGGGAGAACGTGTTATCTCACGAAATGGTCCAGTCAATTGGCCGCCTCGGTCGTGCGATTTGACGCCGTTAGATTATTTCCTGTGGAGCTACGTCAAGTCTATTGTCTATGCCAACAAGCCAGCGACGATTGATGAACTTCGTACGAATATCGAACGTGAAATTGCAAAAGAAATCGAGTTCCATACATAATGGCATCGAACGTACTTTTACAGGAATAAAGAATTTCATTGATATCCAAAACCGTTTTTGTTTTATTTAAAACAAGCGCTCTTATTGAAAAACCCTTTACATTATATAATTTATATAAATTAAATAATTTACATAAAGTATATAATTTACATAAATTATATAATTTACATAAATTATATAATTTATATATTTTTTTTATCATCAATTTTTATCATCAGTTTTATTTATCATCAATTTTCCTTTGGGTCTCAGATTACGTCCGACATTGCTTTGATATGTCTGTTCTAATTTCTAAACAAAATGCCTCATCAGTTCTGCTTCACCTCGTTTTTGATTGGCCGATTTCAAAATATTTCTCGTTTCCGCTCTCTTTGTTTTGAACGTAATTTATCTCAGATTTAGTTTTGAAAAATACGTTAGATATGTCTGAATTTGCTCCTCTCTTGATACCTAAATCTGAACCAATGGCGTACATTTTAGTCAGGGATGTCGTACGTTTGAGTACGAAAGAGTACGTAATTACGAACGAACGCAACAATGGGTAGCTGTGAATTCAGAGTGGTGTTATAGTTTCCGCAGCTTCTGGTGTCTGATCTGCACCTCCCAGCATGTTCTCTCGAAGCAGTCGAATGGTCAGAGACAATTGCAGGTGTTGAACACGACAAGGCCGCCGATGGTTCTGTAATGAAAGGATATTTTTATTTAGGTTCATTTAAAAAGCGTTAAAATTTATAATTATGAATACCATTCAAAAGTTCATCTTCATCTTCTCCACTTACACATTATCATTCATTATGCGCGTACCGGTCCCAGTGCGTTTTTATTGGCAAGCATGCCCATGCATTTGTCGCCACTCAGAGCATCATTGATCTAATGTTGATTAGAAAATTAAACCAAAATTAAATACTAAATTAGCCATCAAACAAATACCTTGTAAACAGCTGCGAACGACCATTGTGTATTCGGCCATATAAAATATATAAAACCTTTAGGAAGTTGGTGGATGTCGTTTTTGTGAAACCTTAAGATGTATTAATTCCACTATTCCAGCATAAAATTTTTGCGCTACATTTGCGTTTCCTTTGTTATCGATGACATTCGATGACATTTTAACTCAAATAATTATAAACAAAAATGGAATTTGGATTCGAAAACATGTTTTCAATCAATTAAAGAGTTGTATGTAACTTTAATAAAATATTAATAATAAATTAATTTGTAAATTGACAGTAGAGGTAGAGGTGCATTCAGTAGCAGTAAGCGATTAGTTACTGAGCAGTTTCGCAACTGCTGAGGTCGCTGAATGCAGCCAATTACTTTACTCAGTTTTCCAAATGTATGTGATCCGACAGAGGCACCTAATCGAAGCGTTCGTTGGTCACCATCCGCCACCGAAATGCGTCCAATGGAGCATGCGCGTCACATTCTTGCACGCTAAGTGCAACATCTATAGTTGTGGCACCTGCGTCATTGCTGCATCCGCAAAAATACATTCAGCACTAAAATCCTAAATCACGTTAATTATAATTTAATTGTACAAAAGAAATTATAAAAATGAAAACTTGCATTTTATTGATTGCGTATGTGTCGCAGGAAAATTTTCTTTTTAATAAACTTTTTTTGACGTCTAAGTCAGTGGCAAATTTTTATTTGAACAAAATCAAAACAAACTAGAACAATTGGGAGCCATTGTTTTTAAATGATCTCTTTGAAAGCAAAAGGTTTTTTTTTATTATGCAGAATTCCAGGGTAGATTATTCGACAAGTCGCGTAAACGAGGAACTGCCGAAAATAAACCTTTCATTTCGACTGATATTGATGGAAACTAAGGAAACACTACACTTTCAGAAAATAATTGTTGAATATAACAATAATTTAAGAATCATATTTGTGAATATACGTTCAACAATCAGTAATTGTTGAATCATTGTTGGAAACAATAATCGTAATTGTTATTTTTTCGAAATAGATTTTTGAAGCACCTTAACTCAATTTTGACGTCTAAAATTAAAAATAAAACGTCAAAATTAACAATTAATCGTTATTTTGAATTGTTATTTTAATTTTTAACCCTGCCTACTTCGTACTCATATTTCTTTTGTATCTTTTCTTTAAAAAAAGCCTACTGTCTAATTGTTGTTTTTGTAAATGGTATACAGTAATTTAAAACATTTTTCTTTTGTATTTGTATCTATTAGTGTTTGGACTTCTGTGAATATTTAAAACAATATACCGATCGCTCCCGCAAACCGTGAATAGGCTACAGAATTATATTCGGGAGCTTGAAACATACAAGCTTAGAAAAACACGTCTACCACATTTTGGATGCTGACATCGATTTTCTGAAGTTGTCTTGGCGCTCGGGCTTGAAGTGTACTTTTTGTTGTCCCTTTTTTTACTTATTTTGCAGGATTAATTCAATTTTTAAAAGAAAAAACTAAATGTAGGTTAATTTGATATCGAGTTAAAAATAAGGCTAAATCTTGATTTGAAGTAAACGTTGAAATCAATTTAAGAATTAGTGTTAGTATTGATTTGAATATAAGAGAATTTTCAAGTTAAGGTTAAGCTACCACAACAAACAAACAAACGAAAAAACCGAAAAACCTAGCCTAGTCAGACAAACTGGTATCACCCCACCTGACAACCATGGAGGCGATACACCCATGATGACCGACGATGTTATCGCAAAGACGATGAAAGCCCTTCCGTTCTTCGGCACCCTGCACATTGACAGTGAGGAAGAAGAGTCAAACCCTCCCTCACAGGTCATCGCAGGCCCGGACACGGAAGAAGAGTTGCTAGCGGAAACTGATGATAACGACACGACGGTCATCGCTGTACCTACACCGGCGACGGACAACAAACGCCGGAGGTACAAGGGGTCATTGAGGTACCTCAAAAAACTGAGTGCTAGGTATCAGGCAAGCCTCACTGATCGAGACTTGGCACTCAAAAAGAAGCAGACGCAGGTGGTGAAAACCTACGAACGGAGGGAGCTCAGCAAAGCTCAAGGGAAAGGTTTCGGGGAAAAGGGAGGATGCTTTCAACGGACCAAACAGTCCACCAGTTTCGAGGCCACTCCAGCGGATCTACAAGTGGTCATCATTGACGAATCGGATCCTGATGGCAGGATCAATTCGGAAAGATGGCTGCTTGTAGAGAATGAAGTCTTCAAGGAGATGATGGTGCGCGTCGAAGCCGGTATTCTAGGAGATTACAATTTCGACGGCGCAGGATGGTACAAAGGGGTTAAAGTCGTAGCATGCGGCTTACAGGGATCACTGGAATTTTTGACCAGTTCCATCGCCAAAATTAGTGAACTTTGGAAGGGGTCAAAACTAAAAGTGATCTCAAGTGATTGTCAAGTTCTTCTTAATATACCCAAGAAACATTTTAACGTAGCTCCGTAAGCAAACGGAATCACAATTCCATTTGTAACGGTGCGTTTACGGAACGAAGAAGACGGATCCGTCGATACTTGAATGAAAACGGAATATTTACGGCATGACAAAATATTCCACTCCGTCTAAATTCCGTATATTGTCCGTAATTCGAACATACCGTTTTTCTGCCGTTTTGTCTCCGTAGTGACGTATACGATAGTACTCCGTTTGCTACGGAGCACACCGTTTTTATATCGTTTCTACTCAGTAAAGTACGGACTTCATACACCGTTTTTATGACGTTTTCTTTACGTTTTTCAATTGTTCTTGTTTGAATTTTAGTTTGCATTAGATCAAATTGTGCAGCAGAAGTGTAAGTATATTCATGAGTTAAAATCGCGGAGTAAAGGCAATTAATATAATTAACTATATAAATTGATACAGATGGTGACATGGATGGCTACATCAACTTAATGAACGCCTACATAAAATAGAACTACCGTCTGATTTGGGAGCGTCGACATGGCCCATTGGGCAGTGTCAAGAACAAAGGTCCTGGATCTGGTGGATCAAACAAGGGACGAGCTGCTGCTGAATGTATTTTCGGAATTTTGTCCGAAAATGGCTACTTCGGGATGCTGCAGGCTTGTAGCGGCTCAAATGTGGAGATGCCTATACCGCTAATTTGAAATTGAATTTAAAATCAAAAAATATAAATAATATTGACATATGTAATTATAGTTGCCAGACCGTGGGACATTTTACATTTATGCCATAATTGCCATTTCGGTGGTGTATTACCCATGTGTGGAATTATTAATTATAGACGAAAAAGGGGGAAATTAATATCTTTCTTAATACCTTTCTATTGCTTTACGAGAACGAGTGAAAAAAATTCTTTTTGAAAGAAAAAGTGAGATTTTTTTATCGTTTGCAAAATATTAAAATGATCACAATTCCAATATATAAATAAAAAATAAATGAAATAAAAAATGTTGAAATATGTATAGTATGCTGAAGCGATCCATAAGGGCATTTTTTCTTTAATTTTCACAATTCACATGCGTCACGAAAATAGTTCCAAATCGTCCATTCATTAAAATAAAATGTTCAATATATATTACTACAAAAGCCGCGACAAAACAATATTATAAATTTAAATTTAATAATGAGTACACTCTCAGAAAATAATTGTTAAAATTTAACAATAATGATTGTTGTTCAATTAACAATTAAAATTGTTAATTTTTTCTGTAATTTGAGTGATGATTATAGCATTTTTCCATTTAACAATCATTTTAGGAAAGAATGTTAAATTCATTGTCGAATTGTTAAAATCTATTCAATTGTTAAATTCAACAATCCGATTCTTAAAAAATTGTATGTTCGAATAATCACAAAACACTTCAAAATGATTTAGATTTTTGTGTGAAAAAATTTGTCATTTTACTTTAATTTAACTCGTCGCGTTTTTCATGAATTAAAAATAAATTAAATCGCATAGCTGAATGAGCGATTTAGAACGCTGCAGAGCTTAAAAACGCTCGCGATCCTGTATCGCAATCGACACCGAGAATAAAACGGACATCCGCTTTTGAAGGAGCAAAACTACGACGTGAACAACAAAAGCAGCAATAAAACCAACGACATATGCGGAAAATTCAGCAATTGTTTCAACCTGTACAGCTAACCCTCGCACAGTACTGATGCTGTATGAATATGTATGACATATAAGAGTTCAAATATCTAAGACTCAGTGTTGTAAAACTGTCCGAGGAGATGCTCTGCTGAACGGTGGCGCAGCGCCTTTTCGATCAATGCGAAAGTTTTTCTTATAACGAGCAATTGTTTCAACCTGTACAGCTAACCCTCGCTCAGTACTGATGCTGTATGAATATGTATGACATATAAGAGTTCAAATATCTAAGACTCAGTGTTGTAAAACTGTCCGAGGAGATGCTCTGCTGAACGGTGGCGCAGCGCCTTTTCGATCAATGCGAAAGTTTTTCTTATAACGAGCCGGAACAGTTTTGGGTCTTCTTAAAGCGTTCTGCTGGAGTCGAGTACCATCTGAACGGTGAACTGATGGTATTCGTCGAACATACTGCACTTGATTTTTCAAATCGATTTGTCGCTGAAACGGTCTACTTTTAGCAGCGCATGACGCAGGACAAGACGAGCATTTGGACATGACTATCCGTCAAAGTTGTCACCGAGTTTAGAACGTTTTTCTGCCCACTCTAAAAATGTACATTGATTTATTTTATTATGATTTCTTAACGTAAAAGTGAATATTATAAAATACAATATTAAAGATAACTGTGCAATTATTATACCAATTATGGGCCCTATTATGACTGGCGAAGCGAATGTAGTTGGTAAAATAGCTATCACAGCATCCTTTCGCCAGACTTCATTCGCCAGAAAAAAGGAAACTAAAGCGAACGTAAAAATCAGGAGAACGTTGAAATCATTCGCCTGAACTTCATTCGTCTGGCGAATGGATGCTGTGAAGCTTTATTCGTTCGTTCGCTTCGCCAAGTTCATTCGCTTCGCCAGTCATAATAGGCCCCTATATTAAAATTAAACGAAATGTTTTCTCAGGTTGTACCAACCTCCTAGTCAGCAAGAATGAGGTTGTGCTAATATCCTAGTCAGCAAGCATGAGGTTGTTTAAATCACCAAGATTTTTTTTTTATAAATACAATTTATTTATGTTAAGTTTTTGATGCGTAAATATGTCACGCACATAATTTCAAAATGTATACCTACACTACACTCAGAAGAAAATGTCCCATTAAGTACTTAATGGTACGACCATTGATTTTATTGTTCATGTATTAATAGTTTTTTCTTTTTAAATCAAAAGTTTTCTAATTAATTCAATAGTATTTGAAAAATTCAGTACCATAAATTTAAATATTTCAATATTATTATTTTAAATAGAATAAATACTGTTGTTTTAGTGGTTTCCTCCTATAATAATAAACGTGGTATAAAAACTTAAAAACGAATACAGACATGTTCGTTTTGTACGTCATTCTGCGTGTTTACTCTAAATGGGCGCATGTATTTTTTTTTGCAATAATCCACATTATTAAACGCGACATTGGTAAGGACTCAATGTATTTAATGTAAATAAATTATATTTATATTATTATTTATTACAGAAAATACAAATTTCCTTCGAACTTCTATTATGGCAACGAACTCAAAAGTAGCTGCAGACTCAAGTACTAAAATCAATTATTGGAAACTAAAGCTAACATTAAAAGTGTTATAACCTTTTGCAACGAGCAGTGTCTTTTTTGTGTGTGTTGTAAAAGTGAATATCAATTTCGACATTTAAATAAAATAATATATACAATAAATTAACTAAAATACATTTTTGTTTTAATAAATTATTAGGAAAATGTAATTCGACTACACCCTAAAATTAATAATACGTATCAATAAAGAAAAGAAAGACCTATATTCTTATTGTAATTAAAATATCACATTATAAAATGTATGGTACAACCACACATTGTATTAAAAGTTTCAATATGACTGAACTAATGGGACGCATCCTATTGAC
Source organism: Dryomyza anilis (assembly GCA_951804985.1). Lineage (NCBI taxonomy): Eukaryota > Metazoa > Arthropoda > Insecta > Diptera > Dryomyzidae > Dryomyza > Dryomyza anilis. Next base: position 77,716,713 of record OX638131.1, read on the forward strand.
CAATTTTAATGGTAAAAATTATTATATTTCTATTGAAATACTATTAATTTACCATGATTTTTTTCTGGGTGTAAGAAAACAAGATGTTTATTACTGCAACTATCTGTTCAAATTTTCGCATTGTAGCAAATATTCAAACATCCGATAAGTTAAAAAAAACTTGCAGCAAAACTCTTATAATAATATATAATAATAATAGTTTGGAGCTGCAAACCTGTATAGAACTTCGGTTATATTTGTACTCAAATTGGTGGGACCTACAGTTTATTGCCGAATCCGAATCCGAACGGCGGGTGAGAGCTTTTCAATGTTTTACTCTCGTAGCTTTTCAATGTTTGCCATTTACTGCCGAGAGGTAGCGTCGCATAGAAAAATGTTTCTATGAAAAAGATGTTGGCAGTCGCTGGGCATTGAACCGCGAACCTTTCGGCTCGTATTCGAACGCACGAGCAACTTTTCGCTCATAGTCCAACGCACTAACCTGACGAGCTACTGCAAAACTGTTAGTATTATTTAAATATGACTTATATGCAGATAATTACGAGGTGTTTGCCACAACAGCATTGAAAATTGAGATATTTGCAGTTGACTGACTGACTGAAACATCTTGATTTCTTGGACATTTGCAACAAAACTGTTGGTTTATTTTGACATTTGACTACTATAAAAAGAAAAATGGGGTAGTTTTTCTTAAGCTCGCGATTTATCCACAACAATTAAGTAAATCCAATCGCGTAAAAAAGGGTCAACTCAAATATAACATTTTAATGGTAAAAGTGAAAATAAAATTTTCTGGGATTGAAATTATCAACACTTTATGGCAAATAATTGCTTTTCAGAGTCAACTTTGATGACAGCATCGCCGGGCGGACTTGTTTCTTTCACGAAAAAGTCTCAAATGGTTATACAATTTTCCCTTAAAAGGATTTATAAGGCGATGTCGAAAGACGATAACCAGGATACTGTTTTAATTCTAGAATAAATAAAAATACATCGATTCCTTTTATTTCAATTCAATAAAAATGACTCCTCGAATAGAGTACCTTTTCCTTACCTTTTTTTAATTCATGTTCCCTGAAAAATAAAAACATTCTGAAGACACATTTAACATTTAAAAAAATTGTTTAATTTCACTGTAATTAAACAAAATACAAAACTATTTCTAATGCCATATATCCACATATTTTTATTATATTTCACCAGCTAAACAGCAATTTGTATTGAATTAATTCATTATTTTATTAATATTCATACACTCTAAAAAAAAAACATGGTAAATTGAAATTGGTCAATAGGATGCGCCCCTTTAGTTCAGTAATATTGAAACTGTTAATACAATGTGTGGCTGTACCATAAATTTTGATATTTTAATTACAATAAGAAAGACCTATACAAATTGTATGATACGTATTATTAATTTTATGTTATTAGTCGAATTATATTTTCCTAATAATTTATTAAAACAAAAATGTATTTTAGTTAATTTATTGTATAATTTAGTTTATTTAAATGTGAAATTGATAATCATTTTTCAAACACATTCGCGGAGATCGTCCGCAGCCACTGTCGTACATTCGCGGATATCGTCCGCAGCCACTGTTGCACATTCGCAAAGATAGACCGCAGACAACGTGTGCAGCTACATTCGCGGAGTTTTTCCGCAGTCACATTCGCCACATTGACAGCAGCCAGCGTGCAGCCAGATTCACTGAGACTGCCCAAGGCACTAAACTGAAGACACAACTTTAATTCATTTTAATAAGAAAAATATATGTTGCAAATCATGGTTTGAAGTTTTTTATTTAATATTTCTAATTCGGTTTTATAAATTCTTTAATGTGTTATGTTGAACTTTGCTTATAATTTGTAGTATTCATCATTTTCTTTCCACACATGGCGCATATTGCTTTCTTATATGCACATGCTTGACAATAATGTGACCCGACTTGATGAACTTTTTGTCGACAAATCCTAAGTAAAAATACTAAATTTTTAAATTGTAATAACACAAATTATAAATACGGGAAAAGTCGGCTGAAGTTAACTTTACAGGGTCGCACGAAATGTAAAAAATAAGCCATGCCACACGTTGGGAAAAAAACGACAAAAAGGCGCGCATAGCCCTCATAAAGTAACTTACGGGAATTTCTTTATCTTTGATTTTCATATTATAGATAAGTTAAAGGATAAAGTTCGTTTTTTTTATGTAAATATCTGGTACCATTTCAGTTCTGTATCCTTTCAAAGAGAAGTGTTTTTCAGAAAAACTTCAAATATTTAAAACAACGAATTATATGTTGTACAAAAATGTTTATAGACGATCCATTTCAAATTAAACTGAAACCATATTTATACCACGTAATAATAGTACATTAAATATTGATAAAGTACATCCATTTCAATAGATCTGCGAATTTGAATATAACTAATTTTTTTCAGTGGAATGCAACTTTTATAAGTCACGTCAAGTAATGAATACTTTACTGGATACTTACTGGATACTTTTTGTAAACAATGGTATCACACATTGCTGCATCTAACTGCATTTAATTGTTGTTTTAATGTCAAATGTATATGTATATAGAATAAAAAATATACATATGGGACATTATTTCTGAAATGACCCATCTGCATCTCAGATTTTGTTCAAATTCTCGCCATTTGACAAGAATAAACTACCCTGCTACTGTTTATTACTGAATTAAAATGATATAAATCGAAAAAGTAATGTTTTGAAATTTCACAAAAAAAATTCTATTATAAATATATTAAGAAATTTATATCAATAATTAAAATAAAATTAAAAAAAAATGATTTTTCACATCTATTAGAAATGGTAAACCGTAATTTTGAATCAAATTTAAAGTGCTCAGAAAAAGTACTTATGTTAATTCCAAGTTAAAAACTTTCTCATTGTTACAAAATTATATAGAAAAAAGTGTTTCAGGTAGTGTATTTAGAAATAATAGAACTAATTTTGAAAAAAATTTGAACAACATCAAAATTGGCGTTTTATCCGAATTTCGAGTTCGAAAACTTTATTATAATTTAATAATAAACTGATAAAAAAAACATAGAAAATCAGAATAAAATACTACGTTGAATTCTATATACAATATTTTATATTGTTCTTAAACAAATACAAAGCTATTGACCAAGTTTCATTAAAATCAATAATCAAAAATTATTTAATTTCTACGCATCATAAATATTTTACAAAATATTGAACAAATTTAGTTTTTAAATGAAGAGTATCGGTGGTACCATGGTACCAGTAATAAAAAAACCAATTATACCACTTGATTTACCAAGGAATTCTCTTTAAGAATTGCTAATTTCCAGATATCTATTTCATGCTTGTGTTTTTCCTCATAAATGGGGGAAATGACGAAAAATAAGAAAATTGTGCACTGAGGATAGTGCTTAAAATAAAAAAAAAGTGTGACCACTCGGCCCTCGGAAACAACCATAAATCGAAAACCGAAACCGGCAAATTATAAAAAAAAAAGTAACACGCCATGCGTAAAGCAGACCTAAAATTACAAAAATATCACGTTGTACTTTCCAGTAATAGGAGAGAAAAAATAAAACTTATTTTAATAACAATTTCATATTTAAAGTGTTTTAAAGACGTAATCCCACTGGGAGAGTACATATAATTCCCTCGTACTTGAATGAAGAAATCTGTTGCAAGGCGTCAGCCTACTAAACGGACCTATAATTGATCTAAGCCCTGCGAAACGTCCGTAGGCCGGCCAGTTGCCCTAAATAAGGGACATTTTTTATATTATTTAAATTTTTGGGGTCCTGAAAACATTTGGGTAAATTAAATTTCCCTGGCCTGGTTGGCTGAATTGCATTGACGAAGCGAAATTATAGATAAGATAAAAAATTGTTACGCTTTATTTTGCAAAGAAAAAAAAACAAGAGCAAAAGGTCGTTCAAACCCTTGGCGAACGTGAAAAATCAAAAATCAGTGCCACCTACTTTGAAGTACATATCGCTTATTTACTACAAGAACGTCATAACTCAAAAAACACGATTTTTCAGTTAATGATGCAAAATTTTCCGTTATATCATGTTTTATCTTGTGTAAATTCGTATTCATATCTAGTATAATCACCGTCTGAGAAGAGAATATATCATTACCTCAATATGTCATTACCTCATTTCATATGGAAAGTGAAATTCAATTGAAAACTTTAAACGCGTTTTCTACAAAATCAATTTTTTGAGTTATGATCCTCTTGTAGTAAATGAGCGATATGGTTACTCAAATTAAAGGTAATTGACTCTTGATTACAAAGCTGTGAATATTTTTCAAATCAGTTGACTATTGCATACTCTGGACCCATTTATGTTATTTCACTATTACGTATTTGTTTTGTAAGCCAATATATGCAGTGAATGATAGGTCCGAAAAGTGGGCTGGAGTTGAAGATTGAGACGTCATATTTACTTCAAATTCGATGCACCAGATTTCGTTTTGTCACAAGTCACCAGTGATCTTTTTTTGTTCTTTTCGTCCGGTAAAGTACAATTCTCCCGCCTTGTTTATGTGTATGATTAAGATATTCAATATTCTAAGATTTCAATTTTACCACTCCTTTTAATAAAAAAGGCGTGGCTAAAGTTCACTTTACCGGCCGAAGTGAAATTAAATAAAAAATGGTCACCCCCTGTATTTTCGCAAATAAAAAAACGAAATTGAATAGGGACGTTCGAACCCGTTGTGACCTTGAAAAATCAAAAACTGTTGCAACCACTTACAAGTACAAAGATACTCAAATGAAAGGTAATTTCCTCACGATTCCAAATCTGTAATTATTTTTAGATCCGTAAATCCCCTACACCAATTTATGTTATTGTACACTTGTACATTAAGATTTTACTTTTTTTTTTGTTATATAAAAAATCGTAATCCATTTTTTTTGTTTTTTTTTTTTTGTTTTGTTTTAAAGATTTGGAATCGTGAGGAAATTACCTTCCATGTTCTTGTAAGTGGGTGCACCAGTTTACGATTTTTAAAAGTCACCACGTGTCCGAGCGGGCCTTTTTTTAATTTAATTTTTTTGTTAGGCGAGTCATTAGTGTATAGAAGAAATCCCTTTATCTCATTATCTCAGAACTGCGTATAAAGTGTATATCAAAGTACAACTTAAAAAAAAAAACTATAATTTGTAACGGCGTTATAATCTACGGATTCGTACAAGAATATCCAATCCCTTTATTTTCGGCGAGAAAGCCTAGAGAACAACTTATATCACTTTTATAAAAAAGTATATATTGGAAAATAGAACTTCCACATGACGCGACAAATTTGTATTTTTCCCCACCCACTTTGTTATAATCCAAAACCCAGTTAAATCGGTCGGTTTTCGATTTTTGATACCAGGAGGCCGACCGGTAAACTTTTTTTGCTCCTTTTAGGGACCGTTGCATTTTTTTTTTTCGAGCGGCCCTATAAAGAAAACTTGTACCTGTTATACCTTCAAAGTAAACTATATCCCATAAACGTACCTGCAAGGAGCCAATTTTCTAACCATCGGGTTGTATCTGTCAGTACCAAGAGCTTTATTTTCATTAATTTTTCGTTCCCGTGAATCCTTGCTGTTTGTCCGACTCCATGGAGCTGGTGTTACAATTTTTGATAATTTTGATTCGCATTTTTCGCACACCATGCTAAAATATTCAAATGTTTTGAAATACTATGCGTATAATTTGAAACAAATGCAAAAAAGACAAAAAGACATTTTTGACGAAAAAAAACCGGGTGACTCAGAAAATTTCAGAAACAAATACAAATTCGGTCAATAATTAATTTGTATGGGTCTGTGCCAATCGGTAACTTTTTACTCGATGAAAATAAGTTGAATATACATTTTGTCTGGTGAAACAAAATTTTCATTTATGCTGTGCCAAATGAAATAAAATTTTGGCAGAACAAAATTTTGACAACCATTGGAAAATTATTTAGAAAATGTTTGAATTTTATTTAATAATTGAATGAATTTAATTTTAAATGTTTTTAATGCGCAATTGCAGCGACATAGATTCAGTTGGCCTGTGTGTCAAACCACGACTCCAATAATAGGGTATTCGAAAACCCCTGACTGCAACAATAAAAAAATATAATGTTTTTTTCTATAACTCTCGGTATAAAATGCAAATGTGCTGAAGTGCACTGAAGCTTTTACGTCCCCCTCGCGCAGTTACTCCAATGCCCCTACAATTTGTAAATATAGCCCTTGCACTCGTGCAAAACATTTTTTTTTTTCAACTAAGACTAGCGTCGTGAGCTTGGCAATGTACTATTCTCGGGCTACCAAATATAATAGACCGTGCCCCGAAAATACAAACTGCATCACGAGCCCTCATGCAATATGAAAACATGCATATGCGGTGGTTGCAAAATTGCACGCGCTGGTTCGCAATATTTGGTCCGCGTTGGAATGTGTGCGTACCCCGGCCTGACTATAAAATGTTCGCTGGCTCGTAATATTTGGTAGCGCTGTTTCCCAAGAACTGGCCCACGCAATACTTTCTCGCGCACTTGTCAAAATTTCATTTTTCGAGTAAAAAGTTACCGATTGGCACAGGCCCTATATAAACCAAATATTCAATTGGGCTTACATTAGTGAAGTAAATGTATCGAGTAAGTGAGTACTCGATATTTATTCTTAAAAAAGTTATTTGATGAGCAAGAAATTTAGAAACAGAGATTGCGCAAAACGAACACATTTTAATAATTTTTGAAAAAATTTTGCGTGTGATAACAAATAAAAAATAACGAAGAGTGTCGCGCAGCCACGGCAGAGAAAGACGCTGCATATAGAGCCACCCTGCAGTCGGTAGTTACGCGAATAATTTGACTACGTTTCATATATTTTTACTATGCCCAATAACATTTTATAATTGTTAGCGTTTTTGGAAAATTTACTATGAATTGGTGTGATCATAAATATTTCATAGTAAATTGTTTGTCAAATCCATCGTTTTCTTTTTTTACACAGAAAAATTCTCGAAATTGGCTGTCTTTATAAAAATTGTTTAATTATTACAAAATTAATTAAATAAATTTAAATAATTATATTTTTACGTGTACTAGCTGGCGGCATCACGACACTTCTTATGGAGGATATCTGTAATATTATTGCGATTACTGACGCCCGCAGTTGCCGCCACCAGAATAAAGTTCGTGTTGACTGTAAATGATACATGGTAGCCGAATCTGGAAGGACGACTTAGGTCTGCAAAAGCATCCGCCGATACCAAAGATCGGCAGCTGCATCAGCGAGTCGCTGCGGCCTGCGATATTGTGTTGAAGACGTTTGAATTTGGAGGCGATTAGCAACGGTTAGATTGCCAGAAAATACAAAATTAAAGATTATTTTGTTATTAAACTAAGTGTTTTTAGCAATTAATATACAAGAAGTACTCTTTAAGGTCCATTCATATCAGACAGCACGTTGCGTATCATGCACGTTCATGCAAAGGCGTTCACATTAGCATCATGCAAAAAGTATTAGGGTTGTAAAATGAAAACTCCTCTTATACGTTTTACATAAACCGGCAACTCTTTCATTTTCTGTCAAAACAAATAGACAAAATATAAGATATAAGTTAGATTAAAATTCATTCGATTAACTGAGCCAGCGCTTAAATAAGACTCTATCGCGAGCTAAAGCCAATTCCAACTCGATACATCGTGTGTATCACATTACGGCGACACGTAGTACAGTTGATCAATACCGGAGAAAAGTTTCTCGTTCGATTTGATATCTGTGAAGAGCTTGTTCGCTGAAACAGCCGCTACTTCTTGGATACATCGCTATCGGCAGCAAAGCCACCCCTAATGCCCATAAGTCGCCCAAAGTTCCAAGCCACCTTGCCATCTAAGTATTTCGTTGATGGCAAGGATTGTAATAGCTGGGTTGCTGAATGAACTCGGTTCCCTGCTGTGGGCAAAAATGTATTTTTGGATATTTCCATTCTATCATGTTTAGAAATAAAAACTTAAGAACTTAAAACAGAATATATTATTTATTATTTTTCCGCAGATTATTGATTAGTATTTTTTTTTTTTGCAATGAGCCATCAGGGAAATATTGAATAAAACTAATTGTAGGTGCAACCGGTGAGAACTGCGCGTGCCCCCAAATCATTTCGCGCTTCTTTATCTGCGTGATTTGATACGGGAAGTCCTATGACAGCCGGTTCTCTTCAGGACAAGCGCAGAACAAGGCTGTGGGCCTTTCGTGCTTTGCGAGTCAGGAAGAGCACTATGTTGCGTTCCGAAAATTGACCATTGCGGTTGATACAATATCACTAAAATCTTAAAATTTGGTAATAAAAACAAGAAAAGCAGTAAATATTTTATATTTCTACAACAATGCATGCGGCAGGCTCCTGCAAAAATACTTTGCATGATACGATACGTGCATGAACGGACCCAAAACGCATGATATGAACACCCTCATATAAAATGTACTGAAGAATATTTGTCGTGCATGATACGCTACGTGCATGATACGCTACGTGCATGATACGCAACGTGCTGTCTGATATGAATGGACCTTTAAAGATTGTAGTGATATTGTAGTATTTTTTAGTTATTTAATTTAACAAGACTACCCAGTTTTATTAACGTCAAAAATTTATATAAAATTAAATTTAAATAAACAATCGTCAGCAATCTCATCAAAGACGCGAAGCTCAAAAATATCTAATAGTTTGGGGCGAAACATTAGCCCCGCTGAGTTCTCGCTAGAATAAATGGGACTCCAAATGTATTCGTCTAATGGGCATAAAGGGTGGCGCTGTTGACTTTGATACGGCTAGTAAGTGCGATGGAGCGGCTTCTACTATACAATAAAAAATATTGCCGCCGTTGTTAAAACGCGCAAGATAATGTTCTCCATCAGTTTAATATTTTAAACAATGTATAATTATACGATAATCATAAATGTGACAAAAAATTATTTTTAATAACACATATATTTAATTATTTCTTAATATATTATAAAATAATGAAATTAGCCTGCTGTTAAGAGTTGTAATTTAATTTTTTGTTTTGTGTAGACGCCAGACATATTGGTAATACCAACCTGAAACTTGGCGCATTAGTCCTAATATGACGATTTCCTATATTTGTAGCGAATCCCCGCAAAATCTCCCTTGATGAAAACGAAGCCAACGTTGCTGTTGATGTGGGGAAACGATTTTTCCAACTGTATCTTGTTCTCCAATTGAACACGCACGACGATACGGTTGTTTTGCATCTGTTTAGAGTCAATATTATTAGACAATGAAATATGATGAATATTTGAGGAAACTAGACTACTAAAGAATACATGCCTTCCACGCTGTTTTCCTCTTCTTAACCATATACCATTCTGAAAAATCTTGTAAAAAGTTGTGGACTTCAAAGAATCAAAATATTTCATATGTTTTCTAATTTAAATTATGTTGACAGATAATGAAAAGGTTTTCGTTTTATCATAAAAGTATAAGAGGAGTTTATATTTTACAACCCTGTGTGCGTTTGCATGATGCTGATATGAACGCCTTTGTATGAACGTGCATGATACGCAACATGCTGTCTGATATGAATGGACCTTAAAGCGTCTTTTTAACAAATGTCTCCTGGAAACAGTTTTCCAATGGTCCTGTTAAATTTATTATACACAATATCAAATAACACCACTTACATTGTACGACTATTTCATCAAGAATGATTACTTTAAAAATGGAACTATACCTATAGGTAAATTTCATACAGAAATCCAAACAAACACATTTGTTTGTTACACATTTGCCACAAACTTTTGTGGCGAACTAATATTTTTTTTTTAGTTACAAAGCGTTGGCTAAGAACATATATGGAACATATGCAATAATATGTCACAATGCTGTGATATATAAGTCATACATTCTGATAATGGAACAGAGATTTAGTTCCAAAGCGGTGGCTAAGAACATGTGTGGTACAATGCAATAATATGTAACAATGCAGTGATAAATAAGTCATACATTCCGATAATGGAACATATTCGATAATGGGCGGAGCTAACTTTGTTATTATGCAATGGCAAAATAGTGGAAAATTAAAAAATGTATTATGTTCCATATATGTTGCATGTATATAATGAAGAACCTAATACGAACATGTTAATAAATAATATAGCTAATTAACTTAAGAAGCCGCCGTTCGGATTCGGCAATAAACTGTAGGTCCCACCAATTTGAGTACAAATATAACACGCACAACTCAAATGGTGAGAGAGAGCTCGGCCGTAGTTCTATACAGGACTGTAAGGCCAAACTATTATTATTATTAATTAACTTAAAAATGGTATAAATGTATATTATTATACACAAAATATTTATTATATCCACTACATATATCCATGGAACAATGGGCTGTAAAAAAGGACAGTCGGAATAGTATAATTTAAGAAATTTAAAAAAATATAAGCTTTAATCAATAATCGTAAAGACTTATATTATTATGCCATAGCATATTTTTTATGTGCGGTTTTCGAAGCGGTTTTCGAATTAACTACCAAGGGGGCTTCTGGTACAAGATGCATTCAATTGTTTTTGAAAGTGACGCAAAAAATATATTTTTTGAAATTATTTCAAAATATGTATTTTAAATGCAATAAAACCACAAACGAATTGATCCAGAAAAACGGTGAACGTACATATCCTGGGATTGGTCTTTAGTTTCACGTACATGAGGATTGTTTTCCAGTGTGCAAAGTACTGTCACACGGTGTTATATATGGTTTCATCTAATTGTCATATAAATTATATATAATTAGTTATGATCATATATGTGTCCATATATCGCAAGATATCCAATCATATCTGATTCTATATCTACCATATATGATCAGATATGATTATAAATGAAATCATATCAAATTAAACTAGAAAACAAAGATGATTGCCAGATGACAGCCCTAAATATTAAGTTATTTACAAATTATTTAGATCGTCTTTGAGACAACCATCTCTAAAATATCCGTCAAATACGATAAATATTGCTAGCAAACCATCTTTCAAATTTACGATTATTTATAGCAAACATCAATTAAACATCTTACAAATAGGAAGATAGTTGATGAATATTTGGAAAGGGTATTTCATTAGAATTCGCGGAGTAATTTTTATTGAATTAAAATAAAATTAATCAAATGTATTTACCCAAGAAACAATTCGTTCCGCTTATGTTCCGTTATCGGTACAGCAAAACGGAATCATATTCCGGAAACGTGCCGATTTCTGAAACCGGAAACGTATAGGCGAGCGGGTTTTAAGGAACATCGAAAACGTATTCGAATCAGTTGAAAATCCGTTTTGACGTGCCGTAAACGTGCATTTGTATAGGTTTTTAAACGGAGTAGAAATATTTGTAGTACGATTGAAACGTACCGAAAACGTGCCAATATCGTGCCGTTTTTTAATAAGCAAACCGGAGTGGAATACAACTAAACGCATCATAAACGTGCTGTAAACTGAGTGGAACATTTTGTCTATTTGTTATATTTGTAAATTAAAACAAGTCCATTCATTTTGTATGTTATTTTAATTTAAAATTCTTATTATTAATTAATATGGTTCACACAAATTAGTTGATAACAAGGATTTTCAAGAATCATAATGAAGTTCTTAAAGATTGCATCCTTAGAATTAAAGGGACAACCTATGTAACTATTGTTGATAAATTGCTGACGCATCCTTCATGATGTGGGGTACCACCAGACTATGTGGTATATCAATGTGAACGAATGTTTTTAGATGGGATATTCGCTATTAAAGTCAGCATAGGAACGTTCTGTTTTTTAATCGCGGAATTCAACGAGTTGCTTTATATAGATCTTAGGTGAATTGGGATATTTCTGTGGAAATGTTGATTAAAAATAATAATAATAAATCTTAGATAATAAGAAACCTACCAGCGATTCAGACATTTGTTTTCCTACAAAAGCCATGTCCTTCACAGTGTAACTTCACAATATAACTTCAGAATTTTACCATCGTAACGACTGATGATTGTCACAGAAGCTTTGACCGATTGAACTTCGCACAGGTTGTTGAACTGTTTTTACGATGGTATCACCGACTCTCAACCTAAGCATCGGAAATATACATTCAAAATAAATGGTTTTAATAGGTCACTTTACATACCCGAGCAGTCGAACAAAGCGGATGCAGCAGGATGTGTTGAAGATATTGATTTATGTTGCAATAAGCCGCTGTCTTGGTTTCGCTTTACAATTACAGTAAATCTGCAAAGATCAAGTCAAAAACTATTAATCACATTTAAATTATATTTGTGCAACTTATCTGTTTGTGTTTTGCAGTCTTGCAACGTCTTCAGTATTCGCCCTGATTCACAAAATGTGTTGACTTTTGTTTTTATCTTTCAAACATTCAGGCTATAACGGAAGAAAATCGGTACTGGCGTGACGTAGTATTAACGGAAAGAAAACGGTGTAGTCCGTTTCCAACGGCACGAAAACGGCACTATCGAAACGGAGTTAAAACGTATTGTTTTCGAAATACGAAAAATGCCGACATACAAACGGAGTCGTGCAATTTGACTGTACGTTTTCGTTTCGTGCCGTTAACGTACCGGCAACTACGGAATTGTGATTCCGTTGGAATCGAAGCTCCGTATAATGTTTCTTGGGCATATTTATTCTAGAATTAAAAAAGTATCTTGGTTATACATCACCATCGTTTATAAATCCTTTGAAGGTAAAATTGAACAACGACTTGAGACTTCTTCGCGGAAGATCCAAGTTCGTCCGGCGATGCAGTCATCAAAGTAAACTCTGAAAAGAAATAATTTTCCATCACGTGTTGATAATTTCAATACCAGTGGGGGAATTCAGTAACTAGTTTGCGATATCGTTGTCGTTAATTTACGATAATTAATGTTAAAGTTTTTCATTTAACAATTTGCATTGATAATTTTGAAATCGTTGTTAAGCTTTGCTACAATCGCGAACATGACATCGATTATAACGAGTACTCAATATACTCGGTAAACTCACTGTCATATTTTGTTTATTTTTTAAATTACGTGATGTGTTACAACAATGAATTAATTCATTTTAATATGCATAGTCTACTGACCTAAATGAACGTATTAAATAAATCTTATACACAATTGCTTTAAATAAATTATATTTTTATTTCAAAAATGAAAACCGCCTAAAAAGTGGCGGCTAAAAATATGTATTTTCGGTTGTCCTCTTTGCGCATCCTCGGGCTACTCCAAGCCTTGGGTTCGCTCATGTAGACGACCTGAAGGCCCTGTCGCACTCAACAAAGAAGGGCTGAGTCATATGATCCTTAGGATTGCAAGTGATGAAGTGTTTCCGTTTCTTCTTCGTCTGCTCACTAGCAGTAGTAATCGTCGGATGATGAGATGTGGAGACGCTAATTTGGCACGATTATTGTTGTTCTCGTGCACGCCCAACATAAGGTTCTTGCTGAATTTATTGTAGATTCAAAAATTTTCACATATTTCACACATTTTTTAATATTTTTCTTTATTTGAAGTTTAAGACCGTAGTGCTGCCATATATTCGAACGTTTTACTCGTTGATTTGCTAACGATTTTTGTGTTATTAAAACTATGTTACAGAATCACTCAATCGTTACTGCAAGCTACAATTCTTGTTAAATAACAATATCGCTAACTAGTTACAGAATTGCCCCACAGGGAATTTTATTTTCTCGTTTACCATTAAAATCTAATATTTGAGTTGAAACTTTTTTACACCTTTGGATTTACTTAATTGTTGTGGATAAATCGAGCGTAAGGAAAAAATACGCCATTTTCCTTTTTTATAGTAATCAACTGTCAAAATAATTCAAAAGTTTTGCTACAAATGTGCAAGAACTCAAGATGTTTGCTATCAGTCAACTGTAAATATCTGAATTTTCATTGCTGTTTTGGCAAACATCTCGTAACTATCTGCATATAAGTCATATTTAAAAATATTAATAGTTTTGCTGCATTTTATTGAAACTAATTGGATAATAATATAATATAAGGCGTAAATTTAAAAAGATAGTTGCAGCAGGACTTTCATAAAAATCTTGTTTTCTTAGTGTAGATATGATCATATATGGAACTATATATAAATATACATGATTTGATATAATTATATATAACCATTTTTTCACGAGTACATAAATCAATTATCATGTAATATGTCTAAAAATAATTTCTAAATAAACTTAAGCGAATATTCGTAACAATCATATTCGCCCCCTCTAATTTACAAATGCATTAAAAGCTTTTATAAAAACGAACATGTCATTTTATGACAACAAAGAAACGAACATGCCATATTATAACAACAGTTGTGAATTTCGGTTGCTTTTGAATCTTGAATTTTGTTATGGATGGTCTTAAAAGAAAATTTGCCAAAAACTCCGCTGGAAGGAGGTCCTAAGATATCATAGTTTTTCAAAAACAATCTGTAAATTAAATTTTTTAAACTTAAATGTATTAAATAAAAAATCATACAAGAGTATAAACAACAGTTGTAAATTTCGGTTGCTCTTGAATCTTGAATGTTGTTATTGCTGGTCGTAAAAGAAAATTTGCCAAAATCTCCGCTGGAAGGAGACCCTACACGCATAGAAATATATTGTTAGATCCGACAATAAATTAACAATATGTATGTTGAAAATAGATCCCATTATAATATTGTGAATTTATTGTCGGTTTTAAAAATTGTATTGTTATTTTCCAACAATAATTCGATTGTGACTGAAAACAATCAATATTGTCATTTTTACATAAAATGGAATTGTCAAATTTATAACATTTGTAAACTTTTTTGTACAATGTACAAAAAGTCACGAAATTGTTAATGTTTGTATATTTTTATTGAATTACAAAATATATTAAACAAGTCCATAGGCAAGCGTTTAACTAAGGCTCATGCCTCTAATGCTCGTCATCATTATCTGTAATTATCTCTCCATAAAACAGACTACATCACAGTAACTTCTGGGCAGTGCTGCCGAGACACTTCCATGGGCAGCAAGTCGATATGTGTCAAACTATTTGTCGATAGACGGGTTTGTCGATAATGCTCAATGTTTTAGTTTTTCATACTGCCGTAACGACATCGCTGCACATGTATATACTGGCTGAGTTCCAGCGTTTCAGCGTCACTCTTCTGTAATTCATGCACATACAGATGCCGGCCGCTAACTTACAAACAAAAAGTTGTGGTGACATTGATTTTATTTTGCAGAAATGATTCAATGAACCTTAATTATTAACATATGTTACGTATTGCGGAAAATCTTCATCAATTTTGAAAAAAAATTAAGTAAATAAAGTATCTTAATTTTGAATTTTTGAATTTAAAGTTTGTTGAGTCAGAGCACTCAGAAGAAAATGTACCATTAAGTACTTTATGGTACGACCATTGATCTTATGGTTCTTGTATTAATAGTTTTTTCTTTTTAAATCAAAAGTTTTCTAATTAATTCAATAGTATTTGAAAAATTCACTACCATAAATTTAAATATTTCAATATTATTGTTTTAAAAAGAAAAAATACTGTTGTTTTAATGGTTTCCTCCTATTATAATAAACGTGGTATAAAAACACATAAAAACTAATACAAACATGTTCGTTTTGTACGTCATTCTGCGTGTTTACTCAAAATGGTCGCATGTATTTTTTTTGTAATAATCCACATTATTAAATTCGACATTGGTAAGGATTCAATGTATTTAATTATATTTATTTATATTTATATTTTTATTTATTACAGAAAATAAATAATACATCGAACTTCTATTATGGCAACGGACTCAAAAATAATTGCAGACCCAAGTACTACAATCAATTATTGGAAACCAAAGCAAACATTAAATGTTTTATAATCTTTTGCAGCAAGAAATGTCTTTTTATGTGTGTGTTGTAAAAGTGAATATCAATTTCGACATTTAAATAAAATATATACAATAAATTAACTAAAATACATTTTTGTTTTAATAAATTATTAGGAAAAGGTAATTCGACTATACCATAAAATTAATAATACGTATCATTAAATTTGTATAGGTCTTTCTTATTGTAATTAAAATATTACATTATAAAATGTATGGTATAACCACAATATTACTGAACTAATGGGACGCATCCTATTGACCAATTTTAATGGTATAAATTTTTGTTTTTCTATTGAAATACTATAAATTTACCATGATTTTTTTCTGGGTGAGTAAAACGTGTTGCCACATTATTATATTAAATTGGAATGACAATCGTTTATTGTAAATTTTAACAATATAAATCAAAAGTTTTCTAATTAAGTCAATACACGCATAGAAATCTATTGTTATATTTAACAATATTCTATTGTCATTTAAAAAACAATAAATAATAATGTGGCAGCTCTATTTTGTTTTGTCAAATGTTGTTATTGTTTTCAATATTTTAAAATGAAGTTTAACAAATTGTCTCAAAAATTGTAAGTTACAAATAAAAATAAAAAATATATAAATTTCTTTAGTTTTTAATGTTATTACAATATTACAGATACGCTATTGCATAGTGGAATGTCACGCGACAAACGGAAAGCTGAGAATAGTCCCGTAACAAATGACAAGATCAAACGGTCCTCTTTGGGCAATCTCACCAACAATGTGAACACATTGCATCTGGCGAAATACAAAATAAGCGGTCGCAAAAAAAAGGATTTCTTCGGTGTCCAATAAACACCGCAAAAAATCCAAAGGAGCAGCTCATGCCGCAGATGACCGCAGCTGCACGTCAGGCGGAAAACGCAAAAAACTAAAAAAGAGCCACAGCGCGCAACTCGGTCATATCAAAAATACTTGAAGACTATCGCATAGATGTGGCCACAGTAGTTATGGGGGCTGCAGTAGCAGCAGGAAACTTTACTGTCCAGTATCCAGCACCAAGTCTTGAGATTGTGCCCTCTTACCATATGTTTTTTAATTACTTATTAAATAAAATACAAAACATCCATATAAATATAATTCATTGTTTTTTTTATACCAATTTAATAATGAAATGACAATTTCATTATATTTAAAATTGTCAATATCAATTGTTACAATCAACAATCAAATGAATTTTGAAAATTCACAATCCAATTTTTAAAACCGACAATAAAATGACAATAATATAATGGGATCTATTTTGAACATGCATATTGTTATTTTATTGTCGGATCTAACAATATATTTCTATGCGTGTAGTATTTGAAAAATTCAGTACCATAAATTTAAATATTTCAATATTATTATTTTAAATAGAATAAATACTGTTGTTTTAATGGTTTCCTCCTATAATAATAAACGTGGTGTAAAAAAACATAAAACGAATACAAACATGTTCGTTTTGTACGTCATTCTGCGTGTTTACTCAAAATGGTCGCATGTATTTTTTTATAATATTCCACATTATTAAACGCGACATTGGTAAGGACTCAATGTATTTAATGTAAATAAATTATATTTATATATTTATTTATATTTTTATTTATTATAGAAAATAAATAATACATCGAACTTCTATTATGGCAACGGACTCAAAAATAACTGCAGACTCAAATACTACAATCAATTATTGGAAAGCAAAGCGAACAATTAATATTTTATAACCTTTTGCAGAAAGAAGTGTCTTTGTGTGTGTTGTAAATGTGAATATTAATTTCAACATTTAAATAAAATAATATATACAATAAATTAACTAAAATACATTTCGACATTTAAATAAAATAATATATACAATAAATTAACTAAAATACATTTCGACATTTAAATAAAATAATATATACAATAAATTAACTAAAATACATTTTTGTTTTAATAAATTATTCGGAAAATGTAATTCGACTATAACATAAAATTAATAATACGTATCATTAAATTTGTATGTTTTTCTTATTGTAATTAAAATATCACATTATAAAATTTATGGTACAAAAACACATTGTATTAACAGTTTTAATATTACTGAAATAATGGGACGCATCCTATTGACCAATTTTAATGGTATAAATTATTGTTTTTCTATTGAAATACTATCAATTTACCATGATTTTTTTCTGGGTGTACGTATTTTGCTGAAATGGTTCACTGAACCTGTCGAAAAAATAAAAATTAGTTTCATAAATATATTAATTAATAATATATCTTACATTTTGAGAAAAATCTGCATCGATTTTGAAAACAAATTGAGTAGTTGAAGTTTCTTTATTTTTATTTTTTTATTTTAAAGTTTGCTGAGACAGAGTCAAAAGTGTTGCTACATAATTATTATATTAAATTGAAATGATAATCATTTATTGTAAATTTTAACAATATATTTCTATGCGTGTAAGATATCATCGTTTTTCAAAAACAATCTGTAAATAAAATTCATTAAACATTGTTCAAAACTTGAATCTTCTGCGCATGTACGTAGAAGTTTTTTGACAACTGTAATTTTTTCATTGTGTCAGAATGTTGTTGTAAAAAAAACAAAACATTTCAATTATTTTTGAAAAAATTGCGTGTGATTAATAGATATGTGTGCAAAACCACCATCGAAATCCTCTAAAAACAAAATAATTCAACAGCATTTGTGTAGCTCCGGTCAGGATAACAAATATATATTTTAGATTTCAAATTTAAATTAACTGCTATCCACCCAAGCCCATGTACAGCAATGTCTTGATCAGCACGAGAGTTGATACCCCCACTAAGGAAACTGCCGGAAGCCTGCTTCCCACCAATTGTTTTGGTCAAAAATGTAAATAAAAAAAATTTCAATGAAATAAATATTTGTATTTTATGAAATGTCTAAATTTAAATTTCCTTTACTTGACATTCCATACTTTTTGACGTCAGCAGTACAGGGTGTACATGCGCAATGCGTAAAATAAAAATCATACAAGAGTATAATTTTAAAAATACAATTTTATTGTCAATACCCAATATGCCACAGGGTAAGCGTTTGAAAAAATAATCATAATTGCCTTTAACGCCTATATGAGTATTGTCCTATATGAGGATCTCCTTTCTTTTACTAATTTTGCAGGATTAAATCAATATTTAAAACCAAAAAACTAAATGTAGGTAAATATCGAAATGAAAATAAGGGTAAATCTTGATTTAAAGTAAACGTTGAAATCAATTTAATATTTAGTGTTAATATTGATTTGAAAATAGGGGAATTTTCAAGTTAAGGTTAAGTTCTTATTGAAAAAGCTATGATTATTAAATTTACGTTTAAGGTGTTTCAAACGTTAACCACAACTCTACGATTTGAAAGTAATGATTGATTTCAAAGCATTTGGAAGTCAATATTAAGTGCAATGGGTAAGCGTTTGAAAAAATTATCGTAATTGCCCTTAAGGTCTAGTGTGTTTTTCAAATCAGTATCAAAAAATTAAGTGTTATTTTTAGCACGTATTTTGATTTTGATGATTTGATAATGGCTGCATTCAGCGACCTCAGCAATTGTGGAGCTGTTGAGCAATGTGAGCTTGAATGGCAACATTCAACATGTTTAGTGAGCGGTCGCCATTTTTTCCAGCATGATATTTTTACACTACATTTGCGCTGCCTTTGTTATCGATGGCATTCGATGACATTTTAAGTCAAATATTTATAAATAAAATGGAATTTAGATGGGAAATATGTTTTTAATCAATTAAAGAGTTGTATGTAACTTTAATAAAATATTAATAATAAATTAATTTGTAAATAGACAACTGAAATAGCGGTGCATTCAGTAACAGTGAGCGATTAGTTACTGAGCGGTTTCGCAACTGCTGAGGACGCTGAATGCTGCCAATAAGATTACCAAAAAGGGCATTGAAAATTAGGAGCAAATATGCAGTGACGCTAAAAACAGTATGTTTTTATGATTGCAATAGAAACCCTGACAAAAAATATAACATAACAACGCGCGTCCAAAACTATTAGCTTACCGAAATATTTGGACTTTGGACTTTTGCGAATATTTAAAACAATATACCGACCGACCCCGCAAACCTAGAATAGGCTCCAGAATTATATTCGAGAGCTTAAAAAAACACGTCTACCACATTTTGGATGCTGGCATCGATTTTCTGAAGATGTCTTGACGCTCGGGCTTGAAGTCTACGATATTGGTTTTATGACATATAACGAAATAATTAATTGAAAAATTCCCTTTTTTTTTCCTATATGAGGATCCCCTTTCTTTTACTAATTTTGCTGGATTAAATCAATATTTAATAGAAAAAACTAAATGTAGATCAATTTGATGTCGAGCTAAATCTTGATTTGAAGTAAACGTTGAAAACAACTTATGATTTAAAGTTATTATTGATTTGAAAATAAGGGAATTTTCAAGTTAAGGTTAAGCTACTCGTTTTATTGAAAAAGCTATGATTCTTAAATTTAGGTTAAAGGTGTTTCAAACGTTAACCTCAACTCTACGATTTGAAAGTAATGATTGAATACAAAGCATTCGCAAGTCAATATTAAGTGCAATGGCATATTGGGTACACACTTTTAGTATTTTTGAGTCTATTTTCATACATTTTTAAATTTTGTGGTATTTTTCGCGGTATTTTCTATCTGTGGTATATTTTTTCAATTGCGTGGAATATTTTGTGGTACTTTTAAATGGCAAAGGTATTTTTATTGAAAAAATACCATGGTGTTTTCTGTGGTATTATACATGAGCATTTTTAGTTTACTTTAAGGCTCATTGGCTAGATTGATTTTAGTCTCCGATACAGGAGTCATAAAATAGCCTTTTTTGTGGCAGCTCTGTATTGTGTCTCTTTAAACAAAATGTCAAAATAATATTTTCAAAAAATAGTTTATAATTTTTCAAATCGACGTGCATCGAATATTATTGAATGGTGGAAGTTACATGTTTATACAATTAATATGTTCCGTAATAGCCAATTTAATGTTATTATAGGTTTTATGAAGCGCATTACAACAAGCCACATATTTACAGTTTTATTTAAATGGACTTTTTGCCAACGCTAGTGCTAGAGCTGAGCTAGAGCTGAAGTTGTTGCATTAAATTTGACAATGTCGATTTTCGAATTATATTTTGAAAGTATTAATCAAATTTTCATACTCAACAATTAAATGACAATAATTTAATGGGATCTATTTTGAACATGTCTATTGTTATTTTATTGTCGGATCTAACAACAATTTCTATGCGTGTAGGCAAGTTTTTTTGACAAATTGCTGAATATTGAAAATTATTCAAAAAAAGAATGAAAATTATTTAAAGATGTTGATTTGGTTATAAAAATGTTTGAGAAAATTTTTAAGTTATCTCAAAGCATACCTTTATAAGTATTTTTCATTTCTATAAAATTTTATATGATATTTTTTTAATAATCGATTTTGTTTTGCTTTTAAAACTAAACTTCAAAAACTTGGCTAGTGTCAGCTAAAGTAAACATTGGAAAACAATGAGAGAGTAATGGTACCTGCATATATTTGTACCATGTTTAGAATCTTTTCAGAATGAAACTTTAGCGCTCAGGCAAAATATTGTGAAAACAATCTTTTCGAAGTTCTTGCGTTGGCTGGGACATTACGTCTATTATAACTCCAGTTTAATTAACGAAAACGCCGAATTATGTTGTAGCAGATGCGTAACAGGTCGGAAATAATCATGGGTTGCTTGAAAAAGTCAGGGCTGGCCTGAATTCACTCTGGTATTTTCTGTAGCACTGAAATTAACAAATTTAATATTCCGAACACCTCCATGAATGTTTAGTACTTTGTACTAAAAACTAAATCTTGAAATTTTTCTCTTTCCGGTTCCTTTTGTGTTTACGCTGCCAAAATGAAAGCTAAGGGACAGGTAATTTTCTCATTTTTTTTTGTGACAAAATTTGTTGAGTGATATTAAGATGGAACATAATATTGCTTAATTGCAGTTGTGAGAATTAACAATAATGCTTTTCACTATACTAGTTTCATTCTGTTATTTGAACAAATTTTGACATGTGCTCATGTTTTGACAGACGCGACACCCTTGTCATTAATTGGAGTTATTATTAAATACTACTCTATTTTAGTTGAAAGAATACGAAGTTATCGGCAGGAAGTTGCCTACAGAGAAGGAGCCTCAAACTCCTCTGTACAAGATGAGGATTTTTGCGCCCGACAACATTGTGGCCAAATCCCGTTTCTGGTATTTCCTGCGTCAACTGAAGAAGTTCAAGAAGACCACCGGTGAAATTGTCAACCTTAAACAGGTCTACGAGACTTCACCAATCAAAATCAAGAACTTCGGAATCTGGTTGCGTTATGATTCGCGTTCCGGCACACA
Source organism: Dryomyza anilis (assembly GCA_951804985.1). Taxonomy (NCBI): domain Eukaryota; kingdom Metazoa; phylum Arthropoda; class Insecta; order Diptera; family Dryomyzidae; genus Dryomyza; species Dryomyza anilis. The sequence continues at coordinate 77,739,076 of OX638131.1, forward strand.
CAACATGTATCGCGAGTATCGTGATTTGACTGTCGGCGATGCAGTAACTCAGTGCTACCGCGACATGGGTGCACGTCATCGTGCTCGTGCCCATTCCATCCAAATCATCAAGGTTGAAGCTATTCCAGCCAGCAAGACTCGCCGAACACACGTGAAGCAGTTCCACGACTCCAAGATCAAGTTCCCACTTGTGCAAAGAGTCCACCACAAGGGAAACAGGAAGCTGTTCTCGTTCAGGAAACCAAGGACATACTTCTTGTAAATGGAGAATGTGTGATCTTGCTGTTGAACATAATGGATCTAGTTTGTTTTTGTTCGCAGTTAAATTTATTATTCTAATAAAAAAAGAAAAAATTGTGAAGAATCTCTTGTGTTCAATTAGAAAGTGATCAGGGCAATTTGTGATTTGAAAAAATGTGACCAAGAACTTAAATAATTATATTGGAAACATGTGTGACTTTATGTGTGACTGTAATGAATAAGTGGGATTCTATAGCGATTGTGATATTACTTGTAAAATAATGCGGTTCAAACTATTTGTGTATTTCCATTAGTTTTGTATGCAAACTGAAACGTATTTTTTTGTTTACTTGAAACGTGTAATATTTCGCATTATACTAAAATTTGAAGAATCGTTCATGGTTAAATATTATGCAGGTAAAACCATCGTTCAATATTCAACGTCATTTACATTTATTTAATGACTGAGAAATTCAGCATTTCTTTACGAACAATTTAAATTAGATCAGTGCTTTGCTTACAAGTTCATAGAAAATATAACTAAACAAAATTTTTAAAAATTATTTTATCATGATTTCAACCATGGTTGAAGTGTATACAGGTTAGTTCATCTAGACAGCTAGTTGGCATACACAGTGCTGAGAATGTCACCAAGAAAATTTTAAAAATACGACAATTGTCAAATTAAACTTTATTTCAAGGTTAGATTTTTTGCATTTTAATTGGGCTATTAAAATTTCACCGCAAAACTTTACTTTTAATATATTCGCGGATTCTACATTCTAAATATATTTACATACATTCTAATATACTTCAATTATTACATACAAGTAGCACATAAAACATATACATATGATTGAAATTACATAAATTGATGTAGGGGCCGCTAGGATTGACAGATCTGAAATTACAGATTTGGAATCGTGAGGAAAATACCTTTCATTTGAGTATATGTACTTTTAAGTAGGTGCACCGGTTTTTGATTTTTCAAGGTCACCACGGGTCCGAGCGGCGCGATTTATTAATTTTGGTATTTTTTTTTTGCAAAAATACAGCGCGTGACAATTTTTTTTTTTTTTAATTTCACTTTGGCCGGTAAAGTGAACTTTAGCCAAGTCATCTTTCAAAATTCAGTCGCCATTTACTTTTTTTTGAAAACTGTTTGAAAGTCTCAATAGTTGTTTACGAAAAAATTTAAACAAAACATCAGTGCATTGTTTACAAAACTCATAAAAAAATATATAATTCAAAATTTTAAAATAAATAAAACTAAAGAAATTGTTTTTTTTATAATAAATATGTCTCCAGAAGAAACCACACTGAAAAGAAAAAGTGCTGAAGTGAATTGGTGCAGTGAAATTTTAATAAATCAGGTAACGGAAATTCAAATTTGAAATTTAGACATTTCAAAAATTACAAAAAAATGATTTTACTGTTGTTTTGATTGTTGTTTTTGTGTTGAAAATTTTAATAAATTGTTTAATAATGAGATGCGCTGTCTTTAACTGCACTAACACCAACTACAACTCGACTAGTTGGCTAACGTCTCGCAAAACATTGATGGGCAGCCCAAAAACATGGATGGGCAGTAGGCCTGCGGTAGTTTCCTAAGTGGTTGCATCAACTATCGCTCATCAAAACATTTCGGCACGAAAATATATGTTCGTTATCCTGAGGGATCGGATCGACTCAAAAACTGTTATTTTGTTATGTTTTTAGCGTATTTCGAAGTAGATTTCTTATTTTTTTTTCTTTGTGGTGGCCGATTACCTTAACACATTTGTCTTTTTCATTCTGACACAATAAAAAAATAACAAAACCGTAAGAAAGAAACATTTTTACGTCCTATTATTTTTTGTCAAATATCAAAAAAAAAAAATACAAATACAAACATGTAAACATTAAAAAAATATATTGAAATGACAATGAAAATAAAAACAAATAATAATAATATGATTTTTACAGGCAGACGAGTAAACATAAGACAATTCTAGCAGATTCTGCTGTATTTTATCAAAAAAAAACAATTAATATGCAGAAAAAAATTAAATGACTTTACTCTTTTTTTATGCATAGAATGTTTATAACATGGTGAAATCATATTGAGCCTATATTCAACGAATTAGATGATACCATGGTATTTCCAATTTTTTCATCTAGACAGTTATTTTTAATAAGCCAGAATACGTTTTATATATAATCTATTATATTTCCATTTCCAAAAACTTGTCTAGTGTCAGACAATGTAACCATTAGCAAAAATGAGTGATAATACTTTTTGGTATTATATATAAAGGAATACGAAGAATTTAAAAACCCAGCCGGCCATACTATCATAAACGATATCGTAAATGATAGCAAATATTCGTAAATAATGAATAAAATAATCGTATACGAGAATCGTAAATGATTCGAAAACGCATACAGTTTCGTTCTTAATTTGTCCATCGTAACGAGGTATCATAAACGAACTAAAAACACTCATATATGATTAATTTTCGATCGTTTATGTTCGTAAAATACGATTATATACTCGTTATAAACGATCTTTTTTGTTCGTAAACGAACTCGTTTTTAATATTTTTTACGATTCAATTTTAATCGTAAATGATAATCATTTTTAACTCTATTACGAGCTTTTTCCTACTTTTTTAACGATACAAAAAAAAAAAAATTAAGTAAATGCATTTAATTTTTATATTAAGCTCTCAAATGCATTTACCTCCTTTTTAATTACAGCAAATGATTTCAAATTTTCACCGAAATAATTCATTTAATCTAGTTTAAAATATTGAGCATTTCTTGTGTTTTTTCAATGAACTTTTGAAAAGAAAAACAATAATAAATTTTGACAATCTTTTTTTACGATATAAATACGAGCCATCGTTATTTACGAGCAAAATATGATTGTTTTTTTCATTGACATTTATCATCGTTTTTTACAATCAAAATGATCGAAATTTATGATTATTTTGAATCGCCAAACGATCGTAATTTTCGATAATCATAAAAAATGTGTGTAGGTGCCGACTGGGAATCTAAAAAAATAATCATATTTAAAAAAAAAAACCTGAAGAATTCTATTATCTGAATATTTTCAAAAAAAATTGCCTGGTGTCATAGTAATCGTAGCTGTAAATATTGGCTAAAGTGTACTTTACAACCCCAGAGAAATTAAAAAAAAATTTTCACGCGTTTTATTTTCGCAAAAAAATTAGAACAAAAAATAAAAAGACATATGGGTACTCCAATGAAAGGTAATTTTCTCACGATTACAAATCTGTAGTTATTTTTCAGATCTGTCGAATTCAATAATAGTCGATAATTGAAGCGCTTTTACAAAAAAAAAAATAAATAGGAATTGAAGAAATTTATATATGTATAACCTTAAGATTTTTATGTTAATTATTACGAATTTGTTCTTTTTTTATTTTTTTGATCTCTTTTTCTATTAAAATTAAAAAAAAAATTGTGGAATTTGTTTGTAATAATAAAGGAGGTGAATTTTTTTTTTGATTGGGCCGGTAAAGTCTAAGGTGTAGTAAGCAAGGTGAGCAAAGTCGAAAAGGCATTCTCTTTCAAAGATTTTATTGTCAAATTTTTTTTTGTCATATTAAAAAAATATATAAAAAATACAATAACAAAAACGTAAACAAAAAAAAATATATATATTAAAATCCAGGTGTGTTAAGAATGATGTGGAAATTTTAGAGAGCTCAAAAAAATTGACAAAATTTCTGCCCACGTATGCCTTTTTATACCCTACACTAAGAGTGAAAGGGTGTATTCAGTTTGGTACGCCGTTTGTAACCCCCAGAAGGAAGCATCTCCGGTATGGAAAAGTATATATATTCTTGATCAGCATGACATCCTGAGTCGATTTAACGATGTCCGGTTTTCTTTCTTAACCTTAAAATAATGTTTAAAATGACAATAACATTTTCTATTTTTAAATTTTTCCTCGTGACATTCTCAGCACTCGGTGTGCCAACAAACTGTCTAGATGAACTAACCTATAAATACTTCAACCATGGTTGAATCTTTTAAACAGTTTTCAAAAAAAAAGTAAATGGCGCCAGAATTTGAAAGAACCTCTGTCAACCATGAATTATTTATGGAGAAGTTCACTTTACCCAAAGTGTATTAAGGTGAGGAAATTGTGGAAAATCAAAAAATTTTTAGAAAATGTCTGCCCACGTATGCCTTGTTTTATTTGTCAATGCCCGCAAACGTTATTTAATTCTTTTTTTTTTTATTTTCAAATTCTTATTTGTACGCCGTAAAATGTAATTTCAATCAAGGTGTATTAAGCAAGGTGAGGAATGTCGAAAAGGCGTTCTCTTTCAAAAATTTGATCGTCAAATTTAAAAAAAAAAAATTAAAAATACAAAAACAAAAATGTAAACAATAAACCAATATAAATTGAAATGACGTTTTACGGCATACAAATATAATTTGAAAATAAAACCAAAAACAAACAAATTAGAATTAAATAACTTTTGCGGGCATCGACAAATAAAACCAGTTTGGAAGGTTAGTTCACATGGCAAATTTTAAAGTAGGTGTTATTATGATAGTTAGGATTATCAAAATTATAGTCTGTCTAAGCCGACTATAAATAACCTAACATATGTGTGGTTACCAGTCAAGGTCAATAATAAGATTCAAAAAGTTCCGAATGTCAGGTAACGGAAATTCAAATTTAAAATTTAGACATTTCAAAAATTACAAAAAAATGATTTTACTGTTGTTTTGATTGTTGTTTTTGTGTTGAAAATTTTAATAAATTGCTTAATAATGAGATGCGCTGTCTTTAACTGCACTAACATCAACTACAACTCGACTAGTTGGCTAACGTCTCGCAAAACATTGATGGGCAGCCCAAAAACATGGATGGGCAGCAGGCCTGCGGTAGTTTCCTAAGTGGTTGCATCAACTATCGTTCATCAAAACATTTCGGCACGAACATATATGTTCATTATCCTGAGGGATCGAAACGACTCAAAAACTGTTATTTTGTTATGTTTTTAGCGTATTTCGAAGTAGATTTCTTATTTTTTTCTTTATGGTGGCCGATTACCTCCAGTTTTTCCACATTTAACGCAATTATTTATAAAATAAAAACACATTTGTTTTTTTCTTTACAACAACATTCTGGCACAATAAAAAAATAACAATTGTCAAAAAACTTCTACGTACATGCGCAGTCAAGTTTTGAGCAATGTTCTGCGCAATCTTTGTTTCTATTATTCTTGAGTCAAGGTTGTATATAGGTCACAAGGGTATACGAATCTTGAAAATAACTACAAACTTTCAATCGCTGAAAAATTTCCATTCATTTGATACCCATATTTACAAATGGGTAGGTGTACCGAATTTCGATTTTTTTTTTGTTGAACCACAAGTCGTTTCCCGGGAAAATATTATTTTCATGTATTTGAGCATGAGTCAATATATATTTGACCAAAAAAAGTTTACCTAAGCACGTATACAGTAATATTGATCTGTAGATATTCATTTTATATGAGGTATTTGAACATAAGTGGTCGGTTATCAGGTCACAATAGACCGATCATGCCAATTCAGTTCAGACAGCTTAGATATCTCTTCTAGTTTTTCTGTAATCGTGATTTCGACAGACAGACGGACATCGTTGATCAAGAATACTTTTCCATACCGGAGATGCTTCCTTCTGGGTGTTACAAACGGCGTACCTACTCTTAGTGTAGGGTATAAAAAGGCATACGTGGGCAGAAATTTTGTCAATTTTTTTGAGCTCTCTAAAATTTCCATATCATTCTTAACACACCTGGATTTTAATATATATATTTTTTTTGTTTACGTTTTTGTTATTGTATTTTTTATATATTTTTTTAATTTTTTGATATTTGACAAAAAATAATAGGACGTAAAAATGTTTGAACCTACACTAAGAAAACAAGATGTTTATGAGACTCTTGCTGCAACCATTCATTTAAATTTACGCCTTGTAGCAAATATTCAAACATCCCATAAGTTTAAATAAAGTTGCAGCAAAACTATGAATATTTTTTAAATATGACATATTTGCAGATAGTTACGAGATGTTTGCCACAACATCAATGAAAATTGAGATATTTACAGTTGACTGATAGCAAACATCCTGAGTTCTTGGACATTTGATGCAAAACTTTTGAAGCATTTTGACATTTGACTACCATAAAAAATAAAAATGGCGTACTTTTTCCTGACGCTCGATTTATCCACAACAATTGAATAAATCAAATTGTGTAAAAAAGTGCCAATGCAAATATTACATTTTAATAGTAAAAGTGAAAATAAAATTTCCTGGGATTGAAATTATCAAGACGTAATGGAAAATATTTCTTTTCAGAGTTTACTTTGATGATAGCAGCGCAGGCAAACTTGGCTTTTCCGCGAAGAAGTCTCAAGTCGTTGTACAATTTTACCTTTGAAGGATTTATAAACACGATGGCGATGTATAACCAGGATACTATTTTAGAATAAATAAAAATACATTTTATTCATTTTATTTTAATTCAATAAAAATTACTCCGCGAATTCTAATGGAGTACCTTTTCCAAATATTCCACAACTATTTCCCTATTTATAAGATGTTTAATTGATGGTTGCTATAAATAATCATAAATTTGAAAGATGGTTGCCAGCAATATTTATCGTATTTGTCAGATGTTTGTCACAAATCCGATCTAAATAATTTGTAAATAATTTGATATTTAGGGCTGTGATATTTCTGGTAACCATCTTTGTTTTCTTAGTGTACCTCATCTTGGTTAATAAACCTTGCTCTGTGTTACAAACTCATTTTTTAAATAAAACTTTTCAAGATTTAACACGCTTTCACTAATCGTTACATTTTTTTTTATTAAATAAAGATGTGAATGGTTTTAAATTTTCAACATTTGACAATTTTATGTTACTAAACATAACTGATTTTTTTAATCAGTTATTTTAGATTTTCTTCGCTTCATGACAAATACTTCATAAACCAGATGAATAATTCTATATCAAATGAACCTAAAAATTCAAATTTTGGCAGCACTATCATCTCAGAATTTGATGAAGCATAACACAATATCAGGGCGATCATGAAGCCCGTCGTAGCGGATATTTTCATTCGGATTTACCTATCATAGGATCCGAATCGAATTCGAAGTTCGGATTTATGGCATCACAGGTTCCGTCGGAACGGATTTTTTGACATATTTTTGACACTTTTTCCACGAATGCATTGTTGTGTCGGAATGTAAATCTATGTGTGAACAAATCTTTTGTTTTGCATTTATTAATGATATTTTGCTGTAATTCGTGAAATAATTACAAATGCCGCAGAATTTGCTGTTTATGCTTTAAGTCCGGGGTGCTGGAGACGGCCGCCAGCTTACAACAAGTGGTAGCTGGCCAAATATCTGAACTTCACGAATTAACAAGAAACTACTACTACACATTGCAAATAAAAAAAGTATTTTTATGTTAAAACATAAAATTAATTCATTTCACTTGTGTTTGGTTTAACAAAAATAATTGACGCAATGTCGCTCTAAATTTCCAAAGTTCTGGGTGAGATACAGCGCCCGCGGGAGAACTCCGCTGCAACTCTATTGCTGGCGATACTCGTCGACAATGAGGTGGCGCACAGCGGCGAGAATGAGGTGACACTTTACTGAAACAGCAACGCGCTGCCCTTTTGTCTGATTGAGCACAGGTTTATCAAGTCCATTCTGGGCTAAAACGTCTGTGAGATAACGCAAACGTGTCGTTCGCTGTCACATTTTCAGCTGGAGCTGGTTCTGCACGAGGTGGACGATGCAAACAGCCCAGCCAACCCACACTGCTGCTCAGCAGACTTTTAATGAGATTTTGCTCTGGCCATATTTTTACTCGATGGCCGGCAATCCGAAGAATCTCTTGCAGCAGTGTCCGGTAAATCTATAGCCGTCCGTCAAATTGCATCTGCAAGATTTCATCTGTCGCAACATTTCTTTGACAACAACCAGAAGATGTATCTTTTTAATAAGCCATTGCCGTACACACGGGTTTGGCTTAGTGATATTCAATCTATGTACATTAATTAAATAACAAATTATGAATGTACAATCGTACTTTGGATTTTACAATTACACTTTTAAGCTGTTAATTAAATTGTTTTTAAAAATGACAATTTCGATTGTTATCACCGACAATCTCATGCCATTTTAAATATTAACAATCTGAATGTCAAGTCGACAATATATTGACAATCTGATCATGAGATCTATTTTGAACATCAAGATTGTTACAATATTGTCGGAAATGACAATATATTTCTGTGAGTGCACGAACGCAAATAATTTTTCTAAAGGTGGGAAAAATGTATTAATAAATCCCACTCGTGAGATTTTTCACACGAATGGCAACATGGCACAAAATGGAGTACTAAACACTCGATGAACTGGAAAATTCACTTGGATGCGTCTACACGTTTTAATGAATCTTCTAGCCAGTTTCACCACAAGGTTGAGATTTTTATGATATAACAAATATATATTTTCGTTTTCATTATGTTCCGTGGTAAAAACACGCCATGACTTTTTTTGCATTCGTAGGTAGCCAGCGATGTCATGGACGAACCATTTCTGAGTCAGGATCGACAAAAAGGTTCTATAAGATGAAATACTTGGATTTAAAAAACGATATAGAGGCGATATAATTCCGATACGAAATAAATTATTTAAGACCAAATTCATGGCCTTAAATAATTTACGATCTATTAACTAAAAAAATATTTTCTTTTCAATCGAATACTATTCTCTTCAACAATTTCTTTAGTTTTCTACAATTAATTTTTTTTTAGCGAATTCTGATATATTTTGGCCGGTTGTATGATTCTTCAAAACAAATGTTTATTATTTAATAATATTAGTTTTCGTTCAAATCAATGAATGATATTCACGTAAACTTTAATTAATGAACATTTTGTATTTTTAATTTTTTTTTTATTAAAAAGTCAAAATTGTGTCATTTTCCAAGTTAGAGAAAAGTGGCAACTTCACAGCTGACTTATACTATAATATAGTTGTCTCACTCTAACTCAGTTTTGAGATGATGCGTTCTACAAATGTTAAATTTAACATACATTTAACATACAAATAGTAATTGGTACATTTGGAACCAATTTGTAGGACTCCTGAAACTTTAGAGGCGTAGTGACTATATATGAATGAAAGGTAGGATCATGAGGATTCCAACGACATATCCCTCATGTCTGGAGGAGACGGATCTTGGGAGTTATAGCCGTTTCTATAGGGACATGTTTAAGGATATTGAGCGTATAATGAGTGGTACATTTGGAACCACTTGGGAGGTCTGCTGAAACTTTCGAGGGGTAGTGACTATATATGAATGAAAGGTAGGATCATGAGGATTCCAACGACGTATCACACATGTCTGGAGGAGACGGATCTTGGAAGATACGGCCGTTTCCCAAAGGACTTTGCTTTCAACTTAATTCGCCAATTTGGGTTTAAAAAAATAAAACGACTATCGTAAACGATAATTTTAATATTTTATTGATTATTTTAATGCTTTCTATAATAAATAACTACACAAAAACGCTAAAAATGACAAAAAATCAAAATATTTTCAATATTAACATAGATTCCACATACGTTCCACATCTGTTAAGTCTTAACATTTATGGATATCTTTTTATGGATATCTTCACACACATATAGCATTTCTTTTTATTGAAAGAATTCACACAAAATCAGTCTACATTCTATTGAAAGCTGAAATATGTCCGAGTTTAAAAAATATTTTAAGATTTGCTTACATTTGATTTTGGATCAATGTCAATAGATAAAGGCACAGAAAAGAAGCAATTAAATTGACGCAAGTCTCCTGTGAGCTGTCTTTGAAGGCGAGATTGCCGCGCACGGCATGATGCTGCGTCAGAGCAGCTCTGGTAGCGCCACCTAAAGAAGAAACAAGAAAAATATTTAAAAAATCAGAAACAAAATTTGTAAAAAGGCCGAATTTAATTTTAAAGAATTATCGTTACAAATTTTATATAAAATGCTATCGCAAGAGATGACCAAGTTTTTGGAATAGGTTGATTGAAACTTAAGTAAAGCAACCACCCACCTGCAACGCCCACAATCGCCTTCAGCAACGTCGAACCGCACAATACGTACGTGCTGTACAGCGGAAGCTTGGGAAGCACATAAATCTCAACGCCCATGGCGAGATCAATCAGAAAATCGGCCCCCAAACGCCACTTCTTCGAGTCGACGTCCAGCTGTGAACTCTTTCACCACGAGAATAAAATACGTCCCAAATGTCCATTGCCCTCCTTGAAGATCCACGTTGACGAATATGCGTTGACATTGTCGTTCCCAACACTAATGCCCTTGAGTATAGCGTGTGTACAAAGAGTGCCTAGCTGTATTAATAATTAATTTTATTGAGCTAAAAATTAAAATAAAGACTCACCGCAAATGGTGCTGCAAAAGGCCTGCACCGTGTCCCATATCTGATAGGCGGCCTACGCTGTCCGGATAGCCTTTGGGCAGAAAAATCTGCTGCAGCAGACACAACAAAAAGAATTTCTCATTTATCACAGTCTTGTCGCCGCGCAGTGGCACCCATACAATGATTGCAACACGATGACAAACAAAAAGACAGCTTTAATTAATCCGTCGATTATGACAAACCTATGGTGTAAGCATCGGGACGTGTTGCAATCATTTCAATGTACTAAAAAGGAAATTATTAAATATTCTTTAAATAGCAAACATTTGATAATAAATTACTTACTATTGACTTTGCCGCCAAACAGCTTCGTTGTAAGCTGTTAAATTGCATGGAACAAATATAAATTATAACTAACTGTTTGGGTAGAGCCAAGGTGTGGATAGAGTGTCTAGCAAGAAAATTTTGTATTTGATACAATTTTATGACGTTTAAACCAACGACAACATAATAGTTTTTTTTGTTTCGTTTTGAACTTAGCGACAACATGAGAGCGCAAACAACCATTTTTTGTATTCTCTCCCTGAATAAAAGTTAAAAAGGGAAACGGTTGATCTGACACAACATGGTTGCATTTCAGAGTTCAGAATACTTCCGAGCGGAGCTGAGAATACACTGGGAATCAACAATCAAATGAATTTTTGAAAATTCACATTCCAATTTTTAAAACCGACAATAAAATGACAATAATATAATGGGATCTATTTTGAACATGCCTATTGTTATTATATTGTCGGATCTAACATTATATTTCTTTGCGTGTACAATCAGCCTTATCGTGAATAAAATTCCTCAGGGAATTTTTAACCTTGGTGGAAAATAGGTATCGTGAACAATGTTCGAAAAGGGAAAAAATGTTTCCCTAAAAAAAATACTTATTATGAACAACATTTCGGAGGAAAAATTACCCGTTTCGCCGAAAAAATTCCGCCACTTTTTCATCGGGGAAAAGAATTAACTAAAAACAAAACACACTATAATTAACTACACCCAAAAAAATACTGCGTTAAAAATGAGTAAAAGTGTAGTTGAATTTAATTAAATTTTAGTTGCTGACCGTCCTAATAAAAATGTATTCATTTTTGAATAAATGGTGTTGTTTTTACTGCATAATTTTAACTAAGCAATTTAACTGACAATGTAGTAGAAAAAAAACTGCATTTATCCACATTTAAATTATTAGGTTTTTATATTCTATTAAATTAACTGCAATTTAAGAAAACAAAAAAAATAGAATATAAGTACATACTATAATTTTTATTTGTAATATATTAAAATTACAATTTTACAAATCCCAATATTGTGAACAGCACAACGCGTTTATTTTTGTCTTGATGGTCGCGTTCCGGTTGCGACGCTGCCAGTCACTTGGTCTGAACATTGTTGTGCCGTCAGTTCTCCATTCTCAGTGTCCGATTCGACGTCAGTAGACACGCGACACAAATGTACCAAATACGCAGTAGCCCTCTCGCGTATTTTACTGCTCAAAAAAGTCCAGCAGAATTATCTGAGAACAGTTTAAATTTAGTTCCTGGTGCTCAGCTTCAATTATGGCTTTGCTCACCTTATGTGACGAAGTTGCCAATGCATAGTTGTGTTATTCCAAAATAAACGGCAATACCATCCTGGAGGAGCTCCTCGAAGGTGCCCTACCACATCATGGGCCACAAAAAGCCTGCTATGGTGGACAATCCATAGCAGGACTTATAGTGATTTCGTAGTGCCTCTTTCTGTAAAAATTAGTGTTAAATCAATTGAATTGAAAATTAAAGACATTTTCTTTACATACACACAGACTTTTTCATTTTCTTAAAAATGACTGCGCAACACTGTTACCACTTTATTTATATTTTGCACAATTGCCAGAGATGCCACTTTTTAAATTAAAAAAATTGAATGAAAAATTTAGTTAAATCATTAAAAACTGACAAAAATGTAGTAAAAACTAATAATACTGTAAACCATAAAAATAAATACACAGAATGCAGTGTTTTTTACTGCAGTAATTTTTTGAGTGTATACTTTTATTTATAACATATTAACAAATACACTCAGAAGAAAATGTACCATTAAAAACTTTATGGTACGACCATTGATCTTATGGTTCATGTATTAATAGTTTTTTCTTTTAAAATCAAAAGTTTTCTAATTAATTCAATAGTATTTGAAAAATTCAGTACCATAAATTTAAATATATCAATATTATTATTTTAAATAGAATAAATACTGTTGTTTTAATGGTTTCCTCCTATAATAATAAACGTGGTGTAAAATGGTCGCATGCATTTTTTGTAATAATTCACATTATTGAACGCGACATTGGTAAGAACTCAATGTATTGAATGTAAATAATTATATTTTTTTATATTTATATTTTTATTTGTTAGAGAAAATAAATAATACATCGAACTTCTATTATGGCAACGGACTCAAAAATAACTGCAGACTCAAGTACTACAATCAATTATTGGAAACCAAAGCAAACATTAAATGTGTTATAACCTTTTGCAGCAAGAAGTGTCTTTTTATGTGTGTTGTAAAAGTGAATACAAATTTCGACATTTCAATAAAATAAATTATACAATAAATTAACTAAAATTAATTTTTGTTTTCATAAATTATTAGGAAAATGTAGTTCGACTATACCATAAACGTATCATTAAATTTGAATTGATCTTTCTTATTGTAATTAAAATATCACATTATACAATTTATGGTACAACCACACATTGTATTAACAGTTTCAATATTACTGAAATAATGGGACGCATCCTATTGACCAATTTTAATGGTATAAATTATTGTTTTTCTATTGAAATACTATCAATTTACCATGATTTTTTTCTGGGTGCAGAAGAAAATGTACCATTAAGTACTTTATGGTACGACCATTGATCTTATGGTTTATGTATTAATAGCTTTTTCTTTTTAAATCAAAAGTTTTCTAATTAATTCAATAGTATTTGAAAAATTCAGTACCATAAATTTAAATATTTCAATATTATTATTTTAAATAGAATAAATACTGTTGTTTTAATGGTTTCCTCCTATAATAATAAACGTGGTGTAAAAAAACATAATAACGAATACAAACAAGTTCGTTTTGTACGTCATTCTGCGTGTTTACTCAAAATGGTCGCATGTATTTTGTAATAATCCACATTATTAAATTCGACATTGGTAAGGATTCAATGTATTTAATGTAAATAAATTATATTTATATTTGTATTTATTACAGAAAATAAATAATACATCGAACTTCTATTATGGCAACGGACTCAAAAATAACTGCAGACTCAAGTACTACAATCAGTTATTGGAAACCGAAGCAAACATTAAATGTGTTATAACCTTTTGCAGCAAGAAGTGTCTTTTCATGTGTGTGTTGTAAAAGTGAATATAAATTTTAACATTTAAATAAAATAATATATACAATAAATTAACTAAAATACATTTTGTTTTAATAAATTATTAGGAAAATGTAATACGACAATAACATAAAATTAATAATACGTATCATTAAATTTGTATAGGTCTTTCTTATTGTAATTAAAATATCACATTATAAAATTGATGGTACAACAAAATATTGTATTAACAGTTCCAATATTACTGAATTAATGGGACGCATCCTATTGACCAATTTTAATGGTATAAATTATTGTTTTTCTATTGAAATACTATCAATTTACCATGATTTTTTTCTGGGTGTATCTATGGATAGCACCAAAATTATTTAAATAAAAGTTATTTACATATTTCTGCACAAATAAATTACAGATATATTCAACCACCTCAAAAATTTCGCCGGCTGGGGAATATCTTCATTTTTTTTTAACTCTTGAAAAATGAACGCAATCTAATCACAACATTTTCTTAAATGAAAAACTACAATTAAGAGTCATTTTATATACTTTTAATTGCAGTTTAACATAATTTTAACTTAAATATTTATTTTCACAACACAACGCAATTTTATCCAACAACACTGTTTGACATTTGGCAAAACAGCTGATTTAGCGTTGCCTGATGTTCAGTTCTAATTGCAAATTAAACTTTTATTGACTTAAAAAAATGTGAAATTTGTGCATAAAAGTATAGTTAACTGCAAATAATAAAGATCTGTATACATATTTTATATCTGAACTATTTTACAACTTTATTATCTGAAATGATAAAGATAACCAAAAAAACTCATTAAAAAAAATCTGGCCATATTGTAAAACTGCATTCGAATTTCGAACAAAATTCCGGAGAAATTGCTGTTCCTCGGAGATTGACGATACCAAAAAATTTTACCTGGAAACAAAAAATTCCGAGGGAATAGAATATTCCCCAAGTCTTCACGGTAAGGCTGAATATAATATTGTTTTATAACAAACTGACATTCAAAATAATATTCAAATTTAAAAAACGTGCAGTCATTCATGAACAAACGTGCAGTCATTCTGCTGCTGTTGCATTGGAAATGTCCAATTATGTAGATTTTTCTTCAAATTATGAACATTAGTAGGCAGTGTCCATTACTATGATGAAAAGTTTGGCCCAGAAGGAAATCCCAGATGGTGGACACTAATATAACTGTTATGAAGGGAGACACCACAAAATTAGAACATTTTATTTGACATTTATTTGTTTTAAAATGATACATGACACGTAACCCCTCCCACAAAATCCAAAGATCTCGGTGTCTCAGGCGATAGCATGGCGCGCGAAATGATGTACATGCGTTCGAAGTTTGCTCGTAGGCGGTTGTTGTAGTCGAATTCGCACAGCACCCATCAGCGAGACGTTCGGCTTGGAATAATGGAACCGATGAGACGCTGGACAAAGAGTGATGATGGGCTCCAGTGAGTTGCGGACTCTCTGCGCACAGCGATTCCTCAAGAAGAGTATGCACAAAAGTTTGGTTTTTAATTTGTAAAATTGTTTGCCAATTAATTTATCAAAATTTGAATGTCAATGTGAAATAGAAATATGTAAACAAAAAACATATGTTTGTTATAGCAAGCTAGAAAAGTGATATTGATTTATAGGAAAAGTTAAAACATTTGAACTATTGCTATCACTCGCAATCACTCGTTATCCCTCAATATCATCGGGGGATGTCGCTTGCTATAAATGTAAAAGGAAACGTAAAAAAGGGTTGAATGGATTGTTAATAGGTTAACACAATCTATAAAAAGTGTATATTATTTGAATACAAGTCCTCAATAATAAAAATTTAAATAATATATTGAGTTACACTAGTTTTTTTCATATGATTTCATTCAATATTTAACCCACTTTAACTAACGATAAAAAAGTTTTTACGCCCCAATTTTCAAAATGATGATACACGTGTATTTTTATTTTTGACTGACCATTGTCATAAAATTGATATTTAATTTGATTTTACACAGCACAATTCTTCGAAAGTCTTAAATTACGGCTGTAGGGTATCACCCCCAAGCAAACGAGTGTGAAGTTAACAACTTGTTTTTCAACAACTATTTTCTGTCAAAATATGCGGAACGGGTGGAATTGGAACAAAACAAGCGTTTGACAGCTGGAAAGAAGAACAAGAGAATTTTGACAATTGGCAAAAAGTTGATGGATTTTGAGGTTTCTCTGGATTTGTGGACAAAGGAGCAGGATACTCATAGCAAATGATACATGGATCAAAAGGTATTATCCATATCTATCAATTAGTATCACTGACATGTACGTGAATTGTTTACTTTAGCCGACAGAACCAGTTTAAAGTGCCAAAAAGCAGTGGACATGTAGCTAAACATGGTTGTTGGCTATAATGCTTCCAAGGATCATCATAAACATTGCTGGGTTCAGTTCGCAATGTATTCACTTATCTAGCCATATAAACATTTTTCTTCAACTCCTTCCAGTTCCGCCACAATTCAGTAAATTCTCTGGCATATTTTTTCGAAGGTTAATGATAGAAACACTTTCAAGTGTTGTTGGTGAGTTCTTATCAAAGGATCACATTTTAAAGTAAACATTCTAAATCCAAATTTTAAGCCCTATCCAAAAATATATAACTTTTTATACTAGCTCTAGCTGTTTTAGAATTGAAGGAGGAAGGAGGAAAACGGTTGATGAAACACGTTTGAGGAGTTGTTAGGCATAATATGTCCAGCTATGCCTTATATAAGTACGCAGTTTATTTATAATTAATATAACCTTTTCAAAAGTGTAATTATAATTTTTATAGCATCATTCGATCCAAAAAGGGAGAAGACAACAAAAGACCCCCTTGAAATAGTTGTTGAAAACCATTTCTGGAGTTGATGGACATAATTTGTCCAGCAATCATTTATTTTAGTAAGCAGTTTAATTTTAATTCAAATTTTCTTTCCAAAACAGTAATTATAATTTTTCTAGGGCTATTCGTTCCAAAAAGGGAGATGACTTCGATGGACGTACCATCAAGGTGTATTTAACAAGGTGAGGAAAGTATAAAAACTCTTCTCATTTTTTATTTTTCAATTTCAATATTTTTTTGTCATTCATTTGAAAATTTTCCTCGTTTCCGGTTGACAAATACGGTTATTAAAATTAAAATTGTCAAAACAATTATAAAACAAACATCGCGTATAAACTAATGCCAAGACCATCTTATTCTGCCTGTGACCAGTTGCGGTAAATAAAAAATTCACGTTCCTCGCGATCTCCAGAAGAAAAAATATGGGGTGCACGAATTTTTTGAAAACGAAGTTCGCATTTATATCCGGTGTACCAAAATTCTGTCCTCATTGTCGCGTGTCTCAAATATATTAATGTTAAATCTACCGCACCAGTAAAGCTGCATCTCAAAAATAGCTACACGATCGTTGAGGCATCACCTGTTCCGGGATTCCCATTTATGCCCCTTTTTATACTATGACATCTATTGCTTCAACTTTTGATGTAGCGGTTCAGACATGTCCGTGGCGTGGAACATTCCATATAACCAACATTTTTAAAATGCTACCACCTGACGTAGTTACAAATCGATGAAAAAAATCATATTTAACATTTTAATCGCCAAGTAGAGTGTGGGCGAGATGGTTAAAGATTTAATGGACGAGGAGAAGGGATACTAAGAAATTGCGAGCATTTGTTATTGAAACGCTGCATAACAGATATAACACTTTTGTACACATCAAGGGGTACATCCTCAAATGTGCGACGCGTCTGAGTGTCCCTTATTGTCCTCGTTATCTCTATTAAAAAATATAGTTAAAATTGGTCAAAATAAAGTTTATAGACAAACTTTATGTCATTTAAATTATTTAATAAAAGCAAATCAGAATAAAAAACATTTAAAATATAAACAAAAACAAATAAATTGACTTTTATATACAGAAAACCTAAATAAAAACAAATATCGCAATGACTTTTGTATACAGAACAATATTTCAAATCTGAAATATGTGTACAGAATTACTCTCAAATTTGTCGCCTGTCCAAATTTTCCTCACCTTCCTTAATACACCTTGCGTACCATGAGGAAAATGGTTGTTGGAAATCATTTCTGGAGTTGATGGACATAATTTGTCCAGCAATCATTTATCTTGGTAAGCAGTTTAATTCTAATTAAAATTGTCTTTCCAAAAAAGTAATTATAATTTTTCTAGGACTATCCGTGGACAAATTATGTCCATCAACTCCAGAAATGGTTTCCACACGCATAGAAATATATTGTTAAATTTAATAATATGAGATTGTCATTTAAAAACAATAAATAAAAATGTGGCATCTCTGGTATGTTATGCCAAAAATTGTTATTGTTTTGAAAATTTTTAAAATGAAGTTCAACAAATTAAGTAAAACAAATGTAAGTTACATATAAAATTAATAAATATAGTTATTAATAGTTATTTTTGATTGGTTTTATATGGTTTATTTCAGCTATGCTCCCAGACGCCTTAGAATCTTTCGATGATTAACATCAAGATGCATGGCATACATTGTGTTGGAAGCCGCCAACTGTTATTGTGACCTACAATTTATATAACTTTAGCGAACCGGAAGTAGGGATACGAGCCACACCTACTTGAACGCCTAAAGATGATGATCTTCATGATGATCTTCAAAGCAGCGTACAAAGCAACCGCCGACAGCTCCCGTTCACATAGCCGTCATGCCACTTGGCTTAACCCAAGGCTTGAACAAATAGCCTATACTGATAATGGAGCAATTTTAAATATCATGATAAAATAAAATAAAAATATAAAAAATATACAAAATAATGTTTTGATTTATTGAAATTTGACAATAAAATATTTAAGTTGACAATTTTATTATATTTATAAATGACAATATCCAATGTTACCAGCAACAATATAATAGTTTTTAAAATTAACAATACAATTTTTAAAACCGACAATAAATTCACAATATTATAATGGGATCTATTTTGAACATAAATATTGTTGTCGGATCTAACAATATATTTCTATGCGTGCAACAACTATTTTCCTCATGGTACGTCCATCGAAGGCATCTCCCTTTTTGGAACGAATGGTCCTACAAAAATTACTTTTGAATTAGAATTAAACTGCTTACCAAGATAAATGATTCCTGGACAAATTATGTCCATCAACAACAGAAATGGTTTCCAACAACTATTTTCATCATAGTACGTTCACCGAAGATATCTCCCTTTTTGGAACGGATGGTCCTAGAAAAATTACAATAACTGTTTTGGAAAGACAATTTTAATTAGAATTAAACTGCTTACCAAATAAATGATTGCTGGACAAATTATGTCCATCAACTCCAGAAATGATTTCCAACAACCATTTTTATCATTGTACGTCCATCGAAGGCATCTCCCTTTTTGGAACGGATGGTCCTAGAAAAATTATAATTACTGTTTTGAAAAGGTAATTTGAATTCAAATTAAACTGCTTACAAAAATAAATAATTATTGCACAAATTTTGTCCAACAACTTCTTAAATGTTTTCGAACAACCACTTTCAGCATGGTACGTCCATCGATGGGGTCTCCCTTTTTTGAACGGATGAACGTAGAATAAAAAAAGATATGTTTTTGGAAAGATCGTTAAATTTGGGACTAGACTGCCTACCAGAAAATATGTTTCTTGGGCGAGAACTGGCCCAAGTTGAAAAGTCTTTTATAAGTAAGCCTAAAAAATAAATGGCTTAGGGTTCGTGGATTTGTGGCGAAAAGAGACGGAATAGAATTAAAATGTTTGTACTGCCTGATAGGAAATTTAATTCTGAATTGAGTCCAATTATTTTTAAGGTGCTCCTTTAAGGCGATTTGGCGAACAACTTCTATTAGCTGCAAGGCCACTCATTTTGGTCAGTTTAAACTGCATCTAATGACTAAAATAAATACTATACAGATATGACAGTGCTTTAATCGAGTAGGTATTGAGTTTACCTGTCGATTCATGTACGTTTTATAATGAGTATCGTACTCTTTCGTCCAGAATTCCTCCAAATCCCTCAATTTCTGAGATATTTTTGTACAGCTGTCAAAGTGGAACGAGTGGAATTGAAAAAGTTGATGAGAAAAGTTGTTAACTTCACGCTCATCCCAAGCAACCACGGCTCGTCAATTGTCACAAACTATTGTGGCATATGTGTACATTTTAAGTTACCTCTGACACCAGTGTTGCAAACTAATAATATGTAGTCCTAGAAAGGTGACTAATCCCAGCAAGACATGCCTTACCGAAACTCCAACACAAAGACAATATTATATTTTCTCACTCATACATAAATAATTTGAAATACATCCCTGCAGGATCAATGATAGGTATATGATCCGTAATTTTACTAGTAATGAAAACTAATATTTTTTGCGCGTCGGTTTGTTATCATTTTATATTTGTAGGTTATTTATTACGTTTGCAACAGTAGCCGCTACAGGAGTTGAAAAAAGATGTTACTTAAATTATAAACAATTGATAAACACTAAAAGAAAGTATAATGAAAAGAGTATTTGTATATATTGCTTATTTATCTATTTATATTATAGATATCATCAAAGTGGAAGGGTCATCTGCATTAAACAAATGCATGGAAGGAAGCAAAACAACGGCAAACAAAAGTCGTTTTAATAGACAATTTTGTAATGCAAACATGTTGAATGTAATGCGCATTATATTCAACGCAATAAAAATGAAAACTATAGCATTTTGAGTTTTTTGGTTTTATTTGGTCTAATTTTGGTTAGTTTACTATTAATTTAACCGTCCCTAACCGTAAAATTAAAACAGTTTATGTTACGTAATATATTTCGTAAATTTACAAGTAATTTAATCGTCACTTATTACCAAAAGAACAGTGATAAACATATGTTCAATTGTATCTCATTTCAGATGAGTGAGAAAGATATAAAAATTCACACGCACATAAAAGTTTCGGTCAATTTTATCCCGACGCTCTTAACAATGTTATAGAAACTTTTACTAAAAATGTTTAGTTTTGATACTTGTAATATTAGTACTCATATGACCCGTAGTGTTCTTGCTGGGTAATAATACATACATAATACATAATAATACATTTTTATTTATTTGATTCATTTTCTTTTAATTCAATAAAAATTACTCTGCAAATTCTAATGAAGTACCTTTTCCAAATATTCCTCAACTATCTTCCTATTTGTCAGATGTTTAATTGATGGTTGCTATAAATAATCGTAAATTTGAAAGATGGTTGCTAGCAATATTTATCGTATTTGACGGATATTTGAGAGATGGTTGTCTCAAAATCGATCCAAATAATTCGTAAATAACTTGATATTTAGGGCTGTGATATTTCTGGCAATCATCTTTGTTTTCTTAGTGTGTGTATGATTTATACACCCAGAAAAAAATTCACTGAAATCCCATCAAAATTGGCCAATAGGACAATTATTGATTTAATAGTATAAAAAAAATAAATCTGTTCATATAAACTCAATGACAATGTCATGGTATTTTCTAGAATTTAATGGTATTTGCCGATTAAAATAATAATTTATCCAATTGACTATTTTTAATAGTAAAAAACTATTATTTATATAGTATTTTTTTCTGGGTGTATATCACCCATATAAATGTCACGCATAGTGACATATTATTGCATTGTCCCTAACATGTTCTTAGCCACCGCTTTGGAACTAAATTTATGTTCTATTATCAGAATGTATGACTTATATATCACATGATTAGGAAATATTATTGCGTATGTACTTTATGGTACGACCATTGATCTTATGGTTCATGTATTAATAGTTTTTTTCTTTTTAAATTCAATAGTATTTGAAAAATTCAGTACCATAAATTTAAATATTTCAAAATTATTATTTTAAATAGAATAAATACTGTTGTTTTAATAGTTTCCTCCTATAATAATAAACGTGGTGTAAAAAAACATAAAAACGAATACAAACATGTTCGTTTTGTACGTCATTCTGCGTGTTTACTCAAATTGGTCGCATGTATTTTGTAATAATCCACATTATTAAATTCGACATTGGTAAGGATTCAATGTATTTAATGTAAATAAATTATATTTATATTTGTATTTATTACAGAAAATAAATAATACATCGAACTTCTATTATGGCAACGGACTCAAAAATAACTGCAGACTCAAGTACTACCATCAATTATTGGAAACCAAAGCAAACATTAAATGTGTTATAACCTTTTGCAGCAAGAAGTGTCTTTTTATGTGTGTGTTGTAAAAGTGAATATAAATTTCGACATTTAAATAAAATAATATATACAATAAATTAACTAAAATACATTTTGTTTTAATAAATTATTAGGAAAATGTAATACGACTATAACATAAAATTAATAATACGTATCATTAAATTTGTATAGGTCTTTCTTATTGTAATTAAAATATCACATTATAAAATTTATGGTACAACCACACATTGTATTAACAGTTCCAATATTACTGAAATAATGGGACGCATCCTATTGACCAATTTTAATGGTATAAATTATTGTTTTTCTATTGAAATACTATCAATTTACCATGATTTTTTTCTGGGTGCAGAAGAAAATGTACCATTAAGTACTTTATGGTACGACCATTGATCTTATGGTTCATGTATTAATAGCTTTTTCTTTTTAAATCAAAAGTTTTCTAGTTAATTCAATAGTATTTGAAAAATTCAGTACCATAAATTTAAATATTTCAATATTATTATTTTAAATAGAATAAATACTGATGTTTTAATGGTTTCCTCCTATAATAATAAACGTGGTGTAAAAAAAACATAAAAACGAATACAAACATGCTCGTTTTGTACGTCATTCTGCGTGTTTACTCAAAATGGTCGCATGTATTTTTTTTGTAATAATCCACATTATTAAACGCGACATTGGTAAGAACTCAATGTATTTAATGTAAATAAATTATATTTATATATTTATTCATATTTTTATTTATTACAGATGTTTATTTGTCAGATGTTTAATTGATGGTTGCTATAAATAATCGTAAATTTGAAAGATGGTTGCTAGCAATATTTATCGTATTTGACGGATATTTGAGAGATCGTTGTCTCAAAATCGATCCAAATAATTCAATAGGACAATTATTGATTTAATAGTATAAAAAAAATAAATCTGTTCATATAAACTCAATGACAATGTCATGGTATTTTCTAGAATTTAATGGTATTTGCCGATTAAAATAATAATTTATCCAATTGACTATTTTTAATAGTAAAAAACTATTATTTATATAGTATTTTTTTCTGGGTGTATATCACCCATATAAATGTCACGCATAGTGACATATTATTGCATTGTCCCTAACATGTTCTTAGCCACCGCTTTGGAACTAAATTTATGTTCTATTATCAGAATGTATGACTTATATATCACATGATTAGGAAATATTATTGCGTATGTACTTTATGGTACGACCATTGATCTTATGGTTCATGTATTAATAGTTTTTTTCTTTTTAAATCAAAAGTTTTCTAATTAATTCTATAGTATTTGAAAAATTCAGTACCATAAATTTAAATATTTCAAAATTATTATTTTAAATAGAATAAATACTGTTGTTTTAATAGTTTCCTCCTATAATAATAAACGTGGTGTAAAAAAACATAAAAACGAATACAAACATGTTCGTTTTGTACGTCATTCTGCGTGTTTACTCAAATTGGTCTCATGTATTTTGTAATAATCCACATTATTAAATTCGACATTGGTAAGGATTCAATGTATTTAATGTAAATAAATTATATTTATATTTGTATTTATTACAGAAAATAAATAATACATCGAACTTCTATTATGGCAACGGACTCAAAAATAACTGCAGACTCAAGTACTACAATCAATTATTGGAAACCAAAGCAAACATTAAATGTGTTATAACCTTTTGCAGCAAGAAGTGTCTTTTTATGTGTGTGTTGTAAAAGTGAATATAAATTTCGACATTTAAATAAAATAATATATACAATAAATTAACTAAAATACATTTTGTTTTAATAAATTATTAGGAAAATGTAATACGACTATAACATAAAATTAATAATACGTATCATTAAATTTGTATAGGTCTTTCTTATTGTAATTAAAATATCACATTATAAAATTTATGGTACAACCACACATTGTATTAACAGTTCCAATATTACTGAAATAATGGGACGCATCCTATTGACCAATTTTAATGGTATAAATTATTGTTTTTCTATTGAAATACTATCAATTTACCATGATTTTTTTCTGGGTGCAGAAGAAAATGTACCATTAAGTACTTTATGGTACGACCATTGATCTTATGGTTCATGTATTAATAGCTTTTTCTTTTTAAATCAAAAGTTTTCTAGTTAATTCAATAGTATTTGAAAAATTCAGTACCATAAATTTAAATATTTCAATATTATTATTTTAAATAGAATAAATACTGATGTTTTAATGGTTTCCTCCTATAATAATAAACGTGGTGTAAAAAAAACATAAAAACGAATACAAACATGCTCGTTTTGTACTTTTTTTCTGTGTATACACCCAGAAAAAAATTCACTGAAATCCCATCAAAATTGGCCAATAGGACAATTATTGATTTAATAGTATAAAAAAAATAAATCTGTTCATATAAACTCAATGACAATGTCATGGTATTTTCTAGAATTTAATGGTATTTGCCGATTAAAATAATAATTTATCCAATTGACTATTTTTAATAGTAAAAAACTATTATTTATATAGTATTTTTTTCTGGGTGTATATCACCCATATAAATGTCACGCATAGTGACATATTATTGCATTGTCCCTAACATGTTCTTAGCCACCGCTTTGGAACTAAATTTATGTTCTATTATCAGAATGTATGACTTATATATCACATGATTAGGAAATATTATTGCGTATGTACTTTATGGTACGACCATTGATCTTATGGTTCATGTATTAATAGTTTTTTTCTTTTTAAATCAAAAGTTTTCTAATTAATTCAATAGTATTTGAAAAATTCAGTACCATAAATTTAAATATTTCAAAATTATTATTTTAAATAGAATAAATACTGTTGTTTTAATAGTTTCCTCCTATAATAATAAACGTGGTGTAAAAAAACATAAAAACGAATACAAACATGTTCGTTTTGTACGTCATTCTGCGTGTTTACTCAAATTGGTCGCATGTATTTTGTAATAATCCACATTATTAAATTCGACATTGGTAAGGATTCAATGTATTTAATGTAAATAAATTATATTTATATTTGTATTTATTACAGAAAATAAATAATACATCGAACTTCTATTATGGCAACGGACTCAAAAATAACTGCAGACTCAAGTACTACCATCAATTATTGGAAACCAAAGCAAACATTAAATGTGTTATAACCTTTTGCAGCAAGAAGTGTCTTTTTATGTGTGTGTTGTAAAAGTGAATATAAATTTCGACATTTAAATAAAATAATATATACAATAAATTAACTAAAATACATTTTGTTTTAATAAATTATTAGGAAAATGTAATACGACTATAACATAAAATTAATAATACGTATCATTAAATTTGTATAGGTCTTTCTTATTGTAATTAAAATATCACATTATAAAATTTATGGTACAACCACACATTGTATTAACAGTTCCAATATTACTGAAATAATGGGACGCATCCTATTGACCAATTTTAATGGTATAAATTATTGTTTTTCTATTGAAATACTATCAATTTACCATGATTTTTTTCTGGGTGCAGAAGAAAATGTACCATTAAGTACTTTATGGTACGACCATTGATCTTATGGTTCATGTATTAATAGCTTTTTCTTTTTAAATCAAAAGTTTTCTAGTTAATTCAATAGTATTTGAAAAATTCAGTACCATAAATTTAAATATTTCAATATTATTATTTTAAATAGAATAAATACTGATGTTTTAATGGTTTCCTCCTATAATAATAAACGTGGTGTAAAAAAAACATAAAAACGAATACAAACATGCTCGTTTTGTACGTCATTCTGCGTGTTTACTCAAAATGGTCGCATGTATTTTTTTTGTAATAATCCACATTATTAAACGCGACATTGGTAAGAACTCAATGTATTTAATGTAAATAAATTATATTTATATATTTATTCATATTTTTATTTATTACAGATGTTTATTTGTCAGATGTTTAATTGATGGTTGCTATAAATAATCGTAAATTTGAAAGATGGTTGCTAGCAATATTTATCGTATTTGACGGATATTTGAGAGATCGTTGTCTCAAAATCGATCCAAATAATTCGTAAATAACTTGATATTTAGGGCTGTGATATTTCTGGCAATCATCTTTGTTTTCTTAGTGTGTGTATGATTTATACACCCAGAAAAAAATTCACTGAAATCCCATCAAAATTGGCCAATAGGACAATTATTGATTTAATAGTATAAAAAAAATAAATCTGTTCATATAAACTCAATGACAATGTCATGGTATTTTCTAGAATTTAATGGTATTTGCCGATTAAAATAATAATTTATCCAATTGACTATTTTTAATAGTAAAAAACTATTATTTATATAGTATTTTTTTCTGGGTGTATATCACCCATATAAATGTCACGCATAGTGACATATTATTGCATTGTCCCTAACATGTTCTTAGCCACCGCTTTGGAACTAAATTTATGTTCTATTATCAGAATGTATGACTTATATATCACATGATTAGGAAATATTATTGCGTATGTACTTTATGGTACGACCATTGATCTTATGGTTCATGTATTAATAGTTTTTTTCTTTTTAAATCAAAAGTTTTCTAATTAATTCAATAGTATTTGAAAAATTCAGTACCATAAATTTAAATATTTCAAAATTATTATTTTAAATAGAATAAATACTGTTGTTTTAATAGTTTCCTCCTATAATAATAAACGTGGTGTAAAAAAACATAAAAACGAATACAAACATGTTCGTTTTGTACGTCATTCTGCGTGTTTACTCAAATTGGTCGCATGTATTTTGTAATAATCCACATTATTAAATTCGACATTGGTAAGGATTCAATGTATTTAATGTAAATAAATTATATTTATATTTGTATTTATTACAGAAAATAAATAATACATCGAACTTCTATTATGGCAACGGACTCAAAAATAACTGCAGACTCAAGTACTACCATCAATTATTGGAAACCAAAGCAAACATTAAATGTGTTATAACCTTTTGCAGCAAGAAGTGTCTTTTTATGTGTGTGTTGTAAAAGTGAATATAAATTTCGACATTTAAATAAAATAATATATACAATAAATTAACTAAAATACATTTTGTTTTAATAAATTATTAGGAAAATGTAATACGACTATAACATAAAATTAATAATACGTATCATTAAATTTGTATAGGTCTTTCTTATTGTAATTAAAATATCACATTATAAAATTTATGGTACAACCACACATTGTATTAACAGTTCCAATATTACTGAAATAATGGGACGCATCCTATTGACCAATTTTAATGGTATAAATTATTGTTTTTCTATTGAAATACTATCAATTTACCAGGATTTTTTTCTGGGTGCAGAAGAAAATGTACCATTAAGTACTTTATGGTACGACCATTGATCTTATGGTTCATGTATTAATAGCTTTTTCTTTTTAAATCAAAAGTTTTCTAGTTAATTCAATAGTATTTGAAAAATTCAGTACCATAAATTTAAATATTTCAATATTATTATTTTAAATAGAATAAATACTGATGTTTTAATGGTTTCCTCCTATAATAATAAACGTGGTGTAAAAAAAACATAAAAACGAATACAAACATGCTCGTTTTGTACGTCATTCTGCGTGTTTACTCAAAATGGTCGCATGTATTTTTTTTTGTAATAATCCACATTATTAAACGCGACATTGGTAAGAACTCAATGTATTTAATGTAAATAAATTATATTTATATATTTATTTATATTTTTATTTATTACAGAAAATAAATAATACATCGAACTTCTATTATGGCAACGGACTCAAAAATAACTGCAGACTCAAGTACTACAATCAATTATTGGAAACCAAAGCAAACATTAAATGTGTTATTACGTTTTGCAGCAAGAAGTGTCTTTTTATGTGTGTGTTGTAAAAGTGAATATAAATTTCGACATTTAAATAAAATAATATATACAATAAATTAACTGAAATACATTTTTGTTTTAATAAATTATTAGGAAAATGTAATTCGACCATAAAATTAATAATACGTATCATTAAATTTGTATAGGTCTTTCTTATTGTAATTAAAATATCACATTATAAAATATATGGAATAACCACACATTGTATTAACAGTTTCAATATTACTCAACAAATGGAACGCATCGTATTGAAATACTATCAATTTACCATGATTTTTTTCTGGGTGTAGAAACTTTTACTGAAACTTTCAGTTTTCATACATATATATATTTCTGCTCATATGACAGGTAGTGTTCTTGCTGGGATAACATGTATGGAACATACGCAATAATATGTCGCAATGCTGTGATATATAAGTTATACATTCTGATAATGGAACATAAATTTAGTTCCAAAGGGGTCGCTAAGAACATGTGTGGGACAATGCAATAATATGTCACAATGCTGTGATATATAAGTCATACATTCCGATAATCGAACATATACGATAATGGGCGGAGCTAACTTTGTTGTTATGAAGTGGTAAAATAGTGGCAAATTAAAAAATGTATTATGTTCCATATATGTGGCATGTATAGAATGAAGAACCTAATAGGAAAAAATATATATATATATATATATATATATATATATATATATATATATATATATATATATAATGTAACTAATTAACTTTAATTTTTAATAAATGTATATTATTATACACGACATATTCATAACATCCACTACATATGTTTATAAAAAGTTGTGTCGCAAAAATATACATCCGCAAAAGCATATTTTAAAAAATAAAGAAAATCACAATTTTAATAAATTTTCACAAATTGCATTTTTTTGTGTGCGCGTAAAAATTAGAGGGGGTAGAATATAAGCTTTAACCCGAAAACTTGAACCGTTTGTTAAACTAGAGTTGTAGTTCGTCGAAAACTCTGTTCGTAAAGACTTCTATTATTATGCCATGTATATATATTTTTTTTTTACAGAACAAACATTCACGTTAATGGCACTGCGAAGGATCTTTATTATTTTTATTTTTAATCTACACATAAATTACAGTTCAAGTTAAAATTACAGTTCAAGTTCCAAATAGGTGAACCGAAATTTAAATGGATCAAAATTTGTGGCAACTAAGCCTCGCCCCGGGGCTTTTTGACTGGCAATTGGGTGGCAAATAAGTATATTTCGCATGATTTAGAACAAACACTTTAATGGCAACTGTGTGGCTACTACTTAAGTTGCCACAAAGTGGTTGGATACTTGGGCCTCTAGTAGCGAAAAATAAAAAAAATATATTCCATTCTGTAAAGAATTCTGAAGAAATAATCAAAATTTTAAGTATCTATTCCAAAAAATGTAGAAACTAGCGCTTAAAACAGGCGATGCGAGCGTTTTTGCTATGTTTTTCCCAATGGGGGGCGTATGAAATAGCCAACCTTGGCCGTCCAAGGCATGGTTGATAAGACTTTACCCAAGTCTCAGCCATGATTAGATTACCAAGTATTGGATAACTGATATTTTTTCAAGAGTCACCCAGGACTAATTAAATATGTCTTCGTGAATGGAGATTTAGCCAACACCAAGCGTCCAAATCATACATTAATGAATCGAACCCGAATTTCCTGCGTACAAGTCCGGAGCTCTACCCGTTACACTGTCAAGCTCACTTGTTTCAGACCATTTTTTCAAAATCTTGAACTTTATAGTTTGAAAATGACTGTCACATCAGAAATACCAGAAATGACAGTCTTAGCCGAATACTTAGAGCCAGTGCCCTTCTTATCATTCCAAGACTTAACCAGTATTTAGCCAGTTTTGAGTACCAGACCTGGCCCAGAGCAATGCATTATTGGCGCAAGACTGAGCGAACCTTGGGCCCATCGTTTTTTTCATGGGATATAGTAAATAATTTCAAATAATACAATATGAACCAGCTCTGCGATAATTTAAATTAAGACTAAAAACTATGTTATAGAAATATCATAGATATAACCATATCTTCTCCTAGTTCCGTTTTGGACTATCATAACAACTTATACTGAGTTATTATTTCCTCGGTGTCACTTTCTTCATATATCATGAAAATGTGTCTAATAAAGGTAATAATGATAATTCAGAAGATTTTTTGGTGTTATGACAGACAAATTTTTAATATCTCCTCTTGAAAAATCAAATCTTTTTTTTATTTGATTCAAGAGTTCTATATAAAAAGTACCAACCATCAACATAGCAAAATATTACCAAACCAAAAATAAAATTACCATCAAATCAAGCCAAAAAAAGTAACCAAATTTGGTTATAAATTACGAAAGTGGCAACCCTGGTGGCAAGACATCCCTTAATAATGTTGTCTCTTTTGCACCTCTTGCTATTTTTATGTCACATTTCCAGACCAAAAAAAAGTTTTTTACAGAAAAATTAAACAGTATTGCCATAATTACTTTTTTATATATATTTTTATTTTGAATATTAAATTAAACAATTGTTTTAAAAATTAATTGTAGCGTCGGTAGCTCAGCGGTTAGTGCGTTGGACTGCGAGCCGAAAGGTCCCAGGCCTAAACTGGGGCTAACAACATCTTTTCATAGAAAAACATTTTTCTATCCGACGCTACCTCTCGGCAGTAAATGGCAAACCTCCGAGAGTAAAACATTGCTTATGAAAAGCTCTCACCCGCCGTTCGGATTCGGCAATAAACTGTAGGTCCCACCACTTTGAGTACAAATATAACACGCACAGCTTAAGTGGTGGGAGAGCTCGGCCTTAGTTCTTGTAGGACTGTAGCGCAAAACTATTATTATTTAAAAATTAATTAAATTTATACAAATTATAATATAATGTCCGCATCGTCGATGAAGACGCCTTTGTTAATTTTTTTCACGAATTTCCTGTTGAGTCGCCGGAGATCAACATCAGGTAGTCGAGTGTGCGACCTTTGCAAGTCATCTTCGTGGAACTGTACGAAACGTGTATGAGCGCTGGTGGCATCATAATCACGTGAACACGTGAAACTGCGTCCCAACTTGGTAATTTGATTTTCACCTTCTTGAAGCACTTAATTATTTTGTTGCCCAGATCTTAATTAGTTGCCATTCTTGAATTTTCAAAGGGTCCTATGACAAGTTATTGATCATTGAAATAGTAATATTTTTGCAGACCACATACCTGTATCTAGCGCCTGAGTCTTGCTTATGTCTAGCGAATAAATTTGTATCCATACATGTTAATGAATGGCGACTCCTCATCTACATAACAACTCCAGCGGCGCGGAGTGCATTTTTGCACTAAAATGCCTTGAAATAATGCACGAAGGTGCGCCAATGCGCTCGATGTGTGTCTCGAAGAATTTAAATTTTGTCTATTTTTTCCATTTAACAAATTTATTTTTTTTCCGTTCATTTTTCATTGGCTTTCAAAAACAAGGTACTATTCAATAAGAAATTTTATTTTAATGGAATTCATAAACAAAAATCAAACCTATAGTTATCCCTTTCTTACCTATGACTTTGGAAGACAATCTCCATTCAAAGTGTTTGTAAGCATGCACATTTCTTATGTAGTGTCCAATAGTTCGATGACTATCGGTTACATAAGAAATGTGCATGCTCACAAACACTTTGAAAGGAGATTGTCTTCCAACGTCATAGGTAAGAAAGGGATAACTATAGGTTTGATTATTGTTTATGAATTCCATTAAAATTAAATTTCTTATTGAAGAGTAGCTTGTTTTTGAAAGCCACAGAAAAATAAACGGAAAGTAATTAAAGTGATTTGTTACATGGAAAAAATAGTAAACATTTTAATTCGAGACACACATCGAACGCATTGGCGCACATTCGTGCAGTCTTCCAAGGCATTGTAGAACAAAAAATGCACGCCGCACCGCTGGAGTTGTTATTATTTTTAAATGAGCGCAATGCTTTAGTTAGAAAGGGATGTGTTGTCACATGTACTTCACACAGATAGGAATTTGCCGGTTACCTTTCTCCAGATTGTAGAACAAAGGTAACCGGCAGAATAACCTGCAATTACCAATTAGCTAACCGGTTAGTTACCAGTTACATTTTTTGCTGGGTACCCAGCCAAAAATCGCTAACCGATAGTCATCGATATTTCGAACTGGTTCGCACACTATCAAAGAAATGTTCACAAACACATCGGAAGCATGCTTTCTTCCAACGTCATAGGTGAGAAAGGGATAGCAATAGGTTTGATTTTTGTTTATGTTTTCCATCAAAACAAAATGTCTTGTTGAATAGTAGGTAAAAGCCAAAGAAAAATAAAGGGAGAAGAATTAAAGTGATTTTAATAATTGTTAAATAATAAAAAATAGTCAAAATTTAAATTAGTGACACACATCGAGCGCATTGGCGCACATTCCTGCGGTCTTCCAAGGCATTGTAGGGCAAAAATGCATGCCGCGCCGCTGGAGTTGTTATGCAGATACGGAGTCGCCATTCACTAGCATGTCTGGATGCAAATTTCTTCACTATACATAAGCAAGAATCAGGCGCTGGATGCATGACAACACATTGGCCAGGTACGTGGTCTGCAAAAATATTACTATTTCATTGATCATAAACTTCTGTCATAGGACACTTTGAAAATTCAGGAATGACAACTAATTAAGATTTGGGCAACAAAATAATTAAGTACTTCAAGAAGGAGAAAATCAAATTATCAAACTTCACGTGTGCACGTGTTTATGATGCCACCGGCGTTCATACACGTTTCGTACAGTACAGTGCCCCGAAGATGAGCTGCGAAGGTCGCACACTCGACTACCTGGTGCTGATATCCAGCGACACAACAGGAAATTCGTGAACAAATTTACAACAAGGATCAGATGTTATGATTTTTATTAATTTAATTACTTTTTAAAACAATTGTTTAATTTAGTATACTAAATAAAAATATATATGAAAAAAGTAATTATGGCAATACTGTTTTATTTTTCTGTAAAATATTTATTTGGTCTGGCAATGTGACATAAAAATAGCAAGAGGGTCAAAAGAGACAACAAGATTATTTTTAAATGACCGCAATGTTTTAGTTAGAAAGGGATGTCTTGTCACATGTACTTCACACAGATAGGAATCTTATGTGAAAACATATAGGGCCCTATTATGATTAGCGAAGCGAATGCTTTTGGCGAAGCGAACGCTTTGGCGAAGCGAACGCTTTGGCGAAGCGAACGCAATTTGGCGAATGAACTGGCGAATGTACTAATTTTTATGGTTTTAAAAGTAAGCAACACTTTCAATATTGACAGATCAAATGACGGATTTCCGTGTTGCAAAAAATACTATCATGTTGCGTGCTTTTAGTACTGCCTTTTTTTTAGAACAGATACTATTTTATCTTAAAATCTATTTTCGTTCATTAAAAAACCATTTAATATAATTTATGGTTTAAAAAACGTTAACTCGATTCAGAACAATAACACTTTTTCGGTTTTTTGTTATTTTTGTCTATAAAAGATCAAAAATTATCCAAATAAACTTCGGAACAATTCAAGTTAGTTAAAATTTACAGTTAAATATGTTTTTAAATGTTAATATTGAAATTATTATTACATACAAATAAATACTTTTTATTAAAAAAGTAGTTTTTTTATTTGGAGCAATACTTCTTTTATTTTAATTTAAAGAAACCCTAGAGTTTCAAAACAGCTGCTGTGAATTGTCTTGTTTAGAAAAATAATAAAAATGTTCCAAAAAAACGATGGGCCCAAAGAAGAGCGCGTTGAACAAAAGCCATAGGGGACAAGGCCTATGGGGGCGATTATCACAAGGCAACGTGTCTGAGTGCTTCAACATGGCGAAGCCAGCGCAATCCTTGTCGGTGTCGTCTCAAGTCAACTCACTGGTCACCAGAATTGACAATTTGTCAAATGGTGACACCTTAACTTCGGTGAAAGTCCTTCTCATGGAAGTCCCTGGAAACGACGCTCTACACCACCCGGTGTAGAAGTCGGATAAAGTGAGTGGCGAACATCTCCCTCAGAGAGAGGGTTCGTGCGTTGCGTTTGGGTCCGACCACTGAAAAAACCTATGCGCCCAATGAAAACACAAAAGAAGCCTCGGAAAACGACCGATTACCACGATGACAATCCACGCAAACGTTTTAAGGACCATGATTTACGGATATGCACCTGGAATGTCCGGACCCTTTATAGGGAAGGTGCCTCTATCCAGCTGGAAGATGTTCTCGAAAAATATAAGGCTGACATCACCGCTATCCAGGAAATGCGATGGACGGGACAGGGCTGCTCGAAACAAGCGTCCTGTGATACCTACTACAGCTTCCATGCGGAGAGACACGAATTTGGATGTGGATTTGTGGTCGGCAAGAGACTCAGCCACCTTGTCTCTAGGTTCACGCCCGTGGACGAAATATTGGCAACAATTCGCATCAAGGCAATATATATCAACATTAGCCTAATTTGTGCACATGCTCCGACGAACGAGAAAGATGAGGAGACAAAAGAGCGCTTCTACGAGCACGGAAGTGTTGGCATCCATGCCAACACTTCCGATAACGGAACGAGGCTAATCGATTTCGCCGCAGCACGAAACATGGTAGTTAGTAGCACTAGATTCGAACATTTCGATATCCACAAGGCCACATGGTTGTCACCCGATCAAAAAACGCGAAACCAAATTGATCACGTTGTGATTGACGGAAGGCACGCTTCGAGCGTGATGGACGTACGCACTATCCGAGGTGCCAATATGGACTCGGATCATTACCTTGTAGCAGCCAAGGTGCGCACGCGCATAAGCGCTGCGATGAAGCGCGCAGTGGAACCATGTCTCCTGCTCTATGTGTACGGCTGTCGAAGAGGTGCTTGGATTCCAACGCCCCCTGAGGAATGAGTGGTATGACCAAGAGTGTCGCGCAGCCACTGCAGAGAAAGACTCTGCGTACAAATCCACCCTGCAGTCAGTAGCTACGCGAGCTGCGAAGGAGCGATACAAAGAGAAGAGAAGGGAAGAGAGACGTCATTTCAGGCGGAAAAAAACGAGGCAGAAGACGTGAGTGTGAGGATATTGAGATGTATGGGGACAGGAATAAGGCTCGAAAATTCTTCGAGAAAATAAGACGCCTAGCCGGAGGTTCAAAATCCGAAGCCTGTTCTTGTAAAGATGAGAACGGAAATCTAGTCACAGATATCCAGAGTACACTGAAGATATGGAGGTATCACTTCTCTAAACTGCTATGATGATGACCGCAATTCCACTGATAGAGAAGAAACCCGACAACCCCAGTACTTGATGACGACGTTGAGATTCCACTACTCGACCATGACGAGGTCAGAACAGCCATCGCTCGGCTGAAAAACAACAAAGACGCAGGTGCTGATGGCCTGCCTGCTGAATTCTTTTAAGACCGGAGGCGAAGAGCTAATAGAGAGCATGCACGAGGTCGTAAGCAGAATATGGTCGGATGAAAGCATGACAAGTGACTGGAACCTCAGTGTACTCTGCCCAATCCTTAAGAAAGGTGATCCCACTATCTGCGCCAACTACCGTGGGATCAGCCTACTCAATATCGCATACAAGGTTCTATCGAGCGTATTATGTGAAAGACTGAAGCCCATTGTCAGCAGAATGAAGCTCATTGTCAACAGACTGATTTAACCTTATCATTGCGGCTTCAGACCTGGAAAGTCCACCATAGACCAGATTGTCACATTACGCCTAATCCAGGAAAATACCCTATAAAAACAGATCGACACCTACCACCTATTAGTCGACAATAAAGCCGCCTTCGACACTCCGATAAGGGAACGATTATACGCCCCAATGTCTGAGTTCGGTATACCTGCGAAACTTATAAGTCTTTGCAGAATGACTCTGAGCAACACACGTTGCTCAGTGAAAATAGGAAAAGACCTCTCCGAGCCATTTCATACCGAGCGAGGTTTCAGCCAGGGGAGTCACCCTGCCTGAAAACCTCGCTGAAACCTATCGTGTGACTTTTTTAATTTATTGATGGAGAAAATAGTTCGAGCTTCCGAACTCCGTCAAAGCGGTTGAGGATAACAAAAGTGTCATGCTGCTCGCATATGCCGATGATATTGATATCATTGGCAGGAGCACACGAGCAGTCAGCGCAGCATTCTCTAGATTGGAGAAAGAGTCGCGTCGAATGGGTCTAGTGGTGAACGAGGACAAGACGAAGTTCCTTGTGTCAACAAGCAGAAAGGAGTCCGTGCGTCTTGGACAAAAAGCTGATTTTGACACCCACAAGTTCGACATTGTCGATCCAGCATTTGACTACCTATTTGGGATCCAGCATCAACAGCAACAACGACGTCAGCCTGGAGATTAAACGGAGAATAACTCTTGCCAACAGGTGCTACTTTGGACTCAGTAGGCAATTGAAAAGTAGAGACCTCTCTCGCCGGACAAAAATAACGCTCTGCAAGTAACTCATCATGCCCGTCCTACTTTATGGTGCAGAAACATGGACGCTGGCCTCCACCGATGAAAGAATACTGGGAGCGTTCGAGAGAAAGATTCTCCATAAAATCTTTGGCCCTACCTACATTGCTAACGAGTATCGAATCAGGATGAACCATGAGCTGTATGAGTTATTCGACGACATTGACATAGTCAAGCGCATCAAGATCCAGCGGTTTCGCTGGCTAGGTCATGTCGAACGAATGGATGAAAACACTCCAACTAAGAAGGTGCTTGAATCGAGGCGGTGGACAGCATAGAAGAGGGCGTCCAAATTTGCGTTGGAAAGACCAAGTTGAGGACAACCTGGCAACGCTTGGTATTTCTAACTGGCGTCAGCGCGCGCAAAGCAGAAGCGACTGGCGCGGCTGTATCTCAGCTGCCGAAACCGACCCACGGTTGTAAGGGCCATTTATGTAAGTAAGTCCTTAAAACTGTTTTAAAACATTCTAAAATGACCACCCTGTAGCGTCTAGTTAGTAACTATTTTTACAACAACATCATTTGTTTACCTTAGCAACGATTTTTACAACAACATCATTTGTTTACCTACTTCATATGGTTGTTGTAATATCGTTGTGGGCTTTCGGAGCGGGTTTGGAGCACTTCGGAACATTCTGCAGACAGCCCTAAACATCATGTTATTTACAAATTATTTAAATTGTATTTAAGACAACCATCTCTCAAACATCCGTCGATACGATAAATATTGCTAGCAACCTTCTTTCAAATTTACGATTATGTATAGCAACTATCAATTAAACATCTGAAAAATAGGAAGATAGTTGATGAATATTTGGAAAAGGTACTCCATTAGATTTCGCGAAGTAATTTTTATTGAGTTGAAAGAAAATGAATCAAATGTATTTTTATTTATTGTCAACAGACTGAAGCCCATTGTAAACAGACTGAAGCCCATTGTCAACAGACTGATTGAACCTTATCAGTGCGGCTTCAGACCTGGAAAGTCCACAATAGACCAGAGCTCTCGATTTCATACGAGTATTTTCGAGTAGCCCGGGTACCCGGGCGCGGAAGGTGATAAAAAGACCGAAACAAATTTTATTGCAGAAATCGGTAGCAGACATCA
Organism: Dryomyza anilis; assembly: GCA_951804985.1. Lineage (NCBI taxonomy): Eukaryota > Metazoa > Arthropoda > Insecta > Diptera > Dryomyzidae > Dryomyza > Dryomyza anilis. The sequence goes on from OX638131.1 coordinate 77,777,028, forward strand.
AGGGAAATCGAATGGTACCACTCTCAGTGAACCCCAAAAGGGGGTCAAGAACCACTTTTTGTCAAAAAAAAAATGTATTTCGGAAATCGTAAGGGGACATCATTAGAAGGCTAATGGTACCCTTTGGAGTGGTCCAGGTCCCCACAAACGGGGTTAAAAACCCCATTTTCAAAAAAATTTTTTTTTTGCAAAAATAGATAGCTGACGTTATAAAATGCATTTTGACATTCACAAAATATTTTTGAGAGTGGTACCATTCGATTTCCCTTGATGTCTGCTACCGATTTCTGCAATACAATTTTTTTCGGTCTTCTTATCACTTTCCGCCCACGGGTATTACCCGGGTAGCTCGAAAAACCCGGGTAGCCCGGGTCATCGAGAGTTCTGCAATAGACCAGATTTTCACATTACGCCTAATCCAGGAAAATATCCTATAAAAACATATCGACACCTACCACCTATTAGTCGACTACAAAGTCGCCTTCGACACTCCGATAAGGGAACAATTATACGCCGCAATGTCTGAGTTCGGTATACCTGCGAAACTTATAAGGCTTTGCAGGATGACTCTGAGCAACATACGATGCTCAGTGAAAATAGGAAAAGACCTCTCCGAGCCATTTCATACCGAACGAGGTTTCAGGCAGGGTGACACCCTATCGTGTGACTTTGATAATTTATTGGTGGAGATAATAGTTCGAGCTTCCGAACTCCGTCAAAGCGGCACTATCCTCAATAAAAGTGTCATGCTGCTCGCATATGCCGATGATATTGATATCATTGGCAGGAGCACACGAGCAGTCAGCGCAGCATTCTCTAGATTGGAGAAAGAGTCGCGTCGAATGGGTCTAGTGGTGAACGAGGACAAGACGAAGTTCCTTGTGTCAACAAGCAGAAAGGAGTCCGTGCGTCTTGGACAAAAAGCTGATTTTGACACCCACAAGTTCGACATTGTCGATCCAGCATTTGACTACCTATTTGGGATCCAGCATCAACAGCAACAACGACGTCAGCCTGGAGATTAAACGGAGAATAACTCTTGCCAACAGGTGCTACTTTGGACTCAGTAGGCAATTGAAAAGTTGAGCCCTCTCTCGCCGGACAAAAATAACGCTCTACAAGTCACTCATCCTGCCCGTCCTACTTTATGGTGCAGAAACATGGATGCTGGCCTCCACCGATGAAAGAGTACTGGGAGCGTTCGAGAGAAAGATTCTCCGTAAAATCTTTGGCCCTATCTGCATTGGTAACGAGTATCGAAGCAGGATGATCCATGAGCTTTATGAGTTATTCAACGACATTGACATAGTCAAGCGCATCAAGATCCAGCGGCTTCGCTGGCTAGGTCATGTCGAACGAATGGATGAAAACACTCCAACTAAGAAGGTGCTTGAATCGAGGCTCGAAGGTGGACAGCATAGAAGAGGGCGTCCAAATTTAGGTTGGAAAGACCAAGTTGAGGACAACCTGGCAACGCTTGGTATTTCTAACTGGCATCAGCGCGCGCAAAGCAGAAGCGACTGGCGCGGCTTTATCTCGGCGGCCGAAACCGACCCACGGTTGTAAGGGCCATTTAAGTAAGTAAGTCCTTAAAACTGTTTTAAAACATTCTAAAATGACCACCCTGTAGCGTCTAGTTAGCAACGATTTTTACAACAACATCAATTGTTTACCTACTTCATATGGTTGTTGTAATATCGTTGCGGGCTTTCGGAGCGGTTTTAGAGCACTTCGGAACATTCTGCTGACATGACGCTGACATGACGCGCGCTTCTGCTTTGCGAGTCAGCGCGCGCAAAGCAGAAGCGACTGGTGCGGCTTTATCTCGGCGGCCGAAACCGACCCACGGTTGTAAGGGCCATTTAAGTAAATAAGTCCTTAAAACTGTTTTAAAACATTCTAAAATGACCACCCTGAAGCGTCAGTTAGCAACGATTTTTACAACAACATCAATTGTTTACCTACTTCATATAATTGTTGTAATATCGTTGCGGGCTTTCGGAGCGGTTTTAGAGCACTTCGGAACATTCTGCTGACATGACGCTGATCTCAATATTGGAAAAATTTATATTTACACTAAGAAAACAAAGATGATTGCCAGAAATATCACAGCCCTAAACATCAAGTTATTTACAAATTATTTAAATCATATTTGAGACAACCATCTCTCAAACATCCGTCAAATACGATAAATATTGCTAGCAACCTTCTTTCAAATTTACGATAATGTATAGCAACCATCAATTAAACATCTGACGAATAGGAAGATAGTTGATGAATATTTGGAAAAGGTACTCCATTAAAATTGCGGAGTAATTTTTATTGAATTGAAAGAAAATGAATCAAATGTATTTTATTTTCACTTTTACCATTAAAATGTAATATTTTACACCATTACACCATTTGATTTACTTCATTTTTGTAGATAAATCGAGCGTAAGGAAAAAGTACGACATTTTCCTTTTTTATGTTAGTCAAATGTCAAAATACCTTAAAAATTTTGCTGCAAATGTCCAAGAACTCAGGATGTTTGCTATCAGTCAAGTGTAAATATCTCAATTTTCATTGCTGTCGTGGCAAACATCTCGTAACTATCTGCATATACGTCATATTTAAAAAATATTAATAGTTTTTCTGCAACTTTTTTGAAACTTATGGGATGTTTGAATATTTTCTACAAGGCGTAAATTTATAAGTATAGTTGCAGCAAGACTTTCATAAACATCTTGTTTTCTTAGTGTACCCAATGGTGGAACTGTCACTTTCAGCATTTATTTCTAAGTGCTCAATAATCTAAGAAAAGTAGCCAAAAAGTGGTTTTTGGAAAGATACAAACATTGTGCTACTATTACACATAATACATTCCATAGAGCATATTTTTACAAATTTTTTACAAATCTTTAGTTCATTTGCTACTCCTGGAATTCCAATTATCCCCATCATTTTAGTTTTAACGCATTGCTTGAGGCTGTGTCATCTGATCTTGATACCAAAAAAAGAAACAACCCAGCAAGGCACTGTTGACCAAAACTTCAACACAAATGCAAAATGTTTGCGACTCACTTATACATGTAAGAAAAAGCTGTGTAAACGTACGTAAGACAGGGATGTAAAGTCAGACGTACACCCAGAAAAAAAACATGGTAAATTAATAGTATTTCAATAGAAAAACAATTATTTATACTACACAGAACCAAATAGTGACGTAAATACAACGAACTTGTACATCAATACGACAAACAAATTAATCAAATGTCAACCGATGATCGCATTCGTCAATATTACGTATTGCGTTAATCAATCGAGATTTACTTTCACATTGACAGATTTTGAAGTACTGTGTACGTTAATATTACGAATGCGTTTATCAACCTTCTTTAATCAATTGATGTACAACGTACGTAGTATTGACAAATCAAAAAGTTATAAATGAAACACATTCAACAAAATTTATAATCAAATTAATCCACTATGTAATGTATTGAATTTAATTTGACTACGTATTTGGGAATTACATTTTTTGTTCACTTGTTGTTGTTTATTTATTTAAATATAATGAAATAATAATTTCATTGAATTCAACATAATTAAAATAAAAATAAAATTAAATTAAGTATATTTATAGCACAATACATTTTTTTGTTAATAAAACAAAGTATTTTTATAACTTTTTTATTGCTTTGTATTTCATTTTCACTTCACTAAATTATTGGCGTCACCACGGCTTGTTTGTTTTCCGCCATTACACAATGCTCATATGTGTTAGTGTATAACATGTGTATACATGACAGCGTGAGATTGAAGATCGCGATATGTAATATTTATAAACGAATACATCAAAACATGTATGCGTGTACGTTATATTGATTATTTTGATCGTCCATATTACGAAAACAGTTTGATGTACGCCGTTTGTCAATATGACGAAAGATACTTTTTTCTGTGTATTAAAACTGGTCAATAGGAAGCGTGCCATTAGTTTAATAATAAGGTTATTCCCGAAACGGAGCAGTTGCGATGTAGAGTAGCAGTTTTGTCAAGTAGCAGTTGTACAACAAAAAAATACATTGGTGACAAAAAAAATATCTGCTAATCTACTTCGTTAAAAGCTTGAGTTTACTTCATGGTACTTTTGTAGTTTTTTAGTAATGCTGAATTTATGACTTTTGGCTACTTGATATTACAGACAGTGGTTGATTATTGAATTGAAATTCGCCAAAATGCATTATATTTAAATGAAAATATATATTTTTAATGAATGTGTACATATATGCATGTGGATAAAATAGAAATGATGGCAGAATGTCCACTGTTTTAACAATAAATATTAACGAGTTCATATATAAGATATGGGTTTTTTCTTAAATCGACATCACTAATCTAATTTGTTACTTTGTTTTAATTATAATAAATAGATATGAGATAAACTAAACTAAAAATAAGTAACAAAAGCCATACTTATATATTGTATATAGCCAATAAGCAATAAATCTAAAATTTTAATGAAACAAAAACATCTGTTTTTGGTACATCAAACTGAAAACTACCATAATACACAAATATAAAATAAGTGTGTTCACAAAAAAATGATACAATTCCACAATACTGCTAATGTACATCGGCAACTGCTCCGTTTCGTGAATACGTTTAATATTCAAATTTTTAATACAATATGATGTTGTGCCATACATTTTATAATGTATTATTTTAATTACAATAAGCAAAAACTATAAATATCAAATGATACGTATTATTAATTTTATGGTATAGTCGAATCACATTTTGCTAATAATTTATTAAAACAAAAATGGATTTATGTTAATATACAATATTTTATTTTTGTCGAAATTATAAATCACTTTTATAAATAACAAACGTAAAGACACTTCACGTTACAAAAGGTTATTACACATTTAATGTTTCCTTCAGTTTCCAATAATTGATTGTAATACTTGAGTCTGCATATATTTTTGAGTCCGTTGCCATAATAGAAGTTCGATGTATTATTTATTTTTTGTAATAAATAAAACAATAAGTTTAAATATAATGAATTTACATTAAATACATTGAATCCTTACCAATGACGCGTTTAATAATGTGGATTAGAATATTACAAAAAATGCATGCGACCATTTTGAGCAAACACGCAGAATGATGCATAAAACGAACATGTTTTTATGCGTGTTTTCGTATTTTATGCCACGTTTATTATTATAGGAGGAAACCATTAAAAAAATAGTATGTTCAGAATTCGTAACGAAATCTTTACTTTGTGTTACTAGGGATTTATTCTATTAAAAATAATAATATTGAAATATTTAAATTAATGGTGCTGAATGGTTCGAATACTGTCAAATTAATAAGAAAACCTTTAATTAAAAAAGAACAAACTACTAATACATGAACCATAAGATCAATGGTCGTACCATTAAGTAGTTAATGGGACATTTCTTCTGAGTGTATACAAAAGTTTTGATCTTTTTTTTCACGACGCTATTCTACATGTGACCGAAATTATGATTGAAACTTTGATCATAGCTACTCCTAAAATGATCAATGATATGTCCGACTGTGTTCTTGCCCAATATGCCGTTGCACTTAATATTAACTTGCGAATGCTTTGGAATCAATCATTACTTTCAAATCGTAGAGTTGAGGTTAACCTTAACTTGATCTTTTTTGCTCCTAATTTTCACTGCCCTTTTTGGTAATGTTATTATAAAAACATTTTCAAATTCAGAGTAAGCGTTATAAATAGCACTTATTTTATATTTGTAACTGATTTGAAAAATACACTAGACCTTAAAGGCAATTATAACGGATTTTTCAAACGCTTACTCTGTGGAATATTGGGAAGCCTCAAAACCCCAAAAATTGCATTTACACAATAGTAAATAATCAAGAGGGGGGGAAAACACCCTATGTTTCAAATTGACCGTTTCCTTTGCTGAGAGTCGTTGCTAAATGGACGCAGGTAAAAATATAATTGAGTTGACATCCCTGATACTACATAATAAAAAAAAAATGATTTTGCATAAATACTTAAATACCTATGCCAAAACATTTGTTGTGGCAAGCATACCGCAAATTAATTTGAGTTTGGAATCAGTAAGCCAACGATTGTTACACTCAAAGGCACTTCGACCGAAAAAAAACAAATCTGATCGAAATGAGGTGTGTAAATGCTGATCTTGAATATCGTACTAATATAAACTTCAGCCACATTACTTTTCAGATTCAAAGCATGTGCGTGTTGTTGGTGGCAAAGGTGGCGATGGATGCGTTTCATTTCTGCAACTGTGGTGCAATGAACGTGCAGGTCCCGATGGCGGTGATGGTGGGAACGGAGGTCACGTAATCTTCCAATCATCGTCGGACGTACGTAATTTAAATCATGTTTCGAGTACGATTAAAGCGTTCGAAGGAGAAAGGGGAAACCCTAAAGAGTGCCATGGCAAAAATGCACAACACACTATAGTGAAAGTTCCAATAGGAACAGTTGTTCGCAATATAAGTGGTAAAATTGTTTGTGATTTGCATCGTCAAGATCTTATGTATGTTGCTGCCAGAGGTGGCAGTGGTGGCAAAGGCAATCGGTTTTTTACTACTGCCAAAGAGAACAGTCCAAAAGTTTGCGAATACGGTCCCACAGGAGAAGCTAATTCGTATCAAATCGAACTGCGAAGCATGGCAGACATTGGTTTGATTGGATGCCCAAATGCGGGAAAGAGTACTTTACTTAAAGCAATTTCACGAGCTAAGCCGAAGGTGGCTCCCTACGCATTCACAACTTTACGTCCACATATTGGTGTTGTGCACTACGATGATTTTGAACAAATCGCTGTGGCGGACTTACCTGGTCTAATTGCTGGATCACACAAGAATAAAGGTTTAGGCATACAATTTCTTAAGCATGCTGAACGTTGTTCGTTACTTGTGTTTGTCATTGATGTCTCTTTGGAAAAACCTTGGGATAACTATAATATGCTTATATATGAATTGAAACAGTTTAGTGCTAAACTAGCAAATAGGCCAAAACTCATCTTGGCCAATAAAATAGATGTTGAAGGAGCTGCAGATAGAGTATTAGAGTTTGAAAACAAAATTGATGATGCTATTATACCAATTAGTGCAAAGAAAGGAACAAATGTTGAACATCTTTTGCTTAAAATAAGACAATATCACGATGAACATAAAGCGGATAAATTCACTAAATAATAAAGTATAATATACAAAATAAATTTATTCATAAACAATATGAAGCAAATAAAATATGTGCTACTTTCCAAAGGTAGATGTAGCGCTGATGATTGTTGCTCCTTCACGCTAGTCGCAGAAGTCTTGCATTTTTATGTTTATTACCGTCTTCACTTTCATCTTCGCTTAAATATTTCTCGGATTTTCTGGGTTTGTTATTATTTTATATTGAACAGCTTCTGTTACATAATCCTGACACTGGGCATTGAATGACGCCAACTGCTGCGCCTCTCGGTCTTCAAATGCTGTTCTCTTCCAGTCGTGTGCAGCAGCTGTTTCTTCATTTCTGGTAATTACTTTAAACTTTTGAGAAAAATGTTCCTGCTGCTCATCATTAGCATCGCTTTCTGCCGAACTGGAGTGGTTATCTTTGCCAGATACTAAAGTATTGCCAACTGAAGTGAGCGCCGCCATGACAAGCAGATATGCGTAGTCCTCTCCTTCCGCTTCGAAAACTTGACATGTTTTTCAGGCAGCACCACATCATTGCTTGAATCGACGTGAATGCTCCTTGTCCAGATGCAAGATGTAAAGATGTTGCTTTACTTTTTCATCATCAAATTCTTGTAAATTGTCTCCAGACACATCGTTTTCAATATAACTTTGGACATTGACAATTACAGGAATGACATCAATATAGTTGATCTCCTCTTGCTCGTTACTGCATACCGAGGGCCTATATTCAATTCTGTCTATCTGCAATTTTGACGAAAATTAGTTTTTGATGCAGAAATCTTCACTGATCACCGCTTCATCTATGACATTAATTTGGAATCAAAATAATAGTTCTATTACTATTATATTTTCATTTTAATAATTTGTCTATCTACATGAATGATTTTTTATGAATGCAATAGTATGTATCTACACACAATTTTTGCTTAAACGTTTAAAATGACTATAAATAAGTGTTGCAGGTTTGGAGAAGTATATATATTCTTCTTACGCGTAATTTTATGAATCAATTTCGTCATGTCCATCCGTCGTCTGGTCCATCGTAACTCACAAAGAACCGACTTATTTTCTATGAAAAAGGATATGAAATATATGTGAAAACAATGAAATCGGTTAACGAAGGATGACGTCACATTTTCTCAATGGATATACAATATCATAGAAGCCATAGGAGCTACTAAAAGATTTTTCTTATACGGAAAACTAACTTTTTAAAGATTTTTTTCTATCCTAATATGAAGCCTTAAAGGACGAAATTTGAATTTAGTCTGTACTGAAGAAATATAGCTTGCCTTCGTGGTATTTCCAGACAATATGTTTAGTGCAATTTTTAAAGACAGTTTTCAGATATTCGTAAAATATTTAAGGTGTCAATACATCCATATCCTACGAAATAGGATATTAGTTTAAATATTTAGGATAACATTAATGGTTTTAAAATAGCGATACAGGAATTAACTGTTTTTTTTTTATTTAAATCTTTAAAAAACGTTGGGTTAGATTAAGGAATATTAAGACCTTTAACCATCATATACCTCGTGAACCGATAATGGTAGGACAAAAATTAATCGTTGAAATTTGTTTAGGTTACACCAGGATATAAAAAAAAATTGACAAATCGCTGATTCTAAGAATATTTTCGGATCTATCTCCATTACAATATTGTGCAATATGCTCTATCTGCTCGTTTATTCATAGAAATTGATCACATTTGAATAGCAATAATATCTATCTACCACACCACGCAGAATAGCGCGAAATTGCTGAATATTTTTAATTTTACATTTAAAGACCATTTTTTATTTAAAATTGCAGAAGAAATAATGATCGCCACTTTTACGGTTTTCGATTTAATCAGTTTTTTTTGCTCTCCTGAAAAACTGAGTTTTTATGTTAGATACAAAAATGTTCTTGAATTCCTTTTGAATACGCCGCTCAAGTGGTGGCTTGCTTCGATCTCGCGTACTGCTTAATGGCTCTCGGCAACATTTCTTCATGTGAACTTATGCCACAAAATCTTTTCTGCCATATCTTGGTTTCATTTTTACACAATGATATGCACTTGCGCATTCCTTCTGTGAGCGGACCTTGTTAAAACTGTCTTTCCTCTGTGCTACATCAATATCTTCGCCATTGTTCATAATTATTGCATACACTTTCAGACCAGCGTTAGTTAAAAGGGGAACAGAAATAATATTTTTGGGAACATTTGGGAAAAAATAACCAACGTGTCTCTGTTTGTATATGCACGTATATCTCGCGCTTTCATTGCTACCTGGGATTCTGTACTCCTCGCTACATTAATGTGATTGGCTTATTCAGTGGTTGAATTTTCGTAAAAATATTCCTATCGTTTGCAATGTCATCACTGGATCCCGAATCCAACATACTTTATTTCTGCAATCAATTACTAAGGGCCCTATTATGATTAGCGAAGCGAATGCTTTTGGCGAAGCGAACGCAATTTGGCGAATGAACTGGCGAATGTACTAATTTTTATGGTTTTAAAAGTAAGCAACACTTTCAATATTGACAGATCAAATGACGGATTTCCGTGTTGCAAAAAATACTATCATGTTGCGTGCTTTTAGTACTGCCTTTTTTTTAGAACAGATACTATTTTATCTTAAAATCTATTTTCGTTTATTAAAAAACCATTTAATATAATTTATGGTTTAAAAAACGTTAACTCGATTCAGAACAATAACACTTTTTCGGTTTTTTGTTATTTTTTGTCTATAAAAGATCAAAAATTATCCAAATAAACTTCGGAACAATTCAAGTTAGTTAAAATTTACAGTTAAATATGTTTTTAAATGTTAATATTGAAATTATTATTACATACAAATAAATACTTTTTATTAAAAAAGTAGTTTTTTTATTTGGAGCAATACTTCTTTTATTTTAATTTAAAGAAACCCTACAGTTTCAAAACAGCTGCTGTGAATTGTCTTGTTTAGAAAAATAATAAAAATGTTCCAAAAAAACGATGGGCCCATAGAAGAGCGCATTGAACAAAAGCCAATACGGTGTGCAGAAAGCTGGAGCGACGACGAGGAGTAAGACTAAAATAAGTGATGGTGGTCTGTCCTCCGAAGCATTCATCTGTGGCACAAATAACTTCGCGCGATGAACCAAGCTGCATCCTCAGCAGCAGTCGGAGCAGTTCCAGACATTTCTTTTATTAGTGTTAAGTTTAAAATCAAAATAAAAAGTGTGAAAAAAATTGTTTTTTTACGTTTATTAGTTAGGTCACAAAAAACTCAAAATTATAGACATCCTTTTTGAAAAACTAAAGGATAAGATAAATTGAAAATCAGAAAAAGCCTAATAAACAAAAGCACAAAAGAAAAAAAAAATCAAAAGAAAAACTGAAAAACAATAGATAAAGATACGTTCGCCGATTCGTCACATGAACTGTTGATTCGCTTGATTTTGACACTTGAAGCGAATGAAAATCGGTTGAGTGTTGCATGTTTTTACACGTTCGCTTAACTTTTCCCGTTTTTTTGGCGAATGAAGTCTGGCGAATGTAACCGTAATAGCTTTTTGGACGTTCGCTTCGCCAAAACCATTCGCTTCGCTAATCATAACAGGGCCCTAAAAATGCAAAATTATGGGTCCTATTATGATTAGCGAAGCGAATGGTTTTGGCAACACTCAACACTCAACCGATTTTCATTCGCTTCAAGTGTCAAAATCAAGCGAATCAACAGTTCATGTGACGAATCGGCGAACGTATCTTTATCTATTGTTTTTCAGTTTTTCTTTTGATTTTTAATTTTTTTTTTCTTTTGTGCTTTTGTTTATTAGGCTTTTTCTGACTTTAAAATTATCTTATCCTTTAGTTTTTCTAAAAGGATGTCTATAATTTTGAGTTTTTTGTGACCTAACTAATAAACGTAAAAAAACAATTTTTTTCACACTTTTTATTTTGATTTTAAACTTAACACTAATAAAAGAAATGTCTGGAACTGCTCCGACTGCTGCTGAGGATGCAGCTTGGTTCATCGCGCGAAGTTATTTGTGCCACAGATGAATGCTTCGGAGGACAGACCACCATCACTATCACTTATTTCAGTCTTACTCCTCGTCGTCGCTCCAGCTTTCTGCACACCGTATTGGCTTTTGTTCAACGCGCTCTTCTTTGGGCCCATCGTTTTTTTGGAACATTTTTATTATTTTTCTAAACAAGACAATTCACAGCAGCTGTTTTGAAACTCTAGGGTTTCTTTAAATTAAAATAAAAGAAGTATTGCTCCAAATAAAAAAACTACTTTTTTAATAAAAAGTATTTATTTGTATGTAATAATAATTTCAATATTAACATTTAAAAACATATTTAACTGTAAATTTTAACTAACTTGAATTGTTCCGAAGTTTATTTGGATAATTTTTGATCTTTTATAGACAAAAAATAACAAAAAACCGAAAAAGTGTTATTGTTCTGAATCGAGTTAACGTTTTTTAAACCATAAATTATCTTAAATGGTTTTTTAATAAACGAAAATAGATTTTAAGATAAAATAGTATCTGTTCTAAAAAAAAGGCAGTACTAAAAGCACGCAACATGATAGTATGTTTTGCAACACGGAAATCCGTCATTTGATCTGTCAATATTGAAAGTGTTGCTTACTTTTAAAACCACAAAAATTAGTAAATTCGCCAGTTCATTCGCCAAATTGCGTTCGCTTCGCCAAAGCGTTCGCCTCGCCAAAAGCATTCGCTTCGCTAATCATAATAGGGCCTTATATGTTTTCACATAAGATTCCTATATGTGTGAAGTACATGTGACAAGACATCCCTTTCTAACTAAAACATTGCGGTCATTTAAAAATAATCTTGTTGTCTCTTTTGACCCTCTTGTTATTTTTATGTCACATTGCCAGACCAAATAAATATTTTACAGAAAAATAAAACAGTATTGCCATAATTACTTTTTTCATATATATTTTTATTTAGTATACTAAATTAAACAATTGTTTTAAAAAGTAATTAAATTAATAAAAACCAGAACATCTGATCCTTGTTGTAAATTTGTTCACGAATTTCCTGTTGTGTCGCTGGATATCAGCACCAGGTAGTCGAGTGTGCGACCTTCGCAGCTCATCTTCGGGGCACTGTACTGTACGAAACGTGTATGAACGCCGGTGGCATCATAAACACGTGCACACGTGAAGTTTGATAATTTGATTTTCTCCTTCTTGAAGTACTTAATTATTTTGTTGCCCAAATCTTAATTAGTTGTCATTCCTGAATTTTGATCTTTTATAGACAAAAAATAACAAAAAACCGAAAAAGTGTTATTGTTCTGAATCGAGTTAACGTTTTTTAAACCATAAATTATCTTAAATGGTTTTTTAATAAACGAAAATAGATTTTAAGATAAAATAGTATCTGTTCTAAAAAAAAGGCAGTACTAAAAGCACGCAACATGATAGTATGTTTTGCAACACGGAAATCCGTCATTTGATCTGTCAATATTGAAAGTGTTGCTTACTTTTAAAACCACAAAAATTAGTAAATTCGCCAGTTCATTCGCCAAATTGCGTTCGCTTCGCCAAAGCGTTCGCCTCGCCAAAAGCATTCGCTTCGCTAATCATAATAGGGCCTTATATGTTTTCACATAAGATTCCTATATGTGTGAAGTACATGTGACAAGACATCCCTTTCTAACTAAAACATTGCGGTCATTTAAAAATAATCTTGTTGTCTCTTTTGACCCTCTTGTTATTTTTATGTCACATTGCCAGACCAAATAAATATTTTACAGAAAAATAAAACAGTATTGCCATAATTACTTTTTTCATATATATTTTTATTTAGTATACTAAATTAAACAATTGTTTTAAAAAGTAATTAAATTAATAAAAATCAGAACATCTGATCCTTGTTGTAAATTTGTTCACGAATTTCCTGTTGTGTCGCTGGATATCAGCACCAGGTAGTCGAGTGTGCGACCTTCGCAGCTCATCTTCGGGGCACTGTACTGTACGAAACGTGTATGAACGCCGGTGGCATCATAAACACGTGCACACTTGAAGTTTGATAATTTGATTTTCTCCTTCTTGAAGTACTTAATTATTTTGTTGCCCAAATCTTAATTAGTTGTCATTCCTGAATTTTCAAAGTGTCCTATGACAGAAGTTTATGATCAATGAAATAGTAATATTTTTGCAGACCACGTACCTCGCCAATGTGTTGTCATGCATCCAGCGCCTGATTCTTGCTTATGTATAGTGAAGAAATTTGCATCCAGACATGCTAGTGAATGGCGACTCCGTATCTGCATAACAACTCCAGCGGCGCGGCATGCATTTTTGCCCTACAATGCCTTGGAAGACCGCAGGAATGTGCGCCAATGCGCTCGATGTGTGTCACTAATTTAAATTTTGACTATTTTTTATTATTTAACAATTATTAAAATCACTTTAATTCTTCTCCCTTTATTTTTCTTTGGCTTTTACCTACTATTCAACAAGACATTTTGTTTTGATGGAAAACATAAACAAAAATCAAACCTATTGCTATCCCTTTCTCACCTATGACGTTGGAAGAAAGTATGCTTCCGATGTGTTTGTGAACATTTCTTTGATAGTGTGTGAACCAGTTCGAAATATCGATGACTATCGGTTAGCGATTTTTGGCTTTGGCAGCAAAAAAGGTAACTGGTAACTAACCGGTTAGCTAACTGGTAATTGCAGGTTATTTAAAAATAATCTTGTTGACGTGTATAACATTACAACTCCAGCGGTGCGGCGTGCATTTTTTGTTCTACAATGCCTTGGAAGACTGCACGAATGTGCGCCAATGCGTTCGATGTGTGTCTCGAATTAAAATGTTTACTATTTTTTCCATGTAACAAATCACTTTAATTACTTTCCGTTTATTTTTCTGTGGCTTTCAAAAACAAGCTACTCTTCAATAAGAAATTTAATTTTAATGGAATTCATAAACAACAATCAAACCTATAGTTATCCCTTTCTTACTTATGACGTTGGAAGACAATCTCCTTTCAAAGTGTTTGTGAGCATGCACATTTCTTATGTAACCGATAGTCATCGAACTATTGGACACTACATAAGAAATGTGCATGCTCACAAACACTTTGAAAGGAGATTGTCTTCCAACGTCATAGGTAAGAAAGGGTTAACTATAGGTTTGATTTTTGTTTATGAATTCCATTAAAATAAAATTTCTTATTGAATAGTACCTTGTTTTTGAAAGCCAATGAAAAATGAACGGAAAAAAAATAAATTTGTTAAATGGAAAAAATAGACAAAATTTAAATTCTTCGAGACACACATCGAGCGCATTGGCGCACCTTCGTGCATTATTTCAAGGCATTTTAGTGCAAAAATGCACTCCGCGCCGCTGGAGTTGTTATGTAGATGAGGAGTCGCCATTCATTAACATGTATGGATACAAATTTATTCGCTAGACATAAGCAAGACTCAGGCGCTAGATACAGGTATGTGGTCTGCAAAAATATTACTATTTCAATGATCAATAACTTGTCATAGGACCCTTTGAAAATTCAAGAATGGCAACTAATTAAGATCTGGGCAACAAAATATTTATGTGCTTCAAGAAGATGAAAATCAAATTACCAAGTTGGGACGCAGTTTCACGTGTTCACGTGATTATGATGCCACCAGCGCTCATACACGTTTTGTACAGTGCCACGAAGATGACTTGCAAAGGTCGCACACTCGACTACCTGATGTTGATCTCCGGCGACTCAACAGGAAATTCGTGAAAAAATTAACAAAGGCGTCTTCATCGACGATGCGGACAATATATTATAATTTGTATAAATTTAATCTATTTTTAAAACAATTGTTTAATTTAGTATTCAAAATAAAAATATATATAAAAAAGTAATTATGGCAATACTGTTTAATTTGTCTGTAAAAAACTTTTTTTTGGTCTGGAAATGTGACATAAAAATAGCAAGAGGTGCAAAAGAGACAACATTATTAAGGGATGTCTTGCCACCAGGGTTGCCACTTTCGTAATTTATAACCAAATTTGGTTACTTTTTTTGGCTTGATTTGATGGTAATTTTATTTTTGGTTTGGTAATATTTTGCTATGTTGATGGTTGGTACTTTTTATATAGAACTCTTGAATCAAATAAAAAAAAGATTTGATTTTTCAAGAGGAGATATTAAAAATTTGTCTGTCATAACACCAAAAAATCTTCTGAATTATCATTATTACCTTTATTAGACACATTTTCATGATATATGAAGAAAGTGACACCGAGGAAATAATAACTCAGTATAAGTTGTTATGATAGTCCAAAACGGAACTAGGAGAAGATATGGTTATATCTATGATATTTCTATAACATAGTTTTTAGTCTTAATTTAAATTATCGCAGAGCTGGTTCATATTGTATTATTTGAAATTATTTACTATATCCCATGAAAAAAACGATGGGCCCAAGGTTCGCTCAGTCTTGCGCCAATAATGCATTGCTCTGGGCCAGGTCTGGTACTCAAAACTGGCTGAATACTGGTTAAGTCTTGGAATGATAAGAAGGGCACTGGCTCTAAGTATTCGGCTAAGACTGTCATTTCTGGTATTTCTGATGTGACAGTCATTTTCAAACTATAAAGTTCAAGATTTTGAAAAAATGGTCTGAAACAAGTGAGCTTGACAGCGTAACGGGTAGAGCTCCGGACTTGTACGCAGGAAATTCGGGTTCGATTCATTAATGTATGATTTGGACGCTTGGTGTTGGCTAAATCTCCATTCACGAAGACATATTTAATTAGTCCTGGGTGACTCTTGAAAAAATATCAGTTATCCAATACTTGGTAATCTAATCATGGCTGAGACTTGGGTAAAGTCTTATCAACCATGCCTTGGACGGCCAAGGTTGGCTATTTCATACGCCCCCCATTGGGAAAAACATAGCAAAAACGCTCGCATCGCCTGTTTTAAGCGCTAGTTTCTACATTTTTTGGAATAGATACTTAAAATTTTGATTATTTCTTCAGAATTCTTTACAGAATGGAATATATTTTTTTTTATTTTTCGCTACTAGAGGCCCAAGTATCCAACCACTTTGTGGCAACTTAAGTGGTAGCCACACAGTTGCCATTAAAGTGTTTGTTCTAAATCATGCGAAATATACTTATTTGCCATCCAATTGCCAGTCAAAAAGCCCCGGGGCGAGGCTTAGTTGCCACAAATTTTGATCCATTTAAATTTCGGTTCACCTATTTGGAACTTGAACTGTAATTTTAACTTGAACTGTAATTTATGTGTAGATTAAAAATAAAAATAATAAAGATCCTTCGCAGTGCCATTAACGCCATCTGTAAAAAAAAAATATATATACATGGCATAATAATAGAAGTCTTTACGAACAGAGTTTTCGACGAACTACAACTCTAGTTTAACAAACGGTTCAAGTTTTCGGGTTAAAGCTTATATTCTACCCCCTCTAATTTTTACGCGCACACAAAAAAATGCAATTTGTGAAAATTTATTAAAATTGTGATTTTCTTTATTTTTTAAAATATGCTTTTGCGGATGTATATTTTTGCGACACAACTTTTTATAAACATATGTAGTGGATGTTATGAATATGTCGTGTATAATAATATACATTTATTAAATATTAAAGTTAATTAGTTACATTATATATATATATATATATATATATATATATATATATATATATATATATATATATATATATATATATATATATATATTTTTTTTTTTTTTTTTTTTTTTCCTATTAGGTTCTTCATTCTATACATGCCACATATATGGAACATAATACATTTTTTAATTTGCCACTATTTTACCACTTCATAACAACAAAGTTAGCTCCGCCCATTATCGTATATGTTCGATTATCGGAATGTATGACTTATATATCACAGCATTGTGACATATTATTGCATTGTCCCACACATGTTCTTAGCGACCCCTTTGGAACTAAATTTATGTTCCATTATCAGAATGTATAACTTATATATCACAGCATTGCGACATATTATTGCGTATGTTCCATACATGTTATCCCAGCAAGAACACTACCCAGTCGGCACCTACACACATTTTTAATGATTATCGTAAATTACGATCATTTGACGATTCAAAATAATCATAAATTTCGATCATTTTGCACGTAAAAAACGATGATAAATGTCAATGAAAAAAACAATCATATTTTGCTCGTAAATAACGATGGCTCGTATTTTTCGAGTGTTTAAATCGTAAAAAAGGATTGTCAAAATTTATTATTGTTTTGCTAATCAAAAGTTCATTTAATAAAATGCATAATATGTTCAATATTTTTAACAAGATTAAATAAATTGTTTTGCTGAAAACTTTAAATCATTTGCTGTAATTAAGAAGTAAGTAAATGCATTTGGGAGATTAATATAAAATTTAAATGCATTTACTTCATTTTTTTTTGTATCGTTAAAAAAGTAGGAAAAAGCTCGTAAAAGAATTAAAAATGATTATCATTTACGATTAAAATTTAATCGTAAAAAATATTAAAAACGAGTTCGTTTACGAACAAAAAACATCGTTTATAACGAGTATATAATCGTATTTTACGATCATAAACAATCGAAAATTTATCATATATGAGTGTTTTTAGTTCGTTTATGATACCTCGTTACGATGGACAAATTAAGAACGAAACTGTATGCGTTTTCGTATCATTTACGATTCTCGTATACGATTGTTTTATTCATTATTTACGAATATTTGCTATCATTTACGATGTCGTTTATGATAGTTTGGCCGGCTGGGTACCTGTCATATGAGCAGAAATATATATATGTATGAAAACTGAAAGTTTCAGTAAAAGTTTCTACACCCAGAAAAAAATCATGGTAAATTGATAGTATTTCAATACGATGCGTTCCATTTGTTGAGTAATATTGAAACTGTTAATACAATGTGTGGTTATTCCATATATTTTATAATGTGATATTTTAATTACAATAAGAAAGACCTATACAAATTTAATGATACGTATTATTAATTTTATGGTCGAATTACATTTTCCTAATAATTTATTAAAACAAAAATGTATTTCAGTTAATTTATTGTATATATTATTTTATTTAAATGTCGAAATTTATATTCACTTTTACAACACACACATAAAAAGACACTTCTTGCTGCAAAAGGTTATAACACATTTAATGTTTGCTTTGGTTTCCAATAATTGATTGTAGTACTTGAGTCTGCAGTTATTTTTGAGTCCGTTGCCATAATAGAAGTTCGATGTATTATTTATTTTCTGTAATAAATAAAAATATAAATAAATATATAAATATAATTTATTTACATTAAATACATTGAGTTCTTACCAATGTCGCGTTTAATAATGTGGATTATTACAAAAAAAAATACATGCGACCATTTTGAGTAAACACGCAGAATGACGTACAAAACGAGCATGTTTGTATTCGTTTTTATGTTTTTTTTACACCACGTTTATTATTATAGGAGGAAACCATTAAAACATCAGTATTTATTCTATTTAAAATAATAATATTGAAACATTTAAATTTATGGTACTGTATTTTTCAAATACTATTGAATTAACTAGAAAACTTTTGATTTAAAAAGAAAAAGCTATTAATACATGAACCATAAGATCAATGGTCGTACCATAAAGTACTTAATGGTACATTTTCTTCTGCACCCAGAAAAAAATCATGGTAAATTGATAGTATTTCAATAGAAAAACAATAATTTATACCATTAAAATTGGTCAATAGGATGCGTCCCATTATTTCAGTAATATTGGAACTGTTAATACAATGTGTGGTTGTACCATAAATTTTATAATGTGATATTTTAATTACAATAAGAAAGACCTATACAAATTTAATGATACGTATTATTAATTTTATGTTATAGTCGTATTACATTTTCCTAATAATTTATTAAAACAAAATGTATTTTAGTTAATTTATTGTATATATTATTTTATTTAAATGTCGAAATTTATATTCACTTTTACAACACACACATAAAAAGACACTTCTTGCTGCAAAAGGTTATAACACATTTAATGTTTGCTTTGGTTTCCAATAATTGATTGTAGTACTTGAGTCTGCAGTTATTTTTGAGTCCGTTGCCATAATAGAAGTTCGATGTATTATTTATTTTCTGTAATAAATACAAATATAAATATATAAATATAATTTATTTACATTAAATACATTGAATCCTTACCAATGTCGAATTTAATAATGTGGATTATTACAAAATACGTGCGACCATTTTGAGTAAACACGCAGAATGACGTACAAAACGAACATGTTTGTATTCGTTTTTATGTTTTTTTACACCACGTTTATTATTATAGGAGGAAACCATTAAAACAACAGTATTTATTCTATTTAAAATAATAATTTTGAAATATTTAAATTTAAGTTACTGAATTTTTCAAATACTATTGAATTAATTAGAAAACTTTTGATTTAAAAAGAAAAAACTATTAATACATGAACCATAAGATCAATGGTCGTACCATAAAGTACATACGCAATAATATTTCCTAATCATGTGATATATAAGTCATACATTCTGATAATATAACATAAATTTAGTTCCAAAGCGGTGGCTAAGAACATGTTAGGGACAATGCAATAATATGTCACTATGCGTGACATTTATATGGGTGATATATACCCAGAAAAAAATACTATATAAATAATAGTTTTTTACTATTAAAAATAGTCAATTGGATAAATTATTATTTTAATCGGCAAATACCATTAAATACTAGAATATACCATGACATTGTCATTGAG
This sequence comes from Dryomyza anilis, assembly GCA_951804985.1. Lineage (NCBI taxonomy): Eukaryota > Metazoa > Arthropoda > Insecta > Diptera > Dryomyzidae > Dryomyza > Dryomyza anilis. The sequence goes on from OX638131.1 coordinate 77,797,048, forward strand.
TTTATATGAACAGATTTATTTTTTTTATACTATTAAATCAATAATTGTCCTATTGGCCAATTTTGATGGGATTTCAGTGAATTTTTTTCTGGGTGTATAAATCATACACACACTAAGAAAACAAAGATGATTGCCAGAAATATCACAGCCCTAAATATCAAGTTATTTACGAATTATTTGGATCGATTTTGAGACAACCATCTCTCAAATATCCGTCAAATACGATAAATATTGCTAGCAACCATCTTTCAAATTTACGATTATTTATAGCAACCATCAATTAAACATCTGACAAATAGGAAGATAGTTGAGGAATATTTGGAAAAGGTACTTCATTAGAATTTGCAGAGTAATTTTTTTGAATTAAAAGAAAATGAATCAAATAAATAAAAATGTATTCTAGAATTAAACAGAATCTTGGTCAGACATCGCCATCGTCTTTATAAATCTTGCGAAGGTAAAATTGTACAACGACTTGAGCTTTGTTCGCAGAAGAATCAATTCTGACCGGTCATGCTGTCATCAAAGTAAACTCTGAAAAAAAATATTTTCCATCACATGTTGATAATTTAAATCACAGGATATTTTATTTTCACTTTTACCATTATGTAATGTAATATTTGAGTTGGCACTTTTTTACACCATTTGGTTTACTTAATTGTTGTGGATAAATCGAGCGTAAGTAAAAAGTACGCCATTTTCCTTTTTATGGTAGTGAAATGGAAAAATGCCTCAAAAGTTTTGCAGCAAATCTCCAAGAACTCAGGATGTTTGCTATCAGTCAACTGTAAATATCTGAATTTTCATTGCTGTTGTGGCAAACATCTCATAACTATCTGCATATTTAAAAAATATTCATGGTTTTACTGCAACTTTTTTGAAACTTTGGAGTGTAAGTTGTTGTATCAACAAAATAAATGACAAACGGCAACCTCATGTCTATCAACAATTCGGTTGCCACTTTCTTGCCAAAAATTATGGATACATGCAGAAATAAATAAACGTCAAAAATTTTCACAAGTGGCAAACAATAGGAAATTCATTAATTAAGTAAAAATGCGAAATAAATATAAGAATATTAATAAAATAATGAATGAATTCAATACAAATTGCTGTTTAGCTAGTGAAATATAACAAAAATATAAAAAATATGTGATCATATCGACGCCCCTTACGAAAACTATTATATATTTTTGCCCTTACGAAAATAAATTTGTTATTTTTGAGATTCAGAATAAAAGTATGTTATAATTTTTGATGAGAAAAATAATATGTTTTATGGTTTTGCCAGGAACTCTATTATGTAAAAATTGTAGTAAAAAAAATTGTTGTAAAAAAAATTGTAATGGGCAAAGAAACAGATTTTAGCATTTTTTTGTTAAATATACCCGATAGAAATTAACCGTTAACAAATTTGAATTCAGCATACTTAAGAATATATATAAAAAAAAATTACATGTAAAAATAACTACCTATTCCGATTTTAGAACGGTTTAACCAGAAAAATTATAGATTTTTGTGAACCTTTTCAACTACAAGGAAGATTTCATCAAAATTGATGAAATTTTAGGAGGACATTAATAGATACAAATCTAATTTTTTGAGTCTATTACGATCCAAACAAAAATTTATGTAGATGTTAAAAAAATAAATAATTGATTTAAAGTGTTTTTTAACTTCATCTGCAATGCGCGAACACAGGACATTATTTTTTTCGACTAAAATTTTGTATGGTAAGCTTTAGCAGCACAATGTAACTTTTAAGTCCTAATACAACTTTGGAAAAAAATTTCGATCCGCCCTACTGTAGAGTCTCTACAGTGTTCAAATACGAGAACTGCACTTTGTATAAAAATTAAATCAATGGATTTGTCTATTTTTATGCGCCGTTCCCTTGCGTCACAATTTAAAGTTGTTTGTTTTTATTTGACCTTAAAATAGAGTAATGCAAAAACTAATTTGTCGGGCTCTAGGTCTACCAAATGCAATATGTATTTTGCACTGGTTCAAAAAAAAAACAACAGTAACTGACAAAAAACCAAAAACTTGTTGGCCAACCGTACAGCTGTTTCGGAAGCAGCCAAGCTTCCTCATCAGCGGTCTTGTATACAGTTTGTGCTTAGCTAAACCTATAACTACACTCTGTATAATGAACAAAATGCGAATTCTGTTCTGCACAAAGTGACGAGGGCACGGTGACGCAAGGACACGGCGCATAAAAATATACAAATCCATTGATTTAATTTTTATACAAAGTGCAGTTCTCAATAAAATGGTTCAATATAATGGTTTAAAAAAGTGTCAACTCAAATATTATATTTTAATGGTAAAAGTGAAAATAAATTTCCTGGGATTGAAATTATCTACATGTGATGGAAAAATATTTCTTTTCATAGTTTACTTTGATGACAGCATCGCCGGTCGGACTTGGTTCTTCCGCGAAGAAGTTTGAAGTCGATGTACAATTTCGAAGACGATGGCGATGTATAACCAATATACTGTTTTAATTCTAGAATAAATAAAAGTACATTTGATTTCAATTCAATAAAAATTACTCCGCGGATTCTAATGGAGTACCTTTTCCAAATATTCATCAACTATTTTCCTATTTGTAAGATGTTTAATTGGTGGTTGCTATAAATAATCGTAAATTTGAAATATGGTTGTTAGCAATATTTGTAGTATGTCGGATGTTTGAGAGATGGTTGTCTCAAAGACGATCTAAATAATTTGTAAATAACTTGTTATTTAGGGCTGTGATATTTCTGGTAATCATCTTTGTTTTCTTTGTGTATGTTATAATAAAATTTCAATTGGAGATTTAGAAAACCTCATGCTTACCGACTAGGAGGTTGCGACCAATTTGGAGGTTATCGCAACCTCATGATACCGATTTGGAGGTTACCACAACCTCATGTTCACCTATTAGGAGGTTGTGATAACCGATTTGGAGGTTGCCACAACCTCATTCTCATTGACTAAGAGGTGGCACAACCGAATTAAGAATTTATTGCAACTACTTTATCAGTTGTTGACGCAACCGAATGATTAGATAGGGGAATTTAGTTGATTGCCGCAACAAATCAGTTCTCTGTGTGTGAGAACATAGTAAAATACATTTCTTGCTGGCGCTGTTGTAGCTGTCTGTTATCTCACAGAAGCGAGAATCTAATGTAGGACATACACACAGAAAAATCCACTTTTGGCATGAGGTTAATTGAACTAACGTTTCAGTGTTGCAACCGATATACATTTGTTGTAACCTCATGTCAATAAAATGAACGTACCATTTTATACTCTAACCGAAATGTCAGTCCGTGCAACTGCACGTTCGGTTGTCGTAACCTCATGATGGCATTTTTCATTCTGTCAAAATTTGCATTTGTTACGGCAACTGAGTATGTTAGTGTATCAACAAAATAAATGACAAACGGCAACCTCATGTCTACACACAAAAAAATAATAGCTTGGCGTGCAGTTGTTTCAAAGAATATTCATTTGCATCTTCCAAATGTAGTCAGACTCAACTGAAATTCATTTGAGGTAAACAAGCAACTGCAACATTGCAACTGCACTTTTTATCCATTTTCATTTTTTTTATTTCCATTGCTACGGCAACTAAATTCAAAATGAGACATAACCAATATTTAGTTGACTCAACAGATATTTGGTTATATTGACTAAATGATATAACATTATGTTGTACTAATCAATATTTATTTGATTCAACTGCGGAATCAACTGTTTTGCGAAGCCAAAGCAGGACAAAATCAGTCGCACAAGCTTCCAATTTTTCACTCGTTGTTTTTGTGCTGCGGACAGCACGTGCCACGTGTAAAAAAAAATTTGGATTTGTTTTAACGCTTGTTCGTTGTTACTGTTCGGTTTTTTCATGCCCAAATACACATTCTTCAGCAACGGACATACTATTATACAGAGTTCTTGCAATTTTCTTTATATCTGTTGTGTTTCTATATGCAGCCCTAGCTGCCCTAGCTGAAATAAAATATTAAATGTATCTTCATACTGTTTTTATTTTTCAGGGAACTGGAATTAATAGATATATTTTTTGAAATTGTATGCGTGACATATTTACGCATTAAAAATACATATAGAAAACTTTACATAAATAAGTTTTCTACACTGAACCAAAAAAGTACATATCTACAATGAAAAAGTACATTATCACAAAGAATATTTCGTTAAAATTGGTCCAATGTAATTGTTCATTGTCACAACGAATTTCCGGTAATACTTCAATGTACAAATTCATTGAATTACAATGTACGGATCATGAAACAAAATGACAAATATTCATAATTACAATGAATATTTCATTAGCTATATTGAATGCGAGAGTTCATTGTCGCAATGAATCGAATACATACTTTAATGAACGAGATCATAAACAAAAGTGAATTCAGAAAGTTTTTTCATTTTATTATTTTAATGTAAATTCTATTAATATATACATTAAATATAATTGTATAATATAAATTAAATGTAATTTCGCACTTCATGTCAGTTCATTTCGCAACTACTTCTTACATGTGTCGCAGCTTTCTGCGAATTAATAGCAGCAGTGCGAAGCTAACGCTACTAGCAACGAACACGAAAAACGAACATGCAAAATGTCTACTGCAGTATTTCAATGAATATAATTCATTGAAGTATGAAAAAATCATTAAATTTATTTGTGCGTATTATGAACACTGATTCTTACTGAAAATGAACTGATCATTAAATTCACAAACAAGTTACAGGACAATGTACATTGTCACAATGTATCTTGCATTAAAACGTATGAATTTGCCTCTATGAACAGCATTCGTTAATATTATGAACCCGTTTATTTTCTGTGTATATAAAAAAAATAACCTCAAAATACAATTTCAATTGGAGGTTTCGGCATGCTTGCTGACTTGGAGGTTTAAACAACCTCATGATTGCTGAATAGAAGGTTAGCACAGTGCTGACTAGGAGGTAGATACAACCTCCTAATCAGGAAGTTTCGCAGCCGAATAATTCGATAGGGCAATTTAGTTGGTTGCCGCAACAAATCAGTTTTCTGCGTGTATAAATTCCCGTTCCCTGAAAAATAAAAACAGTTTAAAGACACTTTTAATATTTTATTTCATCACCCAGGTAGCACAATCTCTTATATAAATGTGGTGTAAAGCTTTTCACGATATTCTTATTGAGTAATTTTTACCGTATAAAAGTTCTTAGTGTACTTATACGGCTTTTATATGGTTCAAAGGGCGTAAGTCTGTACAGCTTATGACTATATAAAAGTTATGTAGATGCCGTGTAAATGCTATTTGATTACTGTAAAAACCCAAGAAACATTTCTACGGAGCTCCTGCACAAACGGAATTACAATTCCGTCATTGCCGGCACGTTAACGGAACATTGAGCAAGTATCCGTCCAAGCAGGTACTAAAACGGAACGATAACGTGCCGATAAATAGTACGACTCCGTTTGTATGCCGGCATTTTCCGTATTTCGAAAATAATACGTTTGAACTCCGTTACACCGTTTTCATCCCGTTTATACTCCGTTTCGCCGGTACCGATTTTCTTCCGTTGTAGCCTGAGTGTTTGAAACATGAAATCAAAAATCATTTAATATTACGAAGCAGGGCGCAGAGAGCCGACATGCAGCAGGACATTGAAAGATAAGTAGCATAAATATAGTTAACATTTTCTTAATAAATATTGTCTTCTTCATTGCAGACTAGCAAAGGATACTTTGGATTATTAATGGTGGAACAAAGCCATGGATCATGGAAGAAGAAACCAATGTCTTCAATACAAACGAATCAATTAACGGTTGCATCTATTTTGTTTAACTGCTCCCATGATTTTCTGCAGTAGCCTATTTTTGGATGTCGAAAAGGTGATGATTATGTACAAGAATTCGCACAACATAAACGTAGCCATTGAATCATTGATAAGCCACATGGCGAGGTGGAGCCCAACATCAAGGTTACCCATTTAGATCCTGAAAGGTTTGAATCTATTGTTGCTCACCATTCAATGCAAAGGATGAAATTAAAACGCCCACATTAAGAGTCTCAGGTGGTCAGCCGATCATCCCGATTAGTGTGATGGAAATTGCTATAATTTGTTTATAATTAATTATTAAAATAATCAATTAAAAATAACATACAAAAATATAATGTATTTGTTTTAATTTACAAATATAAATAATATTTAAGTAAGCTTATTTTTTTCCACTCAGTTTACAGCACGTTTATTTTACGTTTTATTGTATTCCTCTCCGCTTTTTTTAAAAAATACGGTACGATAATGGCACGTTTTCGGTGCGTTTAAATCGTACTATAAAAATTTGTACTCAGTTTAATGAGCAATTGAATAAATAAATTATTTTATTAATATTTGTATATTTATTCCGGAATGTAACTTAATTAATGAATTTTCTATTGTTTTGGACATAGGAACATTTTTGACGTTTATTTATTTCTGCATGTGTCCATAATTTTTGTAGCCGCGGTAGCTCAGTGGTTAGTGCGTTGGACTTCGAGCCGAAATGTCCCCGGTTCAAGCCTAAACTGGGGCTAACAACTTCATAGAATCATTTTTCTATATCGTGCTACCTATGGGCAGTAAATGGCAAACCTACGAGAGTAAAACTTTGCCTTTGATAAGCTCTCACCCGCCGTTCGGATTCGGCAATAAACTGTAGGTCCCACCACTTTGAGTACAAATATAACACGCAGAGCTCAAAAAGGTGGGAGAGCTCGGCCTAAGTTCTTATAGAATTGTAGTGCCAAACTATTATTATTATCAAGGATTGAAACCTAAACGAATAACGTTTTCGATTTCGGTTTTTTCCGCGTTTCGGTTTTAGGTTTTTATTACGAAACGGTTTCGGTATACCGGTTCCAAATTACGGTTTCGGTTTTGATTTCGGTTTTTGTATAAAATTTCTTTTTTTCCATAATTTTCAAATAATTTAACATTGTTTATATTGTGCTAAGTTATATTCAAATTGTTATATTGGGGTTAAGTGGGAAACGTAATTTAACAATGTTTGTTGTTATTTTAGTGAAAATATTGTGTTATATGAATTATTTAATTGATTTCGCCAAAAAAAAAAATTCAATCATGACCACAAGTCAATGAAAAGTAACATTTTGACTTCACCTGTGATATGATCTGAATTGCAGAGGAGAGCCGAGAAGCGAACCTTAAATAAAAGCAAGAAGAATACATCGTTAAATGTTCTTAAATTTCATGAAAAGAAGAAGAATTATGTACAACCATCAACAATTCAGTGATCTGCAATATCTGAAAATAAATATCTGCCTTTATACTTGAAATGTTCGAACTTGCACTTTATTTTCCGTATTAGTTACTAATTTTTTCCTTATTATAAGTATCCTTAAAATATATGTCCGAAATTTTGGTGTTGTGAAAAAATCATTCAAAAATCAATCAAACTCAGACTTATAAAAGGTATTCTATTGAATAGCTCCTTTAAAAGAATCTAAAAATTATTCAAATGAACTTTTCAAAACTTGTCCCACTTTATTGTACTAATACAATAAATAAAAAACAATATCATTCAAAATTTAATCATTTTGTGCTTGGAGTTGCTGGTGTTTTGTTGTTAATTCGATTTACCGCTACACAAATTAATGACAAAAAAAAACAAATTTTAGACAAAGACTGTTATTTGGAAACAATAGCTGCGTTTTTTTCATAATTTAAAATTGAGCCGGAACAAATTTTGTACGCAAAACAAAAACAATTTGAGATATATAACTCTATCTACACCCAGAAAAAAATACTATATAAATAATAGTTTTTTACTATTAAAAATAGTCAATAGGATAAATTATTGTTTTAATCGGAAAATACCATTAAATTCTAGAAAATACCATGACATTGCCATTAAGTTTATATGAAAAGATTTATTTTTGGTATACTATTAAATCAATAATAGTCCTATTGACCAATTTTAATGGGATTTGAGTGAATTTTTTTCTGGGTGTAGATTAAATTTGTTTTGCGTATAAAATTTGTTTCAGCTCAAATTTAAATTATGAAAATACAGCTAATGTTTCTCAAAAAACAATTTGTGAATTTTTGTACAACAAAAAAAAATCTTTTTTGGGAACTCAAAATTTTATTAAATGACATTTTAACATGCCTTGTACTTAAGATCTTCTATATAAAATAAAATATGTTTTCCTGTTTCTTTTTATGCTTCTTTAAAAACTATTTTAAACCGGTATAAAACCGAAACCGTTTATTTCGGTTTTGGATATCGGTTTATTTCTGATTTTCATATAACGGTTTCGGTAATGGTTTCGGTTTTAAAAATGAAACGGTTTTAAACGGAAGTCGGTTTCGGTTACGGTATCAATCCTTGATTATTATTATCCATAATCGGCAAGAAACTGGCAACCGAACTGCTGATAGACGTGAGGTTGCCATTTGTCATTTATTTTTTTGATACAGTACGTACTCAGTTGCCGTAGCAAATGCACAAACGTCAAATCTTGGCAGAATGAAAAATGCAATCATGAGGTTACGACAACCGAAAGTGCACTTACGCGGACTTACATTTCGGTTAGAGTAAAAAATGATACGTTCATTTTAATGACATGAGATTACAACAAATGTATTGCGGTTGTAACACTGAAACGTTGGTTCAACTAATCTTATGCCAAAAGAGGATTTTTTGTGTGTATGAACTCGTTAATATTTATTGTTAAAACAGTGGACATTATGCTATCATTTCTTTTTTATTCTCATGCATATATTTACATATTCATTAAAAATATATATTTTCATTTAAATATAATGCATTTTGGTGAATTTTAATTCAATAATCAAACACTGTCTGTAATATCTACACCCAGTAAAAAAACATGGAAAATAAATAGTATTTCAATAGAAAAACAATAATTTATACTATTAAAATTGGTCAATAGGATGCGTCCCATTAATTCAGAAATATTGGAACTGTTAATTCAATATTTTGTTGTACAATAAATTTTATAATGTGCTCCTTTAAATACAATAACCAAAACCTATAAATATTTTATGATACGTTTTATTAATTTTTTAAGATAGTCGAATTACATTATCCTAATAATTTATTAAAACAAAAATGGATTTTAGTTAATTTACTGTATAATTTATTTTAATTAAATGTCGAAACTGAAATTCACTTTTAAAAAATCACACACATAAGTGGACACTTCTCGTAATAAATAGAAAACGGTTAAATATAATGAATTTACATTAAATACATTAATTCCTTACCAATGTCGCTATTAATAATGTGGATTATTACAAAAAATGCATGCGACCGTTTTGAGCGAACACAAACACGCAGAATGACGTACAAAACGAACAAGTTTATATTTGTGTTTATGTTTTTTATGCCACGTTTATTATTATAGGAGGAAACCATCAAAAAATAGTATTTATTCTATTAAAAATAATAATATTGAAATATTTAGATTTATGGTACTGAATTTTTAAAATACTATCAAATTAATTTGAATACTTTTTATTCAAAAAGAAAAAACTATTAATTCATGAACCATAAGATTGGTGGTCGTACCATTAAGTACTTAATGGGACATTTTCTTCTTAGTGTAGTAACCAAAAGGCATAAATTCAGCATCACTAAAAAACTACAAAAGTACCACGAAGTAAACTCAAGCTTTTAGCGAAGTAGATTAGCAAATAATTTTTTTTTCACCAATAAGGTTATTCACTAAACGGAGCAGTTGCGATGTAGAGTAGCAGTTTTGTCAAGTAGCAGTTGTATAACAACAAAATACATTGGTGGCAACAACAAAAATTATCTGCTAATCTACTTCGCTAAAAGCTTGAGTTTACTTCGTGGTACTTTTTTAGTTTTTTAGTGATGCTGAATTTATGACTTTTGGGTACTTGATATTATAGACAGTGTTTGAATATTGAGTTGAAATACACCAAAATGCATTATATATTTTTAATGAATATGTACATATATGCATGTGAATAAAAAAGAAATGATGGCATAATGTCCACTGTTTTAACAATAAATATTAAGGTATGAGTTTATAATAAGGTATGAGTTTTTTTTCTTAAATCAACATCACTAATCTAATTTGTTTACTCTGTTTGAATTATAATGTATTGATATGAGATATTGAATTAAAAATAAGTAACGAAAGGCATACTTATATATTGTATATGGCTAATAAGCAATAAATCTAAAATTTTAATGAAACAAAAACATCTGTTTTTGGTACATCTAACTGAAAACTACCATACTACACAAATATGAAATAAGTGTGTTCACGAAATATGATACAATTCTACAATACTACTAATGTAAATCGGCAACTGCTCCGTTTCGTGAATACCTTTAATGTATTTTGTTCTTGTACAACTGCTACTTGACAAAACTGCTACTCTACATCGCAACTGCTCCGTTTCGTGAATAGCCTTAATCTTTTTTATGTATTTTCTGACAAAAAATAATTTTGTTTACGAAAATTTTAATTTGGTTATGTTTTTGTCTTCAAAATGTTGATGCTCATTTATATGTTTAAATTTACGCCTTGTAGCAAATATTCAAACGTCCCATAAGTTTCAATAAAGTTGCTGCAAAACTCTTAATATTTTTTAAATATGACATATAAGCAGATAGTTACGAGATGTTTGCAACAACAGCAATGATAATTGAGATATTTACAGTTGACTGATAGCAAACATCTTGATTTCTTGGACATTTGCAGCAAAACTTTTAAGGTATTTTGACATTTTTCTACTATAAAAAAAGGAAAATTGAGTACTTTTTTCTTCCGCTTGATTTATCTAGTATACACAACAATTAAGTAAATTCAATGGTGTAAAACATTGGCAACTCAAATATTTCATTTTAATGGTAAAAGTGAATAAAAAACTTTTTGTGATTAAAATTATCAACACGTGACGGAAAATATTTCTTTTCAGAGTTTACTTTGATGACAGCATCGCCGGTCGGACTTGGTTCTTCTACGAAGAAGTCTCAAGTCCATGTACAATTTTTTCTTCGAAAGATTTATAAAGACGATGACGATGTATAACCAGGATACTGTAAAACAGAATAACTGTAATAAAAATAAATTTGATTCATTTTTTTTTCAATTCAATAACAATTACTGAGCGAATTCTAATGGATTACCTTTTCCAAATATTCCTCAACTATCTTCCTATTTGTCAGATGTTTAATTGATGGTTGCTATACATAATCGTAAATATGAAAGATGGTTGGTAGCAATATTTAGCGTATTTAACGGATGTTTGAGAGATGGTTGTCTCAAAAACGATTTAAATAATTTTTAAATAACTTGATATTTAGGGCTGTGATATTTCTGGTAACCATCTTTGTTTTCTTAGTGTAGTTATATATAATTGGATAGAGACAAATTACGGATCTGATCATATCTGATGTCAGATCCGATCATATGTGATTATATATAACCATTTTTTCACGGTTTTCACAAACTCATATTAGTAATTTGTATTGATAAGCTAACGTTGATTTCAAAATCGCTACAATCGCAATTACAACATCGTTAATAACAAGTATTCAATATACTCGTTATACTCTGTGTCATGTTTTGATTTTTTCTTTATTTTTTAAAATATTGTATTTGTTACTAAAATGAATTAATCATTTTTTAATGATTTAGTCTACCATTTTAAATGAACATATTAAATAAACATTAAACTGCTTTAAATAAATTATTTTTTATTGCAAAAATGAAAACCGCCTAAAACGCGGAAAATATGTATTTATGTTAAACTCTTCGCCCTTATTCTTCTCATCCACGGGCAACTCCAATTCTTCATTGGTGAATGAGATTACGTCCTCATCGTTGGTTTCTGTTATGAACTACCGGTGACGAAATAGATGTGTTTTAGGTTTTTCTTCATGCACGTCACTTTGTCGGCAACTAGCAGTAGCTATTGCTGGATGCTGTGGCATGGAGACTCCAATTTGGTATGATTATTGCTGTCCTCGTCCTCGCCCAAGAGCAGGTTCTTTCTGAACTTGTCGTAGAATTTTTTGTAAATAAAAAAGTTTTTGAAGTTTTAATTTTTGAACGTTTTACTCGTTGATTTAGTAACGAATTTTTCGTTGTTAAAGCTATTGTCGGCAACTAGCAGTAGCTATTGCTGGATGCTGTGGCATGGAGACTCCAATTTGGTATGATTATTGCTGTCCTCGTCCTCGCCCAAGAGCAGGTTCTTTCTGAACTTGTCGTAGAATTTTTTGTAAATAAAAAAGTTTTTGAAGTTTTAATTTTTGAACGTTGATTTAGTAACGAATTTTTCGTTGTTAAAGCTATGTTACAGAATCACTACATCGTTACTGCAAGCTACAATTCTCGTTAATTAACAATCATGCAAACTAGTTACTGAATCGCACCACAGAACTGAATCAGATCGGAAATAACCCACTGCAGCGTTCGTTCGTAATTACGACGTATTTACGATCAAAACGAAAGACATCCCTGACAAAAGTGTGCGACAATGGTTCAGATTTACAAACTAAATAGGTGCTGTGACGGACTTAACGCGAGATAGACATCTCACCTATTTTTCTAAAGTATGTCCGAGTGAAATTACGTACAAAACAGAGAGAGCAAATACGAAAAATATAATAAAAACAGTCAATCAGAAACGATGTGAAGCAAAGCTGATGACACATTTTGGTCAGACTTTTAGAACAGACATTCAAAGCAATGTCTTACGTAATCTGAGACCCAAAGGAAAATTGATGACAAATAAAACAAATGCATTTTTATGTTGTTTTTAGTTATCACTGTGTTTTTTAAAGTATTTTTTATACTAAGTTTATTTATACATTTACATAAACAGATCAATTGTAATATTATAAACATTAACATATTTACCATAATATAAATTTAAATTAATAATACAAATTAAAAGTTGTTGAGGCATTTACTGGTGATGAAGGCAGATAAATTTTGCGTGTGGCTGCGTTTTTCCAGCTATTTGATGCTGAGCTTTGCTGAAGTTATACTCCGACATGTACCTGCAAGATATATATATGTGACAAAATTTAACAATAAATTAATAAAAGGAAGAAAAAAAATGTATAAAAAATTGGCAAAAAAATTAAGTTTTAGTAAAATTTGGAATTTGTCGAAGAAATTGGAATTTGTCGTAGAAATTGGAATGTTTAGTAAAAATAATTATTTTTAGTAAATTTTGGAATTTTTATTAAAAATTGAAATTTTTAATAAAAAATTAAAATTTTTAGTAAAAAATTAAATTTTTAGTAAAAATTTGAATTTTTAGAAAAAAATTGATTTTTAGTATAAATTTGATTTTTTTTTGTATAAATTTGAATGTTTAGTAAAATTTTGAATTTTTTAGTAAAAATTTGAATTTTTTAGTAAAAATTTGAATTTTTTAGTAAATATTTGAATTTTTAGTAAACATTTTAATATTTAAAAGATTGAATTTTTAGAAAAAATTTGATTTTTTTAACAAAAATTTAAATTTTTAGTAACAATTTCAAATTTTACTAAATAATTGAATTTTTAGTTTAAATTTTAATTTTTAGTAAAAATTTGAATTTTTAGTATAAATTTGAATGTTTAGTATATATTTGAATTTTTAGTAAAAATTAAAAATTTTTATTTTATTAGTTAAATTTGGAATTTTTAGTAAAAATTTCTGATTTTAGTAAAAATTTAAATTTTTTATTTTATTAGTTAACATTGGAATTTTTAGTAAAAATTTCTGATTTTAGTAAAAATTTCAATTTTTAGTAAAAATTTAAATTTTTAATTATAATTGCATTTCTGATTTTAGTAAAAATTTTAATTTTTAGTAAAAATTTTAATTTTTCGTAACAATTTCAATTTTTAGTAAAAATTTAAATTCTTAGTAAATATTTGAATTATTAGTAAAAATTAAAATTTTTAGTAACAATTTAAATTGTTAGTAAAAATTTGAAGTTTTGATTTTATTAATAAAACTTGGAATTATTAGTAAAAATTTTTGATTTTAGTAAAAATTTCAATTTTTAGTAAACATTTCAAATTTTAGTACAAATTTCAATTTTTTGTAACAATTTCAATTTTTAGTAACAATTTCAATATATAGAAAATATTTGAATTTTTAGTAAATATTTGAATTATTAGTAAAAATTAAAATTTTTAGTAACAATTTCAATCTTTTGTAAAAATTAGAATATTTAGTAACACTTAGAATTTTTAGTATATATTTGAATGTTTAGTATATATTTGAATTTTTAGTAAAAATTTGAAGTTTTGATTTTATTAGTATAAATGGGAACTTTTAGTAAACATTTTTGATTTTAGTAAAAATTTAAAATTTTAGAAAAATTTCAAGTTTTAGACACAATTTAAATTTTTAGTAACAATTTCAATATATAGTAAATATTTGAATTGTTAGTAAATATTTGATCATTTAGTAAAAATTTGAAATTTTAGTTTGTAAATTTTGTAAAATTTTAAATTTTTAGTAAACATTTTTAATTTTAGTAAAAATTATGTTATTTAGGAAACATTTTAATTTGCAGAAAAAAATAGGAATTTTATGATTTTTAATTTAGTAAAATTTTAATTTAAATAAATTTTAAATTAATATAAGTATGTCATTTAGGGTGTGTGCGAGTTCCACTAAATTGCTGACATAACTAAATGTTGGTAAAGCAGCGTTTACTTTTCAATTTATCAAATTTTCGAGCAAAATATATTGAACTACATTGGAAGACAGCAAACAGATAATCGATTTATTGACTACTTTAACAACCCAAGTAGAAATTAACAACTGGGTCAGCGTTGGCGCAGTACTGGCGCCAGTATTGCCAATGTTGGCATCTAATACTGGCCCCGTTGTTTGCCAGTACTGTGCCTGTGTCGAAATGATAACGTTGGTAGGAGCTGGGCCCAATTGTTCTACTAGTACTGGCACAACGCTGCCAAACTCCAATGCCAGTGTTGGCCCATAGTTATGCCTAATCTAAAACTAAACATTATTTAAAACATTTAATATATCTGTTATATTTTTTTTAATATATCTCTTTAAATAATTTTGTATAAAAAACATAGATGTAGGGTATAAAAAACAAAAGTTACTAACAATGCAATAAATAATTTTATATAAAAACTTGTATTTGTATTTATACTTTATATTTTATATTTTATATTTTATATTTTATATTTTATATTTTATATTTTATATTTTATATTTTATATTTTATATTTTATATTTTATATTTTATATTTTATATTTTATATTTTATATTTTATATTTTATATTTTATATTTTATATTTTATATTTTATATTTTATATTTTATATTTTATATTTTATATTTTATATTTTATATTTTATATTTTATATTTTATATTTTATATTTTATATTTTATATTTTATATTTTATATTTTATATTTTATATTTTATATTTTATATTTTATATTTTATATTTTATATTTTATATTTTATATTTTATATTTTATATTTTATATTTTATATTTTATATTTTATATTTTATATTTTATATTTTATATTTTATATTTTATATTTTATATTTTATATTTTATATTTTATATTTTATATTTTATATTTTATATTTTATATTTTATATTTTATATTTTATATTTTATATTTTATATTTTATATTTTATATTTTATATTTTATATTTTATATTTTATATTTTATATTTTATATTTTATATTTTATATTTTATATTTTATATTTTATATTTTATATTTTATATTTTATATTTTATATTTTATATTTTATATTTTATATTTTATATTTTATATTTTATATTTTATATTTTATATTTTATATTTTATATTTTATATTTTATATTTTATATTTTATATTTTATATTTTATATTTTATATTTTATATTTTATATTTTATATTTTATATTTTATATTTTATATTTTATATTTTATATTTTATATTTTATATTTTATATTTTATATTTTATATTTTATATTTTATATTTTATATTTTATATTTTATATTTTATATTTTATATTTTATATTTTATATTTTATATTTTATATTTTATATTTTATATTTTATATTTTATATTTTATATTTTATATTTTATATTTTATATTTTATATTTTATATTTTATATTTTATATTTTATATTTTATATTTTATATTTTATATTTTATATTTTATATTTTATATTTTATATTTTATATTTTATATTTTATATTTTATATTTTATATTTTATATTTTATATTTTATATTTTATATTTTATATTTTATATTTTATATTTTATATTTTATATTTTATATTTTATATTTTATATTTTATATTTTATATTTTATATTTTATATTTTATATTTTATATTTTATATTTTATATTTTATATTTTATATTTTATATTTTATATTTTATATTTTATATTTTATATTTTATATTTTATATTTTATATTTTATATTTTATATTTTATATTTTATATTTTATATTTTATATTTTATATTTTATATTTTATATTTTATATTTTATATTTTATATTTTATATTTTATATTTTATATTTTATATTTTATATTTTATATTTTATATTTTATATTTTATATTTTATATTTTATATTTTATATTTTATATTTTATATTTTATATTTTATATTTTATATTTTATATTTTATATTTTATATTTTATATTTTATATTTTATATTTTATATTTTATATTTTATATTTTATATTTTATATTTTATATTTTATATTTTATATTTTATATTTTATATTTTATATTTTATATTTTATATTTTATATTTTATATTTTATATTTTATATTTTATATTTTATATTTTATATTTTATATTTTATATTTTATATTTTATATTTTATATTTTATATTTTATATTTTATATTTTATATTTTATATTTTATATTTTATATTTTATATTTTATATTTTATATTTTATATTTTATATTTTATATTTTATATTTTATATTTTATATTTTATATTTTATATTTTATATTTTATATTTTATATTTTATATTTTATATTTTATATTTTATATTTTATATTTTATATTTTATATTTTATATTTTATATTTTATATTTTATATTTTATATTTTATATTTTATATTTTATATTTTATATTTTATATTTTATATTTTATATTTTATATTTTATATTTTATATTTTATATTTTATATTTTATATTTTATATTTTATATTTTATATTTTATATTTTATATTTTATATTTTATATTTTATATTTTATATTTTATATTTTATATTTTATATTTTATATTTTATATTTTATATTTTATATTTTATATTTTATATTTTATATTTTATATTTTATATTTTATATTTTATATTTTATATTTTATATTTTATATTTTATATTTTATATTTTATATTTTATATTTTATATTTTATATTTTATATTTTATATTCTATATTTTATATTTTATATTTTATGTTTTATATTTTATGTAATAAACAAAGCGTTTGTGTCGACAGCGCTACGCATCTGAGTCTTCTATCTTAGACTTGCTGAGAGTCATAAAGTTATGCAGTTGCTCCTCATTGAGTCACACAATGCCATTGCAAATAATGAAGTGGGGTATGTCTGCAAAGGTGGTGCGCAATTTACGCAACAACGCATCCTTGGCATTTTGCAGCAAGTGCGCTAAAATAAAATAATTCAATTTTCGTTGCCATGTTTTTGCTGCAGTTCGTCATCGCTGAAATAGTGACCAGGACTATGACGTGTCCGTGGTGTAGCAATAGTGCTGCCAATTGTATTTACTCACCGCATCTGCTGTTTATGTAAACGTTGACGGAATTATTGAAAATGTTGACTTTTGTTGCTATTTTTCACCTGCAACGGTTGATTGTGGTCGACCGTCTGTGCAGCCGATTAAACTAATCCGCCCACCCTAGTGATGCATGGCAGCAGTTCTCTTTGATAAAAAGAGGAGACTTTCTTATTATTTATTTTTGATTTAAAAAACACAACAATTTAAATTTATTTGACAAATTAAATTGACAAATTAAATTAGTGTTTCGAGATTATTTTTATTTGTGAAGTAGTTGCTGCAGCACTTCCATAAATATTCTGTTTTCTAAATGCATGATTGGCAACCTACACGTACAGAAAAGACATGATCACCACAATCATGTTTTGATTGCATATTTTAATGATTGGAATTATTTTTGCTGTAATCATGATCCATGTAATCTTGTAATATCATGTATAATTATATACTGTACGAATACTGGCGAAGCGCTGAAAGCTAATACGGTCCGGCATTGGTTTGACTACGGTCCCACAAATATACCAGTAAGAAACCAGCGTTGTGCCAGTACTGCGTTAGCATTACGTTGCCAGAATTGACAACCTATACTGGGCGAATACTGGCGAAGCGCTGGCAGTAAATACGGGCCCAGTAGTATGCCAGTTGTAAACCAGCGTTGTGCCAGTACTGCGCCAGCATTGCGTTGCCAGAATTGGCAACCTATACTGGACGAGTACTGGCGAAGCGCAGGCAGTAAATACGGCCCAACATTGGCTTGAAGACGGGTCCAGTAGTATGCCAGTTGTAAACCAGCGTTGTGCCAGTACTGCGCCAGCATTATTTTGCCAGAATTGGCAATCTATATAGGGCGAGTACTGGCGAAGCGCTGACAGTAAGTACGGCCCGACACTGGTTGGAAGACGGGCCCAGTAGTATGCCAGTAGTAAACCAGCGTTGTGCAAGTACTGCGCCAGCATTACGTTGTCAGAATTGGCAACCAATACTGGGCGAGTACTGGCGAAGCGCTGGCGCGGCCCGACATTGGTTTGAAGACTGGCCCAATAGCATGCCAGTTGTAAACTAGCGTTGTGCCAGTACTGCGCCAGGACTGTATGACTAGCATCGGCAACCAGTAGTATGCCAGTACTGGGCCATTTGTTCCAGTCTGGCAATTTCTGCCTGGGAATTTAGTTTAATCAGCAATTTAGTCGAATTCGCACACACCCTTAGTAAGATTTTAATTTAATAAAAATTATAACTTAGGGTGTGTGCGAGTTCGACTTACGGACTTTAGATATTACTATCAACAATGCCTTTTTACATTCGTTTTCAGGCGCTAGTGCCCATAATTAAAATGTGTTAGAAGCACAAGTTTTACTAAATATGGACAATTGTAATTAGTTCAAACGTTTGCGCACCTGCGTGGAAGTTTAACCTTGTGATAGCGCAAAAACACATCCTTGTTGTTCACGTACTTCAGCACGAGCAGCACATCACGCTGACGGCCGTCGATCTGCTCGCTCGTCAACCGCTTACTCAGCGGAGTGCGACGCAGCAATATGTCGCAGTTGGCCAGCAGTTCGGGCCATTTGCTCTCCGGCGCAAATGCCGCAATAGCTATGAAAGTTCAAGCTAATACAAACCCAACGTTAAATATGGAAGAACATATAAAGAAACTATATTTACCTAGAAAACACTCGTATCATTCACCACGGTCTTGAATGTCGCGTGCGGTCAGAAAAAGGGAATCGTCATTGAATGCTCCAGCAGTCGATCGACTTATTCTCAGATATTTCCGAAGCGGAAAGCTTATCGGTCAGACACGCCTACACAATGTGATTCTACAGATCACACTGCTTGGCATCTTCGTATTTTATGAATGATATTACGCAGTTGGCCTGCTGCCGCTCGGATGCATTGAGGCGATAGGACGTAGCGGTGGCGTTCCGATAGGATGTTTCGAGATTGTCGCGATTGATCTCAAGAGTGTCGAGCAGAGATTTAGCTCTCGCCCACACCAGAAACGAATCGAAATCATCCGCGTTCTCCGTTGCGTTCAGCATGCACTATTTTCATGGCAGACTCTGCTGTCTTAAATTCCGTCTTTCTTTTGGTTGGAGGAACTTGAGCCACTGATCTTACTGCTGCTGTTGACTGTAGTGGAGCAGGGGCTCGGATGTTGAGGAGGTTGAATAAATTTTCCTTTGCAAAAAATTTAGCCGATAGGACGAAGCGGTGGCGTTCCGATAGGATGCTTCGAGATTGTCGCGATTGATCTCAAGCGTGTCGAGCAGAGGTTTAGCTCTCACCCACACAAGAAACGAATCAAATTCATCCGCGTTCTCCGTTGCGTTCAGCATGCACTATTTTCATGACCGACTCTGCTGTCTTCAATTTTGTCTTTCTTTTGGTTGGAGGAACTTGAGCTACTGCTCTTACTACTGCTCCCAAGTAACCATTTTGTGGCAATTTAAGTAGTAGCCACACAGTTGCCATTAAAGTGTTTGTTCTAAATCATGCGAAATATACTAATTTGACACCCAATTCCCAGTCAAAAAGCCCCAGGGCGAGGCTTAGTTGCCACAATTTCGATTCATTAAAGTTTCGGTTAACCTATTTGGAACTTGAACTGTAATTTTAACTTGAACTGTAATTTTTGTGTAGATTAAAAATAATAATAATAAAGATCCTACGCAGTACTATTAAAATGAATGTTTGTCCTGTAATAAAAATTAAAAAATATGCAAGGCATAATAATAGAAGTCTTTACGAACAGAGTTTTCAGGTTAAAGCTTATACCCCCTCTAATTTTTATGCGCACTCAAAAAAATTTGTGAAAATTTATTAAAATTGTGATTTTCTTTATTTTTTAAATTATGCTTTTCGGATGTATATTTTTGAAACACAACTTTCCATAAACATATGTAGTGTATGTTATAAATATGTCGTGTATAATAATGTACATTTATTAAATTTTAAAGTTAATTAGCTACATTATATATTAGGTTCTTCATTCTATACTTGCCACATATATGGAACAAAATACATTTAATAATTTTTTGTATATGTTCTATTGTCAGAATGAATGACTTATATATCACAGCATTGCGGCATATTATTGCGTATGTTCCATTCATGTTATTACCCAATATGCCACAGGGTAAGCGTTTGAAAAATAATCATAATTGCCTTTAAGGTCTAGTGTGTTTTTCAAATCAGTTTCAAATATAAAATAAGTGCTATTTTTAGCGCTTACTCTGAATTTGAAAATGATTTGATAATAACATTGCCAATAAGGGCAGTGAAAATTAGGAGCAAAAATGTAATGACACTAAAAACAGTATGTTTTTTATGATTGCAATAGAAACCCTGACAAATAAATATAACATAACAACGAGCGTCCAAATCCTATAGCTTACCGAAATCTATTAGTGTTTGGACTTCTGTGAATATTCAAACGATATACCGATCGCCCCCGCAAACCTTGAATAGGCTCCAGAATTATATTCGAGAGCTTGAAACATACGAAAAACACGTCTACCACATTTTGGATGCTGGCATCGATTTTCTGAAGTTGTCTTGGCGCTCGGGCTTGAAGTGTACGATATTGGTTGGATGACATATAACGGGATAATGAATTGAAAAATTACCTTTTTGTTGTCCTATGTGAGGATCCCCTTTTTTTACTTATTTTGCAGGATTAAGTCAATATATAAAAGAAAAAAACTAAATGTAGGTTAATTTGATATCGAATTAAAAATAATGCTAAATCTTGATTAGAAGTAAACGTTGAAATCAATTTAAGAATTAGTGTTAATATTGATTTGAATATAAGGGAATTTTCAAGTTAAGATTAAGCTACCAGTTTTTATTGAAAAAGCTATGATTCTTAAATTTAGGTAAATGGTGTTTCAAACGTTAACCTCAACTCTACGATTTGAAAGTTTTTATTGATTTCAAAGCATGCGCAAGTCAATATTAAGTGCAATGGCATATTGGGTAGTCACCTCTTTGGGACTACATATTATTAGTTTGAAACACTGGTGCACACATAAAAAAAAGTGTGTAAATATAACTAAAATGTTAATCAATCCAATTAATTTTTAATTGAAACTCAGCCGATGTAACTTTTAGTAGCATTGAATTCCATATTCGTAATAATGAGAATATGTTAATTGGATAATCTTTAATTAATTTTTTGTCATATTAATATTAAAGTTGTTATATCCCAAGTAGAACATTATACGAAATGATACCTAAAAGGATGTCTTTCTAATGTTCACTTATTTGCATTATTAAAAAGCTATCCAAAAGGTACATTTCTTACAAGTCTCATTTGCATCCTGTTTTAGTCAGCTAAACGATACCAGTATTCCGTAGTCTGAAATGCAACCTTGGTTTGTTATTGAAATCTTTTCGACTTCTGTCAAAAACTAAATAAATAGAACATTGTTACGACGCGAGGTGGCATGTAAGTTTTGTTATGGATTAATTTATAAAAAAAATTAATTTTAACTTTAATATTTTTAGTAATCTGCAATCAGGATGAAGCAGAGCTGGGCATTTCGCCAGCTCAAGAGCACTGCAGCAATTCGAGTCAGACGCAACAGCCCGATGTAGACGAATGCCATTAAGAGGAAACAATCCGCAGACGCCCACCGCCATATCAACCGCGTCGAAGACCATGAAAATGTGTCACTTTGCATCGAGAAAATCTCGTTAGGCACATGGTCGCATGACACCAACGAACCCTCCGAGCTGGCCTAGGCTTATGGCTAAGACATACGCCACTAAGCAGCATCACCGCATACGCCTTGATGTCGTGTTATTGTCGTGTTAACAAATAAGCTCTAAACTGGGAATATGAAACGTTTTCAAGAAGCTCTCTTAGCCATACGTCAAGTCGCGTAGCAAAGAAAACAGGAACAGCAGCTGGAGCGCTGAAAGGCAACGGATGCCAAAGAAACGCTGACAGAACAGCGCTCACAGAGCCGAACAGCGCGAACAGCGTTTTGCAAAAACAGCAACAAGATTCAAAAAAGCAGAGACGTTTAACAACAACAGCTTGTGGGTCGGCAGTCGGCCAAGGACGAGGCAACAGTCGTCAAAACGATTGTAAAAATATTGTTAAAAACATTAGAAAATAAATAAAAACAAAAATAAAAACAATTTTTAATTTCGGTAAAATGTCAGACTGGAAATTTGGCAGAAGAAAATTTTGTATGTCATCCTTTTTGTATACTTTTTGCTGACGTAAACCGGTTGCCTTTCAGTTGCTAATAAGGCTACTTTTAGATAATAACTTTAATGTATCTTTATGTATACTATTAAGACATCATTCAGACAAATCAGACTGGAAATTTGGCAGAAGAAAATTTTGTATGTCATCCTTTTTGTATACTTTTTGCTGACGTAAACCGGTTGCCTTTCAGTTGCTAATAAGGCTACTTTTAGATAATAATTTTAATGTATCTTTATGTATACCATTAGGACATCATTCAGACAAATCAAAAAGGCATCTTCCGGTCAATCATTTGTATTACAAAAAGACATCTTTTCCGTAACATTTTGGACAAATTTCGGACATCGATAACATTTAAAAGATAACTTAAAGATATCTTTCAGACATTATTTGTCTACTTGGGATATATTAAATTTTGTATTAAGAATTTTGAAATCATTAATTAATTATTTAGTAACATCAATTAAAAATTTCATTCGATAGAAATTGATCAATTAAATATTTTGTTAAATTAATTAAAATATTTGTCGAATAGAAACATATGAAAATAAAAATAATTCAATACAATATATAACATAAAATAAACATTTAATAAGTATTTATACTTTTTGACAGCAAATAACATAGCATACACTAAATAATGCAATATCCTGTTTTAAAATAGCAACGTATAAGAAAATAATGTTAGAAGAAACTGAACGCGCACAAACAAAAAACAAAATGAAATCCAGAAGAAAAAAACAGTGTTGTAATTTAAGAAAATGAATAAATCAAAAGTAACAAATAAAAGTAGTTAATACTATTAAAGATTTAGTTTTATTGAAATTATATTAAATTTATTCCTATTAATATTTTAATTAAAAAATGTTTTTAATTGGAATACGATTTTGTTTGCTATTAATATCGATTGTTATATATACGTACACTAAGAAAAAAAGATGTTTATGAAAGTCTTGCTGCAACTATCCTTTTAAATTTACGCCTTGTAGCAAATATAGAACAAAATACGAAATGTTATCTTTGCGACTATCGTTTTTCAGGCAACTTAAAGGTTCTTACAAAAGTTATCTATTAGGCATCGTATAGATATATCAGAAATGTAACATTTTAAAGTAAACAAATCGGGATAATGTCCACAGAGTGGCACCTCTGAACTTCATACTTCAAAGTTGGCATTAGTTTTTTTTTGTTGCGTCATACCGCTTGCTGTTAGCGTTTTTTGTGCCCCGTGTATTTTGTGTGGACAAAAATGTCCGATTGATAGTAAAAATATTACCGCGACGAGTAAATGTAAATTATGAATCGCTACAAAATCGGGTCTATGAAATTGAAAATGTTCGTGGGCAGTTACTTACTGCAGGAGTCATTCTACCGTCTAAGGAGGTGTCTCAGGACGTGACAGTGGCAGTGACAAACAGTGCAGCTAAAATAATTTCAAATAAAAATGCATTTAAATTTTAAACCTAGCTTTTGGTTTTTCATTATTATTGTGTATTTTTATATTTAATTGAACGACAACCTAATACATTGATAATAATTTGTTATATTTTACATGTGTATAGGTAGTAAAAAGGGTTAACTAAAAGCTGCATTTAAGCTATCTTATCGGCCGTCTAGAGGACAACTTTCTAATGATGACTTTTAATAGTGACTTAAACATAACTTTTTAGAACTAAAAGTCAACAAAAAGGCGGACATTCGTAAGTCTTTAAGACACCTTTTTGATCAATTTTACGACAACATTTCGATATAGTTAACTTTTTAAAGTTAGCATAAAGTTAGGTTTTGGGCATCGTTTGTCTGGTTGGGAAAACTATTAATATTTTTTAAATATGACGTATATGCAGATAGTTACGAGATGGTTGTCACAACAGCAATGAAAATTGAGATATTTACAGTTGACTGTAGCCGCGGTAGCTCAGTGGTTAGTGCGTTGGACTACGAGCAGAAAGGTCCCCGGTTCAAGCCTGGACTGGGGCTAACAACATCTTTTCATAGAAACATTTTTCTATACTGCGCTACCTCTCGGCAGTAAATGGCAAATCTACGAGAGTAAAACCATTGTCTATGAAAAGATCTCACCCGCCGTTCGGATTCGGCAATAAACTCCCACTACTTTGAGTACAAATATAACACGCACAGCTCAAAAAGGTGAGAGAGCTCGGCCGAAGTTCTATACAGGACTGTAGCGCCATTCCATTATCAGAATGTATGACTTATATATTGTTGTAAGTCAACATAGTGTGTTTTGGTAAGTCACTATACGTTGATATTATAAACGTATCGTGACCTATTTACGCGATGACTATTTCATGCAGTTATCGTTACGTTGCAGTAAAGTGCAACGTAGGACATATGTGTCATAGTCAAGCAAGCCAATGAACTAGCAACAGTATGAGCGAAGCTGGGTAATACCAGCAGCAGCATGATTGGCTAAGGGCCTTTTCCCTTACGGAAGCAAATAGTGAGTGGAATTTGCGCACGGCACTCTGCCGGAACATTTAGATTTGAAACATGCCTTCATATAATAGTTTAAGTTAGATTTTAAGTCAGTTGTTAGTTGTGAGTTAGAGTTATAAGTTGGACGTTAAAGACGTGTTACTTAATAATGTTAATATTAAAATAGAACTTTAGTTTAAATAAAAGTATGTCTTAGAAGAAAAGACTTGTTTCAATTATTTCGGTTAATAAAAATGGAACTTCGACGTTGGACATTCTCTGGTAGGACATCATGGGTAATTATAAATGGAACGTTGCGACATTTGGCCTCACGCCTAAGCAACGGACGTTATAATTACAACATTTGGCGCAGCCGGTTTTCGAACCATACATCAACTCCCAAGGGACGAGAAGGACTGGATGGAGATTAATATTGGAAAAAATAAATATTTAGGATCAGGGAAAATATTTTTTACATTTGTGAGTATTGTGAAAAATAGTGAAAAACATGTGAGCGGTAAAAAAATAACATTTTGTAAATTTGTGATATAAAACAAGAGACATGTTGGAGAGTTGTAATAAGTAAAAATCATGGGATTATGAAAATTGACATTTAAAAAATGAAAAAACAATTGAACATTTTGAAATTAATTGTGGAATAAAAAAAAAAACTGTGAAATAAAATTGAGAAATGAATAACATAAATGATATAATTTGATAAATCAGAAAATTAAATAAGTAAACTAAATGTTTTATAAAATTGTTTAATTGATATATTAAAGCACATTTTTAAAGTAATAGTGAAACAATATAGAATAGTTTGAGTCATTAAATGATAATAATTAATAAAATTGTGAATTTAAATAAATTGAATAACATAAGAATTTTGTTACAGTAATGTTTTCATAATGTTGCGAAATTAATTAAAAAAACAAAACTGGAAAATTTTAACCAAATTAAATGTAAAAAATAAATTAATTCAGTATTCATAAATTACATGTTGATATGATTTGAAAATATAGATTAAAAAGTTTAAATAATGAAACATAAAATGAGATAAACAATATTTGTAAAAAATTTAATAGATAAATTAAAAAATGGTTAAAAGTTTATTTAATATGAAACTAGTAAAAACAAAATAAATAATTTAATTAAAAAAGGCATAGTGAATTATATAATTAAGTAAATGGAAAAATAAGAAACACTAATAATGGGTACTGAAAATGTATTGAAACGCGTTCATTACGTTGTTCCTTACTTTTCTGGGGCGGAATCTCCATTATTAGAAACAGAATTGTATAAATTTATTGAATGTTGTGAAACAGCAAAGTTAAAAATTAAAGAATCAGATAGTGAGGAATTTATAAAATGTGTTAGGTTACGTTTGGAGGGAGATGCATATAAATTAGTGAGGACAAAACAGTTTCAAAAAATAGAAGAATTATACGAGTTGTTAAAAAATACGTACTTAAAAGAAATTTCTTTAGATTCAGTACTAAAAGAGATTAAAAAAGCTTATCAAAATAGTAAAGAGAGTTTGAGAGCGTTTGGGAGACGATTAGATGAGTTGCAATCCATGGCTTTGGAAATTGCAAGTAAAAAATACAGTAAAAAGATAAGTGAAGATGACGTATTCAGTTTGGAATTACAGAGTTCAGTGTTGATCTCTTTTAAAGTAGGGGTGAGGGATCGAACGATAAAAGTTGTACTGTTGGGTAGTAAGTCAGAAACATTAGATACATTGTTGGAAGAAGCTTTAAATGTGCAGGCTCTTATGCAGCGAAGTCCAAGGTCGGAAGAGGATGAATATAATTATATAGAAAAAACTAAATTAGAAAACACTCAGTCGGAAAATAAATTGCAACAAATAGATAATAATAAAAGTAACTATAAAAGGAGTGTTCCAACATGTTCATTTTGTAGTAAATTTGGGCATACTAGGGACGATTGTATTATTAGGAAAAATACGCCGTTCTGCTACGAATGTGGAGCTTATGGTCACGAATCTAATTGGATATGTGCTAATAATAATATTGGCAATTTTGTTAATATGGATAATAAGATGTATAACGGGAAAAATAATACAAGTAATATGAAATATTCATGGAGGGATACACAGGGGCATAAAATAGATAATTGCCACGCAAAAAGAAAATTTGATTCAGCAGGAAATAATAATTATAATCATGATACACAAGGGGCTCAGTCTAGGCCAGAAAACTGGAGACTCCATAATAATAGTAAGATAAGGCCGATAGAGTTAGGAATGGTAGATCGGACGTCGGAAGAGACTGTGGTTGAATTTACTACTCCATTAAATTTCCGTAGAACAGAGGAGACCAATGAATTAAAATATGAATTAAAGGAAGATGAAGGTGATCGCATAATATGCAGTGGACATGGAGATAGCTCGGTTTTAACTAATGTAAGTGACGTTTTCATTGAAGTACCTTGCGAGGCAGCTAAAAATGGAAGACTTATTTTACTAGTAGACTCAGGAGCTGATGCCAGTATAGTAAAAGAAAATGCAATGACAAGTTTACCAGACTTTAACGAGAGTATACAAAAGGATTTAAAGGGAGCTTTTGGTGGGTGCGTTAGAACATTAGGTTCCACCAAAATCCAACATAGGAACATAAGGCGCTTAAGTTTAATGTTACACGCAGTGTCACTTGAACAAGGAGTACCAGCTGACGGAATAATCGGACGTGACAATTTATGGAATCGATCTGTAATAAATGCGATAGACAAAACAATAACATTCTTTGATAAACATAAAAATCATATTATAAAACTACCCATGAAATCACAGACAGAAATACAGAATATTTTTTTTAATCAACAAATTAAAATTCAAGCGAGAACCGCAAAGATTGTATCATTACATTTAAAAACAAAAATTCCAATCGTATTAATTCATAAACAGGAAATTTTTCCAGGAGTATATTTGGGCGAAAGCATATCGAATGTTAGCAAAAATAGAGTTTATGTTTCAGTTTTAAATGCTACAGAAAAAGAAATTATAATAGACAGTACTTTTAAACCAAAATTTTCGAATTTTAATCAGAATCGGATACCAATAATTCTACAATAAACAGCATAAATTCAGTAAATATTACAAACAGAATTAACAAATTATTAGAGGAAATTAAAATTGATGAGACTTTAAATAAAGACGAAATTACATCTTTACAAAATCTGTGTGTTTCTTATCATGATGTTTTTCATTTAGATGGCGATGAATTAACATACACGCCAGCGCTTAAACATGAAATAACTACACAGTGGAACCAAACGCCAATTAATCAGAAACAATATAAGCTACCCCACACTCATAGGGAAGAAATTAATAGACAGGTAGGAAAAATGTTAGATGACGGCATTATATCGCCGAGTACCTCACCTTGGAATTCACCGTTATTGTTGGTACCAAAAAAGAGTGGTAAGGAAGGTAGCAAAAAATGGAGATTAGTAATAGATTTTCGTAAACTAAATGATGTAACAGTTAAACAAGTATTTCCGATTCCTCGGATAGACGAGATATTAGATCAGTTAGGACATAGTAGATATTTTTCAACCTTAGATTTAGCAAGCGGTTATCATCAGGTTTTAGTAGAAGAAAGAGATAAAGAAAAAACAGCTTTTAGTACAGGACTGGGTCATTTCGAATTTAACAGAATGCCATTTGGCTTAACAGGTGCACCAGCGACCTTCCAAAGAATAATGAACCACATATTAACAGGTTTACAGGGTATCGATTGCTTTGTTTACCTTGATGATATAGTGGTGTACGGAAAGAATTTAGCTGAACATGAGCTTAGGTTGAGTAGAGTATTGCAGAAATTAAGGGAACACAATTTAAAATTAAATACAGAAAAATGTCAGTTTTTACGTCGCGAAGTTATATATTTAGGACATAAATGTTCGGAACTAGGGGCGCTGCCAGACCCTTCTAAGGTCGAATGCGTAAAAAATATTCCGGTGCCAAGAAATAAAAAAGAAGTACAAGCGTTTTTGGGATTAATTAATTATTATAGAAAATTCATAGGCAATATGGCGAAATTATCATTACCAATTAATAATTTACTTAGGAAAGATGTTAAATTCACATGGACTGACGATTGTCAAAATTCATTTATTAAACTCAAAGAATCAATAATTTCGCCACCAATTCTCGCATATCCAGACTTTACAAAACCTTTTTTACTTACAACGGATGCAAGTAACGAAGCAATAGGCGCAGTGTTATCGCAGGGCAACGTAGGGAGCGACCGACCAATCGCATTTGCTAGTAGGGCATTAAATGGAGCAGAAAAAAATTACTCCACCATTGAAAGGGAATTTTTAGCTATAGTCTGGGCAACGAAAAATTTTAGAGCTTATCTTCTAGGACGACATTTTCAAATTTATACAGATCATCAACCATTACGTAGCACAGCAAATCTCAAAGATCAGACATCAAGGTTAGCCCGTTTCAGGCATAAATTATCAGAATATGATTACGAAATATCTTACAAACCAGGTAAACAGAATTTGAACGCAGATGCTTTAAGTAGAATTCCACATCCAGAACCAGATATTACTGCGGTCCAAACACGGTCTAAGACCACACAGAATAAATTAGATAATCAAATTTCAAAACCCAAACAACAAGTGAGCACGCCAGTACTGGATGAAATAACAACAGACACCAAGAACGAATTAAACTCAAGTCTACTATTAACTGACCCAGAGGAAATTAAAACTGTTATAAAAGACTTTCATGACTCAGCATTAGGGGGTCACCAGGGCGCCTTGAAAACATATTTCAGAATCAGAAAACAATTTAAGTGGAAAGGTATGCAGAAACAAATAAAAGATTACGTTAAGAATTGTCAAAAATGCCAAATAAATAAAAGTTCTAGGCTTACTAAAATGCCAATGGTTTTAACTGATACGCCTGTACGACCATTCGATAAAGTATACATGGATCTTGTAGGTATTTTACCGGAAACTATATCTGGAAATAAATATATATTAACTTTTCAAGATGATTTTTCAAAATACATGTGCTGCGTAGCCATACCGGATGCAGAAGCAAACACAGTAGCAAAAGCATTTTACGACGAAATCATTACACGTCATAATATACCGAAAGTATTAGTAACGGACAATGGTTCAAATTTCGTCTCAAAACTATTTTCAGATACTTGTAAATTATTACGGATTAAAAAGTTACATATTACGCCATATCATCCACAAGCTAATGGGTCTTTAGAAAGAAGCCATCGTCCGTTAGCAGAATATCTAAGGAATTTTTCAAAAGAAGATGGGTCAAACTGGGACCAATGGTTAAATTCAGCAATGCATGTGCACAATAACACAGTGCATATGTCCACGGGGCAAACTCCATTCCGTACTTTATATGGGTACGACTTTGATATGCCAACAAATCTAAAGCGAAAATGTTCACCAGTATATAATACCGATGATTACAACAAGTTATTAAAATACCAAATTCAACGCACACACGAAATCGTGAGAGAGAATCAAGAAAAAGCAAAAGAAAAATCTAAACAAATCTATGATAGCACATTACACCCGAAAATATTTAGCGTAGGCGATAAAATTTTGTTAAAGAATCAGAATAGAAAGAATAAATTTTCACCTATTTGGGTAGGACCGTACGAGGTACTTTCGATAGTAAGTCCTGTAACGACAATGATTTCTATCAAAGGTAAAGGTAAAAAATTCCATAACAACTTATTAAAAGCATACAATTTTGAAGAAAATATAACGAAATAAATAACGTGACAAACAGTTCATGATGATCATAATACATAATGTAGATCATGTTAAAAGCATAATACTGCAAACAATGGTGAATGGAATAAATTACGCATATATAAGATTTTTTTTTGGAATAGGTGTTTAATATTACTGAAATAGATTAGTGCATGAGGAAATAGCTATGTATTAATTTTAAAGGTGACTAGCATTGAATCATGTACTAACAAATGTTTTATAAGGAAAATAGATAAAGGAGTAAAGTAATTTAAGATATTATGAGTAAGAAAATATCAAAGGTTAATAACAGTTAATAATGAATAAGGTGATAAGCATGAGTATATTAGATGAGCTATAACATAGTAAAATAAAATTTAAATTGTCACTACAATTGAGATAGGTCAGTACCTCAATGGCATTGAACCAAACGATTTGAACCACTGCACTAATGCAAATGAAATGAGATACGTTATTTTGTATGTTATAATGTATACTGAAAAAAAAAAAAAAAAAAAATAAGAAAAAAGACGAAAATTAATATGAATATGAAAGATAATAATAAACGGATAGCATGTGCGAGATGGTGTGGAGAGGAGTCAAGGGAAAGTGCATAGTAGCCCAATGGGTTTAAATATAATGCATACCAAGAGTAATGCGGAGTAGGGAGTAAAAAATGAATTATAAGAACATGATTAAATTCGGAAATTAGTGCACGAATAAATAGCTAAATATTACTTATTGAAAATGACTAGCATTGATTCCTAATGAATTTGTATAAAGAATAATTAGGTTATAATAATAGTAGACACTAAAGATTTTAAAAGTATAAATAAACATGTAGTAAAATAATAGTAACTTACACACACATATATAAAATATACACGTAATTCAATATTCTAATATAAGATAACGTAAATGGAAATAAGTTATAGAGGATGTTAAAAATAAATTATTTATACAATTTAAAGATTTTATAATGTAAAGTAATAATAGTATTTAGTTAATGATCCTGGTTCTGGAAATGGACAAGACGTACACGAAGAGACGAAGAAGTAACAAATAGACGAAGGGAAAACGAAGAATTACAAAATAGAGAAATACAATTCAGGAGCGTCAACGATGATCGTTTAGTTTTGTTGGGAAAAGGTCTGAAATGGTAATGTTATGTAATGACATATGAAACAACATGTGAGAGTTATGGTGCGGACGACAACAATTGGACGTCAATCAGATGATTTATTAAGAGAAAGAAGGAGCTACACTATAAATATGGAGGTAGAAATTTGAAAAATATGCAAAGTTGCGACTATTGTACCATAATGAGACAACAACATTTTACAACTTTACATACATATAATTAAAAAAATGGCAATTTTATAGCACAAAACAACACTCTAATATTATAAGTTGAAGGAGCTTTTTCATATACACTTAATTAGCTGTGAATGCGAACCTGTACTAAAACAACAAAGTCAAATGAACACGACAACATCAATGTATAATTAAAAGATACTAATTCCTGATCGATAGAAGAACTCGCTAGAGGAAGACAAGTTATAATAAGATCCAGAAATATACGATTACAAAATTATCCATTTTACTGTACCATTGTACCATAATGAGACAACAACATTTTACAACTTTACATACATATAATTAAAAAAATGGCAATTTTATAGCACAAAACAACACTCTAATATTATAAGTTGAAGGAGCTTTTTCATATACACTTAATTAGCTGTGAATGCGAACCTGTACTAAAACAACAAAGTCAAATGAACACGACAACATCAATGTATAATTAAAAGATACTAATTCCTGATCGATAGAAGAACTCGCTAGAGGAAGACAAGTTATAATAAGATCCAGAAATATACGATTACAAAATTATCCATTTTAAAATCCGCTCTCAACAAATTACGATTTACTTGGCAGAAAAACAAAGCAATATCGAAGACGAAGAAATTAAATAATATCGACGACAAGAAGTTTTCAAGCAATTAACATCAAGACGAAGAACATCAGCTATTGTCCATTCTATTCAGAGAAGGGGAGAAGAAATCGAGAGTTGAAATGCAGCCAACATAACATACACGAGTAACAGAACCAGCGATCGCAGAAGTTTATGTCATGTTAATGTTATTAAAATATTATAACTATATGAAAATTAAAGTTAATGTAGATTGAAGTTAAAATATATTAAAATTAAAGAAAAAACGAAGAAAAATTAAAGTAACAATAAATTAGAGTTAATAAAAGTAAACTAGACGATAATTAAAAAAAATGTAAGTGAAAGTAAACTGGACGAAAATTAAAGTAATATAAGAAAAATTGAAGTAGAATATAGTAAAAATAAAAAAAATGTTAACAAACATTACAAAATTTCAACAATATAAATAAGAATAAAAAAAAAAAAGAAAAGTCAAAGAAATATTATTTAAAGTAAAGTAAAATAGTAAATTACTAAGCAAAACAATAGTCAACAAAAATAAATTTAAATATTTAAATTAAAAAATCGCAAAATATTTCCAAGTTAAAGTAAACAATTCGTTGCAAAAAAAAAAAAAAAAAAAAAAAAAAAAAATTTAGCATAATGTCTGATATGTATAATTAAAAAGAACAACTGAACAACACAAAACGCAGCAAGTGCAAAGCGGTAACCTGATCAACTACTGTTTTGTCAACTGCAACGTTCTGTGCATTGTAACTGTTGTTTAGTAATTAGGTTATTAACCTCCAAATACATTATATTTTCAAATAATATAGTATGTCGTTGCCCATTAAAATAATATTGATGAATAAGAAAAAACTATTATTAAGTTTATTTATATACATTTTTTTTTTATAGTAGTAATGCTTTATATGATGATATTAATGATGTAAAAGAAAAAACTATTATTCATTTTAATAATAATTTTTTCTTAAAATAAGGGTGGAGGTATGTTGTAAGTCAACATAGTGTGTTTTGGTAAGTCACTATACGTTGATATTATAAACGTATCGTGACCTATTTACGCGATGACTATTTCATGCAGTTATCGTTACGTTGCAGTAAAGTGCAACGTAGGACATATGTGTCATAGTCAAGCAAGCCAATGAACTAGCAACAGTATGAGCGAAGCTGGGTAATACCAGCAGCAGCATGATTGGCTAAGGGCCTTTTCCCTTACGGAAGCAAATAGTGAGTGGAATTTGCGCACGGCACTCTGCCGGAACATTTAGATTTGAAACATGCCTTCATATAATAGTTTAAGTTAGATTTTAAGTCAGTTGTTAGTTGTGAGTTAGAGTTATAAGTTGGACGTTAAAGACGTGTTACTTAATAATGTTAATATTAAAATAGAACTTTAGTTTAAATAAAAGTATGTCTTAGAAGAAAAGACTTGTTTCAATTATTTCGGTTAATAAAAATGGAACTTCGACGTTGGACATTCTCTGGTAGGACATCATGGGTAATTATAAATGGAACGTTGCGACATTTGGCCTCACGCCTAAGCAACGGACGTTATAATTACAACAATATCACAGCATTGCGACATTTTATTGCGTATGTTCCATACATGTTATTAGTCACCTTTTTAGGACTACATATTATTAGTTTGCAAAACTGGTGTCAGAGGTAACTTAAAAGGTACACGTATGCCACAATAGTTTGTGGCAATTGTCGAGCCGTGGTTGCTTGGGTTATACTGAATACTATTAAATTTTTTATGTTTAAAATACTATAGAATTAATACGTTTTCAAACTAATAGGCAATTTTTTAAGGTGTAGAGACAGACCCATTAACCAAATCTTCCTACTAACCGATCGACCGTTTGGGTATCGCATGTTTATTTTATTTGAAGTTTTTGAAACTTAAAATACCTACACAGACTTATACATGCTGCATTTTTTGCTTTCTCTCATTCTCGACTGACTTTTAAATGAAATTGTTAATCGGTTATATTACTGAACGGTTTAATGACCGTCATTGGTGTCGCGTCGCGCAAATGATCATTGTACTGATGGACATTTTGCCTCAGCAGTCAGAAGACTACGTGCAAATTCGCACATAACGCGGAAATTGTGATAATCTTGTTGCGTATTGAATTGAGCTTTAACTTCATGCCGCTCTAAACTAAGTGCTGGCTGACCCTCTCTGTCATGGTCACAATTTAACGCATAAACTGTGAGCAACTGTGAGAATAGCATGAGTGCAGTATTAAGTGATAAATGACGATCAGTCTGGGACATACATATTCATATATTCATATATGAATGCCAGTTTTGTTTATATACAATTTAGAAGAACTGGTTTAATTGCATTAAATTGTGTTTATTTTGAATTACTAATGATATATATATTTTAAGCGCATCTTTAAGGCTCTTTAATTCTTTAATTATATTTTAATATAATGTGATTTAGTCTAAGAGTTTAAAATTGTGTAGTAGTGTAGTACATGCATTTTGTAGTGCATCCATTGACATCTTTAATCTCGGCTTATCGGTACAAATGAATATAATGGTCCTATAGTTTCTGGGCTGCGATACACCCAAAAAAGAATTTCCTCAAATCCCATTAAAATTGGTCAATAGACAATTATTGATTTAATAGTATACCAAAAATAAATATGTTCATGTAAACTCAATGGCAATGTCACGGTATTTTCTAGTATTTAATGGTATTTTCCGATTAAAATAATAATTTATCCTATTGACTATTTTTAATAGTAAAAAACTATTATTTATATAGTATTTTTTTCTGGGTGTAGGAAGCTATTGATGAAGATAATGCTAATGTCTATCATTAAAACAGTATCCTGTTAATACATCGCCATCGTTTTTATAAATTATTTGAAGGTAAAATTGTACAATGACTTGAGACTTCTTCGCGGAAGAACCAAGTCCGTCCGGCGATGCTGTCATCAAAGTAAACTCTGAAAAGAAATATTTTCCATCACGTGTTAATAATTTAAATCACAGGATATTTTATTTTCTCTTTTACCATTAAAATGTAATATTTGAGTTGGCACTTTTTTTACACCATTTGCTGTACTTCATTGTCGTGGATAAATAGAGCGAAAGTCAAATGTCAAAATACCTTAAAAGTTTTTCTGCAAATGTCCAAGAACTCAGGATGTTTGCTATCAGTCAACTGTAAATATCTCAATTTTCATTGCTGTTGTGGCAAACATCTCGGAACTATCTGCATATATGTCATATTTAAAAAATATTCATAGTTTTGCTGCAACTTTATTGAAACTTATGGGATGTTTGAATATTTGCTACATTCAAATATTGGTATACCAATATTTATCGTATTTGACGGATGCTTGAGAGATGGTTGTCTCAAAGACGATCTAAATAATTTCTAAATAACTTGATATTTAGGGCTCTGATATTTCTGGTAATCATCTTTGTTTTCTTTGTGTATAAGCGTACATAGCGATACCGAAAAAACACAGCTAATAATATTTTACTGGAAAATAAAATAATATTTACATATTTTCACTAATTTTCAATAAATTTATGTAATTTTTCACCAATATTCTACTTTTCACTAAAAATTTATTTTAAGTTTTTTCAAAAAAATCAATTTTAAATAAAATTTTATATAAAATATAATAAATTTCTAATTTTAAAATTATTTTTTTCTTTAAATTTTCAATGTTTCATTAAAGTTTTCAAATTTTAAATAAACTTCATAAACAACTTTATTTGGAGGTTTTCTACATGTGAATTTTAAGAAGTACTTTTAGAATATATTCACATGAAGAAATTCTAATAAACCTCAATTTAAAGGCATTTATGGCCCGTTTTCTACTGATTAAGTATATAATGGCTGCATTGAGCGACCTCAACAGCTGTGAGACTGCTCACTAACTATTCGCTCACCCTTATTGAATGCACCGCTACCACAGCTGGCAATTTACAAAATAATTTATTATTAATATTTTATTAAAGTTACATACAACTTTTTAATTGATTGAAAACATATTTTCAAATCTAAATTCCGTTTTTGTTTATAAATGTTTGAGTTAAAATGTCATCGAATGTCATCGATAACAAAAGCAGCGCTAATGTAGCGTTAAAATTTCATGCTGGAAAAAATGGCGACCGCTCACTAAACATG
Source organism: Dryomyza anilis (assembly GCA_951804985.1). Lineage (NCBI taxonomy): Eukaryota > Metazoa > Arthropoda > Insecta > Diptera > Dryomyzidae > Dryomyza > Dryomyza anilis. Next base: position 77,834,423 of record OX638131.1, read on the forward strand.
TTGAGAGTATCATGCCATTCAAGCACAAATTGCTCAATAGCTAAGGTCGCTGAATGCAGCCAATGTGTACTTTTTAGCTCGAATAAAATAGCAAATAGTTTTCTTTCTTGTTTCTTTTAATTGCAATGTTCTTCTTTTATAATTACAATAAATATAAGACGTTCATAAGTGTAACCTCACACGAGAAAAATTAAGATGAGTTGAGATCTAAGGATGTTTGCAATTGATTGAAGAAATAACATGTAAATGGATCTAAAAATACAACAATATTTAAAGTCGCTATGTTTATATTCTAAATGGTCGAGGAAGTGAACTTATGTGGAATTTTAAACTGCATAATCTCTCGTAAGTTCACGCATCATTTCTTCATTGATTAAAGTCTGAAATTATGTAAATTAAGATTTTGTATTGAAAACTTTATATAATTAATTAGATGTCAGATTCTTACGTTTTTCAAGTTAAAATAAATAAAAAATCACAAATGACAATAAAATTAAAAACAAAAATCAAAAATTGTTTAGTTATTATTGTCCGCATTGACGAGCATTGTGCATTCAAAGCACAATAGCATACAAATTGTTTAAAACATTATTCTTTGCATTGCTTAGAAGGAGTTTTGGAATCACATTGTATTCAGTGATGTAGAAATCTGTATTTTGCTTGCACAGAAGCTGTTATAGCTAAACTTCTCAACGGAGGAGTTCACAAATTTATTTCTGGGTTAGAATGTAAATCGGGCATTAAACAAATGCATCGAACGAAGCAAAACAAGGGCAAACAAAAGGCTTTTAAACAGAATATCTACAAAGCAAAAATTACATTTAACAGTGGTAGCTCTGTATTGTGCCTCTTAAAATAAAATTTAAAAATAATATTTTCAAATTATTGTTTATAATTTTTCAAATCGAAGTGCAACGAATATCATTAAATGGTGTAAGTTAAATATTTATACAAGTCATATGTTCAATAATAGCCAATTTAATGTTACACAGCCACATATTTCCAGATTTATTTAAATGAACTTCTTGCCAACGCTAGTGCTAGAGCTGAGCTAAAGCTGCAGAAACTTTAACAAAAAGTTTTACATATTTTTTAAACACGCACCCAGAAAAAAATCATGGTAAATTGATAGTATTTCAATAGGAAAACAATAATTAATACCATTAAAATTGGTCAATAGGATGCGTCCCATTAGTTCAGTAATATTGAAACTGTTAATACAATGTGTGGTTATACCATAAATTGTATAATGTGATATTTTAATTACAATAAGAAAGATCTATTCAAATTTAATGATACGTATTATTAATGTTATGGTAAAGTAGAATTACATTTTCCTAATAATTTATTAAAACAAAAATGTATTTTAGTTAATTTATTGTATGTCGAAATTGATATTCACTTTTACAACACACACATAAAAAGACACTTCTTGCTGCAAAAGATTATAAAACATTTAATGTTTGCTTTGGTTTCCAATAATTGATTGTACACTCAGAAGAAAATGTACCATTAAGTACTTTATGGCACGACCATTGATCTTATGGTTCATGAATTAATAGTTTTTCTTTTTAAATCAAAAGTTTTCTAATTAATTCAATAGTATTTGAAAAATTCAGTACCATAAATTTAAATATTTCAATATTATTATTTTAAATAGAATAAATACTGTTGTTTTAATGGTTTCCTCCTATAATTATAAACGTGGTGTAAAAAAACATAAAACGAATACAAACATGTTCGTTTTGTACGTCATTCTGCGTGTTTACTCAAAATGGTCGCATATATTTTTTTGTAATAATCCACATTATTAAACGCGACATTGGTAAGAACTCAATGTATTTAATGTAAATAAATTATATTTATATATTTATTTATATTTTTATTTAGTACAGAAAATAAATAAAACATCGAACTTCTATTATGGCAACGGACTCGAAAATAACTGCAGACTCAAGTACTACAATCAATTATTGGAAACCAAAGCAAACATTATATGTGTTATAACCTTTTGCAGCAAGAAGTGTTTTTTATGTTTGTGTTGTTAAAATGAATATCAATTTCGACATTTAAATAAAATAAATTATACAAAAAATTAACTAAAATACATTTTTGTTTTAATAAATTATTAGGAAAATGTAATTCGACTTTACCATAAAATTAATAATACGTATCATTAAATTTGTATATGTCTTTCTTATTGTAATTAAAATATCACAATATAAAATTTATGGTACAACCACACATTGTATTAACAGTTTCAATATTACTGAACTAATGGGACGCATCCTATTGACCAATTTTAATGGTAAAAATTATTGTTTTTCTATTGAAATACTATCAATTTACCATGATTTTTTTCTGGGTGTAGTACTTGAGTCTGCAGTTATTTTGAGTCCTTTGCCATAATAGAAGTTCGATGTATTATTTATTTTCTGTACTAAATAAAAATATAAATATAAATAAATATACAAATATAATTTATTTACATTAAATACATTGAGTCCTTACCAATGTCGCGTTTAATAATGTGGATTATTACAAAAATATACATGCGACCATTTTGAGTAAACACGCAGAATGACGTACAAAACGAACATGTTTGTATTCGTTTTTCGTTTTTTAGACCACGTTTATTATTATAGAAGGAAACCATTAAAACAACAGTATTTATTCTATTTAAAATAATAAAATTGAAATATTTAAATTTATGGTAGTGAATTTTTCAAATACTATTGAAATAATTAGAAAACTTTTGATTTAAAAAGAAAAAACTATTAATACATGAACCATAAGGTTAATGGTCGTACCATAAAGTACTTAATGGTACATTTTCTTCTGAGTGCGACTATGAACCGCTATGAAATTGCAAAAGAACTGTGGTTGCTTTGACCACAATTAAAAATGCGATTTTAAAGTTTAACTTCTTTATTTACAATAATAGGTACTGTCGTGCGGAGCCCGTGCTCGTCGCTTGCTGGTTCTCGTTGAACTGCTTTTCGTTTGGACCTTAAGCAACGCCCGTAGCTAAAGCAGCATATCCCAAAAGGAATGCCACCAAAGCCACTTGGCAATTTGCTTAATTGCCAAATATATAATTACCACGATCGTCACAGTACCCACTATGTAGCGGTACATTGTAACGATTGTTTATGCTGCGTTAGCATAAACACCGTGGCTTTATACTTACTTGGGCTGTCCGTTGACAGCGAGCCAAGCAGCGGTAGCGACAGCGCAGTCGTGGTCATAGCGATAAGAATGTAGACCACAGTGTCGAGTGTAGGGCGTAGTTTATGCAACGTTAGCATTAACGACACCACTTAATACTTACTTGAATCATAGCGATGGCTTATGAGTCAAGCAGCGTAAGTGCCTGCGCTGATCGTATGATGGGTCGATTGGTCGATCGTTCGATGGATCGAATATCGCCACAATACTCCCCCTCTAGCGTTTTCGACGCGTTGGATCGTATCTTGCTGGAATGACGATGGCTCTGCCGCTCCTGGTGCGCTAAGGCGCCGCTGGTTGAATGTCTTCAGATGGTATTATCATCTTAAAGGTAACCTTGTTGCCAGAATTCGTTGATGGCGAAACCTTCGCTGGTACCGTAGACGTCTCTGTTGACGGTAATTGTGCTGCTGTTGGTGTAGCTGATGTTGACAAGCTTCGCTTTAATGTTGAGGCGGGTGGCGCTGTTGAGTTATCTTCAACTGTGATGTATGCCGCCTTAAGCCTATCGATCGAAATTTTTATGGCCTTGCCCTTCACATTGACCGTGTAATACTTATCTGCACGATCAAGTATTTTGAAGGGGCCGTCGAAACGTGGCTGCAAGGGGCTACGTACGCGGTCGATGCGTACAAAAACATGTGTGCAAGTGTTCATGTCTCGTTGCACAAACACCTTAGGTTTATCGTGATGGCTCGCTGAAGTAGGCGCTACCTTTTCCATCATGCGCCTAAAGTCTTTAATAAACTCTGCTTCGCTGCATTTTGATGATGACGGAACCAGGAACTCGCCTGGCAACTTGAGCGTGGTGCCGTAGACTAATTCCGCCGATGTCGCCTTGATGTCATCTTTGAAAACGGATCGTAGTCCCAGCAGAACTATTGGTAGCACGTCGCACCAATTTTCGTTTTCATAACAGGTGATGGCTGCCTTCAAAGTACGGTGCCACCTCTCGATCATCCCGTTAGCTTGCGGATGATACGCAGTTGTGCGAAAATGCTTTATACCAAGCATTTCGTTCAGCTGTTTGAATATCTCAGATTCAATTTGACGCCCGAGATCAGTCGTAACTCTGACTGGAACGCCAAAACGTGTGATGCAGCCTCTGATTAGATTACGAGCTACCGTCTCGGCAGTCATATCAGGAATAGGTATTGCCTCGGGCCAACGTGTGAATCGTTCGATAATTGTTAGACAATACCTATTGTCGCGCGAAGTCGCTAAGGCCCGATCAGATCAATATTTATGTGATCGAATCGCTCACTAGGGTTGACGTAATAATTAAGTGAAGCCTTGTTGTGGCGATGCACTTTACTCCTCTGGCATGGGATGCAGCTTTTAACAAAGCGTCGAACATCTTTCGCCATGCCAGGCCACACAAACCGTTGTTGAACCAGCATGACCGTCGCGCTGGCGCCAGGATGTGCGATACCGTGTATCTTTGACATTACCTGATTTCTGCAACTGCGGGGCACGATCGGACGGATCATGTCGTGTACCATGTCGCAGTGTATGATGTCGTCGACACCAGGCATGTGCATTTTCCGGACGTTCATCGATGTCGATCCGGATAGTAACTCTTTCGTCTCGGCGTCGTTGAGTTGCTCTCGTGCAATCTCATTAAAATCGATCACTGGGTCCTTTGCAGAAACTTGTTGCAAGCGGGATAATGCGTCCGCTATCTCGTTCTGTTTTCCTGGAAGGTGTCGTATGTTGGTCGAGAATTGGCCGATGTAGTCAAGATGACGCGTTTGACGAGGCGATGCCTTATCCAGGCTCTGGTTGAAAGCGAAAGTTATGGGCTTGTGGTCTGTGAAAATCACAAACTCACGCCCTTCAACCATATGCTTAAAAAATTTAACTGCCTGGTATATCGCTAGGAGCTCACGATCGTACGTGCTGTACTTTTTTTGAGGGTCAGATAATTTTTTCGAGTAAAAACCCAGTGGCTGGAGTTGATTATCGATTTTTTGGTGGAGCACGGCGCCCACGGCGTAGTCGGATGCGTCAACACTGAGCGTTAGTGCGGCGTTTGGCGCGGGGTGAAAAAGAAACGTGGCACTGGCAAGTTGACACTTGCACTTGTCGAACGCCTCCGTCGTTTGTTCCCCCCAAATCAGTGGCGTAGTATCATTTTTCTTGTTACCAGGGATCATCCCCTGGAGTACGCCCTGATTTACAACAGCGTTGGGCATGAACCTTCGATAATAGTTCAGCATACCCAGAAACTGTTTTAGGTCCCGTACCGTCGTCGGCCGGGTATAACGTTGAATCACTTGGACTTTTTCGTCAAGTGGTCTGATACCATCTTGGTCGACCGCGTGGCCGAGAAATTTAATCTCCTTTTTTCCAAAAACGCATTTCGCAACATTCATGGTTAGGCCGTTTTCGCGCAGCAGCTGAAAAATGCGTTTCACATGCTGCTGATGCTGTTCTTCATTTTCGGAGGCGATGCAAATGTCATCGATATATACAAATGAGTACGCCGCCTCGCTCTCCAAAATCTTATTTATATGTCGTTGGAACGTTTGAGCGGCGTTCCGTAGCCCAAACGTCATGAACTTGAACTCCGAATGGCGTCGTGATGGCGGACTTCGGTATGTCCGACGGCTCAATCGGTATTTGATGATAAGCGCGTTGCAAATAAATCGTCGAAAATATTTTTTTACCGTGCAGGATGTGTGTAAAACACCCCCACACACCTCACTTTCACCACCTGCTTCGCCCGTCGCTGGTGGACTTTTAATTAGTTTTTTTGGTTTTTATACGAGCAGGGTTGTCTGCAATTCGTTGCCGACGCCCCGAACCGCTCGTGGTACCAACAGAAACCACGTTTGTCTACTTCACTAGAACTGTGCGCCGGCGTTGCGCTGCGTGGTGCGTGGTTAGAAGCGCGTTGCTTACTTTTAGCACGAGCACCATTACTGTTGCCGCGGTTTTTGTACACTATGTTCTCAAGGCGATTCAGTCGTTTATCGAACACATCACTTCGCGACAACACTACCGACGAGGTCGATGACGTATTTAATGGCTCCCATAATTCTACGGGTAGAATTTGCGGCTGAGTGCCCGTCGCGCCAACCGCTTGAATTGACTGTTGTTCAGTCACTTCAATAATCTTGTCGGCGAGCGCGGCCTTTTGTTTAAGGTCGCCGCTCGATGCCTGCAAAATTGCGCGAACCTGTGGGGGCAGGCGGCTTACCCACAGACTTTCGAGGTCGTGCAAGCTCGCCCCCCCAAGCCTTTTCATCTCGTTCAAAAGACTTGACGGCTTTTTGTCGTCTAAGTCGAGCTCCGACAAAAGTTGCCGGAGCTTTGCTTGCTCCGATACTCCGAAAACCTCAAGCATCTGTGCCTTGGGGTTGGAGTACCGGTCGTTGGCCGGAGGCTTTATTACGGCCTCATAGACCTGGTCGAGCACTCGTGATTCCATCGCGGCAATCACAGTGTTAAATTTCACGTTTTCGGATGAGACTTTCGCGGTGGCGAATTGCGCCTCGACTTGAGCGAACCATTCAGGATTCGCTGGCCAGAATGGTGGCACTTTAATTGAAATACGGCTGACCTCTTGGTCTACTGCCGACCGACTCGTTGTCGACTTTTCCCCCAAAATTGGAGGCTTCGCGCCATCGTGTCCCTTTGTGGTTTCGGTTTCGTTATCGGACATGGTTGTATATTTTTTAAAAACTCGCACTGTTTTTTCTTTTCGAAGAATTTTTTATTCACTGTGTCACAAATAAAATTTTGAATGCTTTAGTTTATTTTTTGTGTTGAAAAAAAAATTTGCATTTGCACTTTTTGAGTTATTTTTCGCACTTTTCGAGTTATTTTTCGCACTTTTTGCGTTTTTTTTTTTCGCTTTTCACTTTTGTTCGTAGTTTTTTGGTATAAACGTTTTTTACAAAACTGGATGTTCACTCGCGTCTCGGGGTCACCAATTTGTGGTTGCTTTGACCACAATTAAAAATGCGATTTTAAAGTTTAACTTCTTTATTTACAATAATAGGTACTGCCGTGCGGAGCCCGTGCTCGTCGCTTGCTGGTTCTCGTTGAACTGCTTTTCGTTTGGACCTTAAGCAGCATATCCCAAAAGGAATGCCACCAAAGCCACTTGGCAATTTGCTTAATTGCCAAATATATAATTACCACGATCGTCACAGTACCCACTATGTAGCGATACATTGTAACGATTGTTTATGCTGCGTTAGCATAACACCGTGGCTTTATACTTACTTGGGCTGTCCGTTGACAGCGAGCCAAGCAGCGGTAGCGACAGCGCAGTCCTGGTCATAGCGATAAGAATGTAGACCACAGTGTCGAGTGTAGGGCGTAGTTTATGCAGCGTTAGCATAAACGACACCACTTAATACTTACTTGAATCATAGCGATGGCTTATGAGTCAAGCAGCGTAAGTACCTGCGCTGATCGTATGATGGGTCGATTGGTCGATCGTTCGATGAATGGATGGATCGAATATCGCCACAGAACTTTGTCTGTCATCTTTTGAATGATGCCTTCGACTCAGCATGTGTGTAGAATGAAGCACGGTCAACACAGCTGCTAGTGTGAAAGTAATATTTAAAAAATATTGTTAAATAAAATATATTGAAACATACAAAAGCTGTTTTTTTTTTCATTTCAAATAAATTTAAGAATTTAAAAATAACTGATAATTGCATTAAATTGAACAATGTCGATTTTTAAAAACAACAATCGAATTATATTTTGAAAGTAACAATCAAATTTTCATACCCAACAATAAAATTACAATAATATAATGGGATCTATTTTGAACATGCCTATTTTTATTTTATAGTCGTATTTAACAATATATTTCTATGCGTGTAGTTATTTCACCGTCACTAACCTCAAATTTATAACAGTTTGTGTTAAGTAAAATATTTCGTTAATTTTCCAGTAATTTAATCGTCACTTGCCCAATAAGCAATGAGATTAAAGTTCGATAAATTTGAAGAATTTTCTTTTACAACCAGTGTGGATTTAATCTCATGATCCAGCCAACGAAATGAATGTTATTCCAACGTTAGTTTTCGAAGTTATAAAAACTTGACACGAAATTCACTACACAAAATTATTCAGTGGCAACCCAGTGGCAACCCAGTGACGTGATAAATTAAATGTCAACAAGAAAATTTAAATTTTTTTCACCACTACATATGTGCCACTGCATTCGAACAATCAGTTAGATCATTGTTTTTCGCTTGAATTAGCAAACAGACAAATCAATTAATATATAAGTGCAGGTCCAAACACGAAAGTCATCCCGAGAATTCTACTGCACGAAAAATGCACGATGAGCAGATATACAATGTAAGTGGCCAAGGTTTACGAATACGTTTATGAAATATTAATATATTTTAATTCATTCGCAGACAACATTGATATTTTACGCGAACCTGGCAATGTAATACATCGCAGTGGTGCAATTGGGTTCACTGGTTTCGAGGCACGCCGTGGATTTTACAAGAAGTTCCTGCACCCAAAGAACGAATCAATTGGGGCAACCGTCTTTTTTGCCAACCGATTTATTTAGTTTTGTCAACATTCGACTGATTCAGTTGTTGCAACACCGCGTATCAGTTCACACAACTAATGAATACAATTGACACAAGCAATTTGTTTAGTTGTGGTAGCCAATTTATTTATAAGAAATCGTCCATTTTACCTAGCGCTCCAACGTGTTGCAAACACGAAGTCAGCGTCACAACAGCGTTCCCGAGATCGAACATTGCCGATGATTCGTTGTGCTGCTGACTTCGTGTTTGCAACACGTTGGAGCGCTAGGCCTAATATATAAATACAACATATAGAAACACAATAGCAAGTACTCTGTATAATAGTATGTCTCTGGTTGAAGAAAGTATGTTTGAGCATGAAAAAACCGAACAGTAAAAACGAGCAAGCCTTAATACAATTCCAAATTTTGTTTAAGACGTGACAAGCACTGTCCGCAGCATAATACAAAAAATGAGTGGAAAAATCTAAAATCGCCTTAAAACAATTCCAAATATTGTTTAAGACTAAGACGTGGCACGCGCTGTCCGCAAAACAAAACGAGTGAAAAATGTAAAGCTTGCGCGACTGGTGTTGTCCTGCTTTGGCATCGCTATTATACAAGACAACTGATTTCACAGTTGAATAAAATAAATATTGGTTGCTACAAATTAATGTTATATAGTTATCTGTTAAGTCAACTAAATATTGGTTAGGTCTCATTTTGAATTTAGTTGCCGTGGCAATGGAAACAAAAAAATTGAAAATGAATAAAAAGATTGTTTCCCCAATCAATGTTGCAGTTGCTTCAACTAATAGTTGGTTACGCTTCATACTATTGTTTACCAGAAATTAATTTCAGTTGAAACTGACTAAATTTGGTAGATGCAAATGAATATTGGTTGAAACAACTGCACGTCAAGCAATTATTTTTTTGTGTGTGTACACTGCCACCGGTGCAGGTGCTGTTGCAGCTGTAGAACATACTTTAATTCATTTTAATATATAGTATTATAACTTATATGCGTTTTCTTTTATTTTATATTTAAACCTTTAATTAGGGAAAATATGCGCTTGAATTCAAGTGTAATTTGAAGGACGAATCACATTTTATTTATAGCTTACAATTAAGTTAAACCTCGAATGTATATTGAATGTCGGAATTCAAGTTTAGGTAATGGCTAGATTCAATTGGATAAAAAGCTACCAGTTTTGCTGGAGAACGCTATGGTTTTCAAGCTTACAATTACAAAAAGTTAGACGCTTTTCTCCACTGAACGCTTCGAAATCCATGTTCGATATACATTCGATAATCAATTAATATCCAGATTTTTGGTTTATTGGATGGTACCAAAAGATCAGTGATAAACATATCGTCGGTGATACTGCAAAACCGCCTATCTACATTTCCGAATACCTCATACAATAGAATTTTACAGAAGACACAAAACTATTTTCAGTCTTTTTCTGCACTTACTTCATACAAAAGTAAGTATGTCATAACTTATATTGGCATTTATTTAATTTATCCGATCAACATATCATTAAAAACCCTATTATAACACAAAATTAGGAGTAATTATCAAATGCAGTTAGGCGGTTTTGCAGTATCACCGACGATATGTTCAATTGTATCTCATTGTAGATGAGTGAGAAAGAGATAAAAAAGCACACGCACACAAAGTTTCGGAAATTTTTACATTTTAATGACTTTAAGGTTCGATAAATTTGGAGATTTTTTTTTTTACAACCAGTGTGGATGTAATCTCATGATCAAGCCGACTAAGTGAATGTTATTCCAACGTTGGTTTTCGAAGTTAAAAAAACTTGAGACGAAATTCACTACCCAAATTACTCAGTGACAACCCAGTGACGTGATAAATTAAATGTCAAGAAAAAATTTTTAATTTTTTTCCGCCACTACATATGCGCCACTGCATTCGCACAATAAGTGAGATCATTGTTTTTCGCTTGAATAAACAAACAGACAAATCAATTAATATATTACTGCAGGTCCAAACACTAAAGTCATCCCGAGAATTCTACTGCACGAAAAATGCATGATGAGCTGATATACAATGTAAGTGGCCAAGGTTTCCAAATACGTTTATGAAATATGAATATATTTTCATTCATACGCAGACAACACTGAACCTGGCAAAGTTATACATCGCAGTGGCGCAATTGGATTCACTGGTTTGATCTTTGCGGCACGTCGTGGATTTTGCAAGAAGTTTCTGTACACTTCCACCGGCGTAGGTGCTGTTAATAATAAATAATAGGTTGGCGCTACAGTCCTGTTTAGAACTTCGGCCGAGCTCTCTCACCATTTTGAGCTGTGCGTGTTATATTTGTACTCAAATTGGTGGGACCTACAGTTTATTGCCGAATCCGAACGGCGGGTGAGAGCTTTTCATAGGCAATGTTTTACTCTCGTAGGTTTGCCATTTACTGCCGAGAGGTAGCGCGGTATAGAAAAATGTTTCTATGAAAAGATGTTGTCTAGGCTTGAACCGGGGACCTTTCGGCTCACAGTCCAACGCACTAACCACTGAGCTACCGCGGCTACAGGTGCTGTTGCAGCTGTATTTTATCTCACAGGAGCGAGAATACATACTTTAATTCCTTTTAATATACACTGTGATGCATAACTATAGCCGCAGCATTTCTTATGCGATTCTCTGCTTCCAATAAATATTTTTAAAACCAAACAACGCAAGAAACAAAACGTACCGTATACGTACCGTTAACGGCATAGTAATACGGAATCAGACTCTGTAAACGTCGGAGACGTATACGGTACAGAGAACGGATAAAACGTGACATCGTGACGTGACGTTTTTCATACAGTATCGACGCACCGTTAAAATACCGTATTTTTAAAATAAAACGGAGTGAGCTCCGTAGTCGACGTTACGTTTCTGTTCCGTATACGGTCCGTATTTTTGTTATAAAACGGAGTGGACTCCGTTGAGTGAATTGAAAAACGTACCGTATACAGTACGTTTTTATGCCGTAATTTTTGAAAATTACGGATTGTCATATTTATTAATTTACTGCTAATTTTAACTGACAGAATAAATTCAATAACGTAAGTTTTAATTTTTAAAATAAAACGGAGTGAGCTCCGTAGTCGACGTTACGTTTCTGTTCCGTATACGGTCCGTATTTTTGTTATAAAACGGAGTGGACTCCGTTGAGTGAATTGAAAAACGTACCGTATACAGTACGTTTTTATGCCGTAATTTTTGAAAATTACGGATTGTCATATTTATTAATTTACTGCTAATTTTAACTGACAGAATAAATTCAATAACGTAAGTTTTAATTTTATAAGACATTTATTTCTAATTAAAATAGGATTTTAAAACAAATTAAAAATAATTACTGAAGAATATGAACAATAAAATATTAAAAAAAAAATGAATATAATATAATTAAAATTTAAGTACAAATATAATAAAAATAGCTTCTTCAGATCTGTTGCGTTGAACTATTAAAATGTGTCCGTTGAGTGCAAACGGTGTACTCCGTTGCAAACGGATTATAAACGTATACGTCACTACGGAGTGAAAACGGGATGAAAACGGAATATTCAAAATACGGAGAACTAACGGCATATGAACTGAGTGAAATATTTCCACATGACGTAAATTTTCCGTTTTCATTTAAGTATCGACAGATCCGTCTTATACATACCGTAAACGTACCGTTACAAACGGAATTGAGATTCCGTTTGTTTACGGAGGTACGTTTACGTTAAAATGTTTCTTGGGAAAAGTGGTTAAAAGCACATTAAAAAAAAAACTATTTCTTGATAGAAAATCTCCAATTATCTTTGTTTTTGTAACCGTGGTAAATAAAAGTTGGTTTTCATAGTGGTGCATAACTGTAGACGCATTTTAATAAATAGCACAAAATGACACATTATTGTAAGTTAGACTTAATTTATATTATTTTAATAATGAGTATTGGATTATGAATAAGCTCAAAAGTTATATTTGTCATGCTATTAACTAAACTTATTCGCACTTTTTCACCAATTGACTTCCAAGATTAACATTATTCCTGAGATATTTTCTATTGGATTCAGATCTGTGGAGTAAGCTACCCATACCAAAAACTTTACGTTATACGATTCTACCCATGCATTCCCATACACGAGGACGAACTCTGGAAAATACACATCGATGTTGAGAACTATCCTCCTTCCATATTTAGAGAGAAATAATACAGAAAATATGACATTGCAGCAAAATAATGCTATTTAAGATAAGGGAAATGAGACTAACTCATGGCTAGAATCGCATAACGTGAAGGTTTTGCATGGGCCAGCCTACTCCAAAAATCTGAATCCAATATAATATATCTCAGAATGATGTGAAAAAGTGCGAATAAATTAAGCTAATCTTTTATTTTATATTTAAACCTATAAGTAGGGAAATATATGCGCTCGAATTCAAGTGTAATTTGAATGTCAAGTTCAAAATTAAGTTAAACATCAAGTGAAGAACCACATTTTATTCCTTGATTACAATTAAGTTAAACCTCGATTGAATATTTAATGTTGATTTCAAGTTTAGGTAAAGCCTAGATTCAATTGGATAAAAAGCTACCAGTTTTGCTGGAGAAAGTTATGGTTTTAAGCTTACAATTCCAAATATATGAACACACTAACTTAGACGGGTTTGCGTTGACACGATAGAGACTATTGAAAAAGTCTAATTTTTTGCTGAGTTGTATAAATGAGTTATACGGAACTAATCGCGCTCCTGGGATGTGTTCACAATGGTTATTATGTGTGGAAAATAAGGTTGGTAATTCTATACAACAGGGTTGTTACAAAATTGTACCACAATTGAAAAATCTATCAATATGTAAAACTTTAAATAAAATTTGCGAAAGGGTGGTAACATGTATTACCGAAGTGAAAAAAATAGATTAATCGGAAAAACGAGCTTATATTCTCGCGAATAGTTGTGTCATTTGTTGAAAACTTTTTGTAAAAATATATATTAAATTTTTATAATTGAATTATAATAATTCTTGGTTAATAACTAAGATTCTTGTTCTTTTAACAATCAACACAACGAGGAGAGTTCAGGACAACATCGTTAAGATTCAGAGCAATAAAATCTGCAGAAACATTCAGTGTGCAAAATAAAAAATGGCAGCGAGTGACAAAGCTCTAGACGATTCATTGTATCCGATAGCAGTCCTTATCGATGAACTGAAAAATGAGGATGTACAGGTATTTATTTTTTAATATTACAACATATTCATGTATATTGAAATAGTGAAACATTTCCAAGGTGTTGAATTAAATATGATTATAAGTCGATGCATAGGATATATAGTATATAAATTGAACACATTTTGTTAAATCCAAAATGTGTGTACCTATAGTATAAAACATGTTTGCATTTAATAATTAAAGAGACTTGCTTTGTTTTATTGTGTAAACATAATTTAGAATAAAAAAAATAAGGCTGAATTTTACCAAATTCCCAAAAAAAAAAAGAAATTTCACGACGTTCCTTATGGGGGAAGTGTCGAAAAAAAAAATTTTTTTTGCCGCTCGACCCCTGGAACCGACCAAAAATGGAAAACCGACCGAGGTCATAAGTGGTTTTTGAATTATTACAAAGTGGGCGGGGCAAAAAAATTTCCACACGATGCATAAATCAAGGCTGAAAATTTAAAAAAATAAAAAAAGTGACCTCAAGGTCACGTGGTACCTCTTAAAAATAAAAAACTCAAATTCCAGGAAAAGGGGAGTGACAAATCGAAAATAATATAATCTCATAAATACTGCCTTGGAAAAAATAAAAATTTGTCCACTTCCTAATCTAATGCATCCTTCATCTAACACAGTTATTACATATATTAGACTTATATACATTTTTTTGAAGAAAAAATCGCGCGATTTTTTTGATAAAAATTGCATTCGGCGCTTATTATCAAATTCAGTTACTACATATAATAGACTTATATTATTTTTTTTGAAGAAAAAATCGCCAGTTTTTCGAAAAAAAACTGCATGCGGCGCTAATCATCAAGTATAGTTAGTACATATATTAGACTTATATAAATTGTTTTGAAGAATAAATCGCGCGATACTTGAAAAAAAAAATGACAATAAAATTTTTTTTTTCAGTGCACCCGAAGAAAAGAATTTTGATTTTTTTTATTTTGACACTCCCTTTTTCCTGGAATTTGAAGTTGAAAAAAACAGGTTTTTGATTTTTATGGGGTACCATTTTTTAAAGATTTTTATAAAAACTTAATTTTATAAGATTGTGTTTCGAAAACTATAGCTCTAATATATGCGTTTTACAGTCTCAATTCAGGATAATTAGTGACTAAGACCCGGCTTAACAGTGCACACTTAAGTGTCGATTTTTCCTCACACTATACTTAAGTGTGAAAAATTGTTTCACAGCACAAAATTTAAGTGCCCGATATGCCCCACTTAATTTTTACTTAAGTGTGCTTTATGTCAAATGAATATTTATGACAACAGAATAATACAAACTGACACTAATAAATTAAATTCACCTTTTTTTTGCAGAGTTTGTATATTAATCAAAATAAAAGTGACTCCTATCATTGGCGTAATTCTTCGCAGCCTTAACTTATTCGACCACCACCATTAACTGCCGTTGTACGCTAAATTCACCTTTTTTTTGAACATTTTTAGTTTAGGAATGTGGGGAACACTTCCAAGAAATTATTGTTAAAATTTCGTATATCAAAAATGATATATAATAATAGTTTGGCGCTACATTCCTGTACAGAACTTCGGCCGAGCTCTCTCACCATTTTGAGCTGTGCGTGTTATATTTGTACTCAAATTGGTGGGACCTACAGTTTATTGCCGAATCCGAACGGCGGGTGACAGCTTTTCATAGGCAATGTTTTACTCTCGTAGGTTTGCCATTTACTGTCGAGATGTAGCGCGGTATAGAAAAATGTTTCTATGAAAAGATGTTGTTAGCCCCAGTCCATGCTTGAACCGGGGACCTTTCGACTCGCAGTCCAACGCACTAACCACTGAACTACCGCGGCTATGATATACTTAAAAATGAATACTTAAAAAAAAATACTGATTTTAACTCAAAAAGTCATTAAAATATAAGTTACATTAAAAATACTTAAAAATTTATATATTTTAAGGGAAAAATAATTTGTAAGAACCAAAAGTATCCTACGTAAATATCTTAAAATTATATTTTAAAAAATGAAAAGAAAATACATTACTTATACGGGATTTTGAGACTTTTTTTTCGCGTTCTGTGAGGTATCGATATAACAAATATTTCACCTGCATCATATTGCATTGAAGCGGCGGCGGCTCGTTTGGTTAGTGCGTTTGACTACGAGCCGAAAGGTCCCGGATTTAATCCCTGTTACTGTCATCATCTTTTTCATAAAAAAACATTTTTCTTTGCGATGCTACATCTCGGCAGTCAATGACACACCTACGAGAGTAAACATTGCCTATAAAAGCTCTCACCCCCCCGTTCGGTTTCGGCATTAAACTTTAGGTCCAACTACTTTGAGTACAAAGATAACACGCACAGCCCAAGTGATGAGAGAGCTCGGCTTAAGCTCTCTACAGGACTGTAACGCCAATCTATTATTATTAGGGATGTTGCGGAGATCCGCATTATTTTGACATCTGCACCCGCGTCCGCATCCGCATTGACACATCCCAATCTTCGCGGATGTTATTCTTTATATTTAAAATTTTTAAACATAACAAATTTGAATGCAATTTTTATTAATAAATTGTGAATTAATTAAATATTTTATGTTCGATTTAAGAACAGACATTATGTTGTAACGTTCTCAATAAATAAAGTTTTTTAATTATTAGAAAAATATAACAAATTATCCGATTTCTTAGTATGTTATTTCGATACGCTTCCAGATTCTAATCAAGAATTCACACGCTTATCCTGAAACAACTTCAACCCAATAGTTGTAGAACCAAATTCGTAGGACCAAATTCGTTTATTAAGAATATGTTTCGGACGTCCCCCAAGTATTTTAAGACTTAAATAATAAATATAGTAGGCATGATTTTTAAAATATCGCGGTTTCATTTTTTTGCGGTTTATCAAAAAATATTTAAACAAAATCGCGATATTTTAAAAACCTGCCTACGATTGTTTTTTTTTAAATTTAGGTTTATAATACTCGGAGGGATGTCCGGAACATATTCTTTAAAAACGATTTGCTGCCACGACTTTTGGGTTGACAGTGTTTCAGGCTAGGTATGGTCATATTCAGTATTTGAAGAAATTTTAATATTCTGCTGATTTATTTTGAAATTCATTTAAAATACTTCAGCTAACATAATAAAATATATGCAATGAAATGATCAAAGTTACAACCAGTCGCAAAAAATACAGCTCTATAAGCAAACCTGCTCTGTTTCTTCATTCGTTATTTTTCAGTTTTTTATTCAAACATTTTGAACAATGAATAAATATTATTTGTATGGAAATCATTTCAAATTTCTTTGAGTTTTTTTTATCGTTATTCAAAAGTTTATTTAGAATAAATATGTATTCACAAATATTTTTTTTTGATTAAATTTATTTCAATAATTTTTTTTTTGAAATTTCTAATAACGAATATATGTTTGAAAATTAACGATTTAAAAACTTATTAATAAAATTTTATTTGAAATGTATTTGAATAATGCCCGAATCTGGTGCCTACTAGTGTTATTTGATATATGTTTTTAAAGCAAATCAAGTGATATAAAGTAAACAAATAAATTTGGAAAATCAAAATTTAATGTTTCGCCGAAAGTAAATGTCTTAATACGTGATTCATTTTTTTTTAATTGTATGAATTTAATAATATTTTTGATTATTGGTAATACAACTGGATTTTAATAGTATTTTTTTTATTTAATATGATTTTCATTTTTTTTTTACAAATTAACCAACGCTGACGGGATGCCCCCTATTCATGCAATGCACAGTGTTGATCGTAAGAAAGGAATATAGGTTTAAGGGATGGGGAAAGATAGAGTAGTGTCGGTGGATGTTTGCTTTAAATTTCCCAATATTAAAAATGTCGGGAAAAACAGACGCAGGGAGATTGTTCCACAAACGTATCGTGCGATTGAAGAACGAATTATCTCTGTAATGCGTGGTTCTGTTGTGAAGCGAGTGGACTACGAAGGGGTGGGCTTGGTTCGATGCCCGAGTAGAACGAGAGAGCACACGACCTGGTGGAATCAGGCCATGTATTTCCCTCGAACACTTACCATTGTAATACCTATAAAACAGTCTTACACACCCTACGGTCTTTCGGTGCTCAAGAGATCCAATAAAGAATGAAATATTTTCATCCCCTATTTAATATATTGCACGTTGTTGGATTCGATCCAGGAACTCCAAAGAATATTTTGAAGCCCCTGCCCATATGTTATATAATATAAATTTTTGAATGAAAAAAGATGGATGTCCTTGTAGATGAGCCGGCTTTTATTTCTATTTTAAAGACGCAAGTATCAACAGATTTTAATTTAATAAATTTGAATTGATTTTTAACATATCTCATAGTAGCATTTCAAATGGGAATAAAGCCGTTAAATGAATTGATATGGAAAACCCGTTTTCATATCCATATTTAGAGAGATCTCTACTAAAAAAATATGTGCTGCAAAAAATGTTCTGTTTTTATTATGAAAATATGGCAATGTATGCCATATCAATGTACTTTCATTTTCCTCATACTTATCTCATTTTGTTGCCTTTATAGCTTGATTACGTTGTCGATTCCTGACCAATTATTATCGAATCGTAATGCGTCGAAATCTCAATACTGAATTCTGTTTACTTTTACGCACACTGGCCTAGAGTTTTATTGACAAACACATTTTAAAAAATCGAAAATGATTTCCAAGTTCTTAGGGCAACAACTAAAAACTTGCCATGGAAATCGTCATTAGTTCTTGAATACTGCATAAAGTTTTTATGTTATTACTAAGGTAAATTAACTCAATTTTCACTATAAATTTAATATTTCATTCATTTAAATTGTGTTATTAAATTAAAGTTTTTAATAATGTTTATATTTTTACTAAAAGCGAATTTTAAAAACAAAGGGTTATTTTGTATGGCTGATTTTGGATTCAATACCCAACCTTAAAAAAAATGATACAATATAACCACTATTTTTAAATTGTTGTTGGTAAATTCGCGAACAAAATTTCTACATGAATCGCTCCATAGCTTCCGCTTATATGGGGATCGCTGGGAATGTGAAAAATGTATTATTTCCGTTTTATTTTCACGACTGTCGATAGATAGAAGATGGGATCACTGAATTTATTTGTCCAATGTCCGTTCCGAAATAGTTTTGATTTCAATATAATTTATTTCAATATTAATGGACCGTAAACGAGGAGATACAAAAAACAAATGACAAAAAAATATAAATATTAAAAATAAACAAAGAGAGCAGTTTTCATACTTTCCTCACCTGTTAAATACACCTTGCTAACAGCCTTATGTTGTATATCGCCGATCGACGAAAATTTGTAAGATTTTCGTGTGAGAATGTTATTTTGTATGCTGTATAGCAGAGCGTCTCTCAATGTGACGAACTCAACGTAAGAAATCAAATTGTGCATATGGTCATTTCCATGATGGCGTTCGCTACAATCGTACGTTTCAATGAGATACAAACCAGGAATAACTTTTCTTTTTACTTCTTTATATTATTGTGTAGGGCGTAAGTAGCTCTATATTTAGTAAAAAGGATGAAAATCTGCGAATTGCGTCGGCCTTTTTTTTTTAATAAAATTTGTTTATCGCGAATTACACTCCATGTGTCTTTTTTTTTTAATTAATACGCATTCCGTTTTTTTCCGAATTAAATAGTTCGTCCTATTTAGTTTTTCAAATCTGTATGACTCATTGTAGAACTGGGCCATAACCTATTGCCGTAGTAATTAAATAATCACAAACAGTTACGAAAAATTTGGTATTTATTTAGTGAAAATAATTTGAATTAATTTTGACAAAAAAAAATATTTTAATATGAAAAATATCAGAACAGTATATTTATTGTTGAGTGACAACATTGAATTGTAACACTTATATTATACACTAGCTGGACCCGTGCACGACTCGTGCCAAGATTTTCTGAATTCAAAGATATGGAGCAATTTTATTAATATAAAAAACATTTTATTATTTATATGAGGGGCCCGTGCTTAGCTGTTGACATTTTTTTATTGGTTTTATAAATGTGGTAACCAAATAATTCTCCGCCAAAACAACTTTTCTCAAAGACAATTTTTTCTCAGATTGCGCTTCTCCGCAGAATTATTCCCAGTAGAAATCTTCCCGGAAAATCCACATAGAACGCTTTCCCGTAGAATTCTCAACGTAGAATTCATCCCGGTAGAATTGTTCCCTGTAGAATTCTTTCCCGTAGAATTCTTCCCGTAGAGTTTTTCCCAGTAGAAGTTTAGTGTGGTGGGTTTTAATGTAGTAAGTTTCGGTGTGGTGAGTTTAGATGTGGTGAATTTTTGAGTGGTGAGTTTAATTGTGGTGAGTTTTAGTGTTGTGAATTTTAGTGCGGTGAGTTTTAGTGTGGTGGGTTTTAGTGTGGTGAATTTTAATGTGGCGTGTTTTAGTGTAGCGAGTTTTAGTGTGGTGATTTTTATTGTGGTGAGTTTTAGTGTGATGAATTTTAATGTGATGAATTTTATTGTGGTGAGTTTTAGTGTAGTGAATTTTAGGGTGGTGAGTTTTAGTGTGGTTAATTATAGTGTGGTGGGTTTTAGTGTGGTGAATTTTAGTGCGGTGAGTTTTAGTGTGGTGAGTTTTAGTGTATCGAAATTTGAGTATAGTGAGTTTTAATGTGGTGAGTTTAAAAGTGGTGAATTTTAATGTGGTGAAATTTTAGTGTAGTGAGTTTTAGTGTGGTGAGTTTTAGTGTGGTGAAATTTTAGTGTGGTGAGTTTAAGTGTGGTGAATTTTAGTGTGTTGAATTTTTGTGTGGTTAGTTTTAGTGTAGTGAGTTTTAGTGTGGTGAGTTCTAGTGTGGTAAGTTTTAGTGTGGTGAGTTTTGGTATGGTGAGTTTAAGTGTGGTGAGTTTTAGTGTTGTGAATTTTAGTGCGGTGAGTTTTAGTGTGGCGACATTTGAGTGTAGTGAATTTTAGTGTGGTGAGTTTTAGTGTGGTGAGTTTTAATGTGGTGAAATTATAGTGTGGTGAGTTTTAGTGTGGTGAATTTTAGTGTGGTGAGTTTTAGTGTGGTGAAATTTTAGTGTGGTGGGTTTTAGTGTGGTGAATTTTAGTGTGTTAAATTTTTGTGTGGTGAGTTTAAGTGTGGTGAGTTTTAGTATGGTGAGTTTAAGTGTGGTGAGTTTTAGTGTGGTGAGTTTTAGTGTGGTGAGTTTTAGTGTGGTGAGTTTTTGTGTGGTGAGTTTTAGTGTGGTGAGTTTTAGTGTGGTGAGTTTTAGTGTGGTGAGTTTTGGTGTGGTGAGTTTTAGTGTGTTGAATTTTTGTGTGGTGAGTTTAAGTGTGATGAGTTTTAGTGTGGTGAGTTTTAGTGTGGTGAGTTTAAGTGTAGTGAGTTTTAGAGTGGTGAGTTTTAGTGTGGTGAGTTTTTGTGTGGTGAGTTTTAGTGTGGTGAGTTTTAGTGTGGTGAGTTTTAGTGTGGTGAATTTTAGTGTGGTGAATTATTTTGTGGTGGGTTTTAGTGTGGTTAATTTAAGGGTGAATTTTATTGTGGTGAGTTTGTTTTTCTTTTTCTTTCCATTTTTTGTTTTTCATTTAGTTTGGATTGTGGTTTTATGTGATTGGTTTTGTTTTTGTATTTTTGATTTTGTTTTGTGTTGTGCTTTTGCTTTTTTGTTTTTATTTTTTTTGTATTTGAGTTTTTTGTTTCATGTTCGTAGCTGGTGAAAGTGCCGAGTTATATCGTGTTTTGGTTGTATGGGAGGTGCCACGCCTCTTTGTCCAATCCCGCCCATATATAGCCTATCATTCCTTCCAGACCATACCGCATCTGTGGTAAAAATTTCAAGGAAATCGGATCAGCCGTTCAGACGGAGAAGCGGAACAAACGTATAAACGAACAAACAGATTTATTATATTAACTAGCTGGACCCGTGCACGACTCGTGCCAAGATTTTCTGAATTCAAAGATATGGAGCGATTTTATTAATATAAAAAACATTTTTTTATTATTGATATGAGGGGCCCGTGCTTAGCTGTTGAAATTTTTTTATTCGTTTTATAAATGTGGTAACCAAATAATTCTCCGCCAAAACAACTTTTCTCAAAGACAATTTTTTCTCAGACTGCGCTTCTCCGCAGAATTATTCTCAGTAGAAATCTTCCCGTAAAATCCACATAGAACGCTTTCCCGTAGAATTCTCAACGTAGAATTCATCCCGGTAGAATTGTTCCCGGTAGAATTCTTTCCCGTAGAATTCTTCCCCGTAGAGTTTTTCCCAGTAGAAGTTTTAGAGTGGTGGGTTTTAGTGTGGTGAGTTTAAGTGTGGTGAGTTTTAGTGTGGTGAGTTTTAGTGTGGTGAGTTTTAGTGTGGTGAGTTTTTGTGTGGTGAGTTTTAGTGTGGTGAGTTTTAGTGTGGTGAGTTTTTAAGTGGTGAGTTTTAGTGTGGTGAGTTTTAGTGTGGTGAGTTTTAGTGTGGTGAGTT
Organism: Dryomyza anilis; assembly: GCA_951804985.1. NCBI lineage: Eukaryota > Metazoa > Arthropoda > Insecta > Diptera > Dryomyzidae > Dryomyza > Dryomyza anilis. The sequence goes on from OX638131.1 coordinate 77,856,867, forward strand.
TTAGTGTGGTGAATTTTAGTGTGGTGAGTTTTAGTGTGGTGAATTATAGTGTGGTGGGTTTTAGTGTGGTTAATTTAAGGGTGAATTTTAGTGTGGTGAGTTTTAGTTTGGTTAGTTTTAGTGTGGTGAGTTTGTTTTTCTTTTTCTTTCCTTTTTTTGTTTTTCATTTAGTTTGGATTGTGGTTTTATGTGATTGGTTTTGTTTTTGTATTTTTGCTTTTGTTTTGTTTTGTGTTGTGCTTTTGCTTTTTTGTTTTTATTTTTTTTTTGTATTTGAGTTTTTTGTTTCATGTTCGTTGCTGGTGAAAGTGCCGAGTTATATCGTGTTTAGGTTGCATGGGAGGTGCCACGCCTTTTTGCCCAATCCCGCCCATATATAGCCTATCATTCCTTCCAGACCATACCGCATCTGTGGTAAAAATTTCAAGAAAATCGGATCAGCCGTTTAGACGGAGAAGCGGAACAAACGTGATTGCTTTTGCTTTTGTATTTTTGATTTTGTTTTGTTTTGTGCTTTTGTTTTTTTGTTTTTAAATTTTTTTGTGTATTTGAGTTTTTTGTTTCATGTTCGTACCTGGTGAAAGTGCCGAGTTATATCGTATTGAAAGTTTAGGTTGTATGGGAGCTGCCACGCCTCTTTGTCCAATCCCGCCCATATATAGCCTATCATTCCTTCCAGACCATACCGCATCTGTGGTAAAAATTTCAAGGAAATCGGATCAGCCGTTTAGACGGAGAAGCGGAACAAACGTACAAACGAACAAACAGATTTATTATATTAATAGGATAGGATTTAATTGTAAAACCAAAGGACTTCTATGGGACTTTTATAAAAATTAACACATAAATCATAAACAGAAAACCGTTTTTAAACATATCCAGTGGTTTTGTATATAATAATATAAATAGGATTTTTTTATTAAGTTTACCAATTTTTTGTTTTGGAAAATTGGACTTATACGCAATAATTTGTCTTCTTCAGTTATTATATTTTTTTGATCAGTAATAATGATAATCTTTTTAAAGATAAAATTTTCAAAAATAATATTTTTTTAAAGGGACTTAGTTAAAAACTTTTATATCTCACTTTATATTAACAGCGAGTTATTAAATAAATTTGCAATCGACATTTTAATCCCTTTTCACTCACTTTTTAGTAGGAATGTTACGGAGATCCGCAAACGCGGAGCATCCGCATTAATTTGACATCCGCGTCCGCATTGAGACATCGCATCTATGCGGATGATTTGCTTTATATTAAAAATATTTTGAACATAACAATTTAAATTCAACTTTTTTTAATAAATTGTGAATTAAGGTCCATTCATATCAGACAGCGCGTTGCGTATCATGCACGTTCATGCAAAGGCGTTCATATCAGCATGATGCAAAACAATTAGGGTTGTAAAATATAAAGTCCTTTTTATACATTTATTATAAACCGGCAACTCTGTCACATATTGTCAAATTAGATGTAAACAATAAAAATAACATTAAATTAGCAATTAAATAATTAAAATTTCTTAAAAATAAAATGTTGCGGTTGAGGGTCGATAAAGAGTTTCTCGCGCGATTTAACATCGGTGACCGGCATCATTTTTGTCGCATCGTTAAATGTTTTCAGTGTGCCTTTGCGCAGTCGGTGGCATCCCAATGCTGGTAGCACAGGTTTTGCACAAGCTCGTGCGGAACCGCACTCTGCTGCGTCGCTTCGTGACCAGCTCTCTTAGCAGTCGTCGCCAACGCCACTCACAGACCCTCGATTAGAACTCCCAGATCATGATGTGCGCATCATTTAAATTGACAACGAGCGGTGAATTGGTGTCACTGCTGCTGTGCGTAGCGCGGCAGCCCGGCGAATTGCTGCTGTTGTTGTACCAGACATGTCGTCAATGGCCGCCCATTAGCGCAGCCGCACTGTTTCTGCTGCGTCGGAAGGCGTTTGGATTTTTGGATTTGGATTAGCTCTGGAAATGCGCTATAAGATATGACAAATCACTGTACGCATTGGAGCTATGAAGGATATTCACTACAATACCATGTAATACCATGTATCTATTCAAAATAAACTTTATACATAAATGTATTCAAATAAATAAAAATTTTTATTAAATATTAAAATATGAATAAAAAAAATAGATTTGCACATTTAAATTGCAATTTAAGATTACACATTGTACTTATTTTTATAAAATTTAGATACCACTATTTCAATGGCGTCCACCGCAGCTATGTGTTTCTCAACAAAACTAAAGTAGTGGGCGTTAGTGCTTCGGGCAGCTAATTTAGCAGACACCTGAGTAGATTCGCTCTCGTCGCACTCCACCAGGTACTAATGACGGTTCGTATGACGTTGCTTAAACCTACACGGGGAAGTAATTGTCTTTATTGAGGCTTCGTTAGATTTGAATTTACTTACAATTAATGTAGGTACCATACTTTGGGGCCACGCAGCTCTTCCGTCAGCAGTTGCACATTCTGTTTGATGGGCCGCAGGAAGACGATGCAGTTTAGATAATGCATGTGTTCACTGGAGCTCACACTGCAGCATATGCGACTGCTTAAAGGCCCTTGAGATGGATACTGATCTGAATGTAAAGATATTTTTTAGGCGACTAATAGATAAAATATACACACTCACCGACTCCTCGTCCAGTAGTATCGTCTTCATTCGATTTTAATTAAAAAAATTTACATTTCAAATTTCAATTTAATTTAGTTTTTTGACGTTTAAAAAAATGGGTAGTATTGTTAAAATAAATAATTAAAAAAATACTACAATATCACTACAATCTCAAAATTTTGTAATAAAAACAAGAAAAAGCAGTAAATATTTTATATTTCTACAACAATGCATGCGGCAGGCTCCTGCAAAAATACTTGCATGATACGATACGTGCATGAACGGACCAAATACGCATGATATGAACACTCTCATATAAATTGTACTAAAGAATATTTGTCGTGCATGATACGCTACGTGCATGATACGCAACGTGCCTGATATGAATGGACCTTTAATTAAATATTTTATGTACGATTTCCGCACAGCAATTAAGTTGAAACGTTTTCAATAAATAAATATTTTTTATTATTACAAAAATAGAAAAAAATCATCTGATATCTTAGTACGTTATTTTGAGCCTGAAATAACTTCAACCCAAAAGTCGTAGGACCAAATTCGTAGGACCAATTTCGTATATTAGAATATGTTTCGGACGTCTCCCCGAGTATTTTAAGACTAAAATAAAAAATATAGTAGGCTGGATTTTTAAAATAATAGGGGTTTCAATTTTTTTTTCGGTTTATCAAAAAAATCTTTAAAAATTATTTAAAAAAATAGTAATTGAGATATTTTAAAAACCTTCCTAGAATTTTTTAATTTAGTCCTAAAATACTCGGGGAGAATGTCCGAAACATATTCTTAAAAAAACGATTTGCTCCCACGACTTTTGGGTTGAAAGTGTTTCAGGCTAGGCGTGCTCATACTCAGTATTTGAAGCAATTTTAATATTCTGACTGATTTATTTTGAATTTTAGTCCAAATACTTCAGGTAATATACTGAAATATATGCAATAAAATTGGAGTTAATCAAAGTTAAAACCAGCCAAACGCAAAAAAATACAGATCTTTATGGAAAAAGCTCTATTTCTTTATTCGTTATTTTTCAGTTTGTTATTCAAACATTTTGAATAACTAATACATTTTATTTGTATGGAAATTATTTCAAATTTTTTTGAGTTTATTTAGAATAAATTTGTATTCACAAATATTTTTTTTTGATTAAATTTATTTCAATATTCTTTTTTTAATTTCTAAGCCGTGGGAAAAACGGCTCTAGCCATAAATATGGTAATAGATATTAATTTGTCTTCCTAAATCCGGCACCGTACCGCTCACGTACTTACGGTGCAGAAACCCCTGTTATTGTAAAAACGGTGAAAAAAAACAATTGTACGAGCAAAATACGGCAACGTTTTTACGTGTGAAATACGGAAAAGTTACGGCTGTACTTATTTTAAGGGAATATTTGTATGGCAATAATGACTGAATTTTTTTATTCAGTTTTATCGTGATTAAAATTCCTCGTTGAATTTTTACCCTTGATGGAAAATACGTATGTTAAACAAATGTTTGTAGGAAAAATTACCCTTTTTTCGCCCAAAAAATTTCGCCACCTTTTGATTTGGGTAATATAACACAGTGCGACACTAAATTTAGTGACGGAGATTTGCAATAAACACAGATAAAGGCTGAAACGTACAAAACGGTTGTGAAAACGGATATGCCCGTTATTATGGTGACATTACGGCACAATGTTACTTGGGAAAAACAGCTCTAGCCATAAATACGGTAGTAGATATTAATTTGTCTTCCTAAATCCGGCACCGTTCCTTTCACGTACTTACGGTGCAGAAACCCCTGTTATTGTAAAAACGGTGAAAAAAAAAACAATTGTACGAGCAAAATACGGCAACGTTTTTACGTGTGAAATACGGAAAAGTTACGGCTGTACTTATTTAAGGGAATATTTGTATGGCAATAATGACTGAATTTTTTTTTTCAGCTTTATCGTGATTAAAATTCCTCGTTGAATTTTTACCCTTGATGGAAAATACGTATGTTAAACAAATGTTTGTAGGAAAAATTACCCTTTTTTAGCCCAAAAAATTTCGCCACCTTTTGATTTGGGTAAAATAACACAGTGCGACACTAAATCTAGTGACGGAGATTTGACAATTTTTTTAGAATCCTTAAATCCTTTTTTAGAATAACTTCACGAAATTTCACCCAACAAACTTATCACGTCAGGTCTACGAGATATATGACCATAAAGGTCCTAAAGTGACCGTAATATTACCGATGATTTATTGAGAAAACTGTAGTAGTTATGTATTTGTTCTCTGAGAACCAAATGTAGACCCTACAAAGGCTTCATATCTGTAGTACATATTAAATTTATATCTCGTCCTTTTAATATCAAAATTAATGATTTTCAAAGTATCAATCTTAATAATGTACACGCATAGAAATATATTGTTAGATCCGACAATAAAATAACAATAGGCATGTTCAAAATATATCCCATTATGGAAATTGTGAAATTATTGTCGAAAATAACAATAAAATTATTAAATGTTAAATGAATATTGTATTGTCAATTTTTACAATTAGTATTGCCATTATTAAAAAACAATGCCATTGTCATTTTAATAATAAAAATGTGAATTTCAAAATTTATATTGTCATTTTTTAAAACAATGCCTTACAAAGCAATTTCTGAAGAAAAGTAAAGAAAACCCAATGTACATTTTATACGATTTGTTTAATACATATTTTTATACGATTACTATAAATTTTACATTAAATTTTAGATTACATTGTAATTAATACAGCTTATACATAATAAAGCTTGTACAGAATCAATATTCGATGGTGTTCCGGGTAGATTAATATAGAAATGCCCATAAATCGAAATACACATTAGTATTTTATAGTTGACGTCGACAATGTTGCAGAATGAAACTCGCTGAGACTATCCTCCAGCGACATGTTTATGGTACAGATTCCTAAACGAAATTTAGTAAAATGAATCGCATAATTAATGAACATTCAACACATACCAATATATGCCTGCTCTAAGCTCTTTCATACGTGTAATAGCTCTTCTGCCGAATGTGGAGGTGTTGCAGCACGTTGGCCAACTTTCGTCGCCTTTTAAAAGATTCATCCACGCTTATCTTCGATAACTTTTAAAATGTGAATAAAAGAAAATTAAAGTTTTAAAAGAATACTCCTTATTAAAAAAATGTTTATACTAACTGCTCTGATTTCATGATTAATTAGACACAGTATATTTTGCTTTGGACCGCTTCAGCACCGCGACTATTAAAATTGCAGATGACGCACATATTGTGTTCTTTCGAAAATTAAAAATCGCATCATGGCACTCATCTCATCCAAGAAGATTGTCTTAAGCCAAAGTTGAGAACCTGGTCACGCACTAAGGCACTGCAAATGCATTCACCTCCAGTGTAGAGCAGCTTGATGGATGCAAAAAATAGTGATCTTCTTGCCGGGGACTTCTGAGCCATTGATGGCGAAGCGCGGCAGTTGGTTCTGCGATATAAAACGATTGACTTTAAATGAATTATATTGTCGCTTGCCCGCCTTTTTTTTTAGCTAAAATCATTTATAATGTTGTACGTTTAATATTAAACAAATTAATACAAATTAACTTACCCTATATGGCAATTTGCACGAAAATTTGGTTTTCAATAAAACTTTTTGGCAATGTCAATTAAAAATTATCACACATTGTCAAAACAACAATATTATTTTCGATAACAATTGATTTTATTATTGTTAAAAGAATACAATGTGTTCACAATAGTATTGTCAATAATAAAATTTTGAAATAACAATACGATATTGTGGTTTGTAACAATATATTTCTATGCGTGTAGTATATTGTTCATGGAAAAAATATTTCTAATATCCTGAATGTGTCAAAAATTTTATCATACTATAAAATTATTTTCTATCACGTCAGGATTTCGAGGTATTGACCCCCAAATATCTGGTAAATCCTAATTTTCATGGTAACATTTCTGGAAAACGGTATTAGATATGAATTTCTTGGCTGAAAACCAAATGTAGGCATTCACATAAGATTCTTTACTGTAGTACAATTTAATTTTCTATCTCGTCCTTAAACATCAATATTAAGAATTTTAAAAAATCTACTTACCCCCAATAATTGTTTGCACAACACAACGCAAAAAAAAATTATCACCTAAATACCACAGCAAATAAAGTTACAAGTTACAAAAAGACAACAATTCTCAATTCTCGAATATGTCATATTTAAAATTATAGGATGTTTATTTAAAATTATAGGTTGTTTGCGTAAATTTAAACTGAATAAACATTTTGGGTTCTAAGTGTAGTTAGTTACATGTACGTGACGATTTTATCAAGTGTGCCGCATGGTGTAATATAATAACAATCACCATATTTTGAAATTAATACAATGTTTTGTTAGTTATTTTGATAATTTTTATTTTCAGCTGCGTCTTAATTCCATTAAAAAACTTTCAACGATTGCCCTTGCTCTTGGCGAAGAACGTACTCGTTCGGAACTGATTCCGTTTTTAACTGAAACAATTTATGACGAAGATGAAGTGCTTTTGGCATTGGCCGACCAACTAGGAAATTTTACTAGTAAGAATATACGTTTTTCAATTATATTTTAACATATTAGAAACCGAATTAAATCAAAAGTAAATAATTTTCATGTTATGGCATTTACATTTTCAATTAGTAAATAATTACTTGTTTGAGTACGCATTTGTTTGTAAATTTTAATATTTTTTCTCATAAAGGTCTTGTCGGTGGTCCGGAATATGCTATGTATTTAATACCACCTCTCGAAAGTTTGGCTACAGTCGAAGAAACTGTTGTTCGTGATAAGGCAGTTGAGTCCTTGCGCACTGTTGCTGCAGAGCACAGCGCACAAGATTTGGAAATTCATGTCGTCCCGACACTTCAGCGTTTGGTTTCCGGGGATTGGTTTACTTCACGTACATCGGCTTGTGGACTATTTTCTGTTTGTTATCCAAGGGTATCGCAACCTGTGAAAGCAGAATTGCGCGTTAATTTCCGTAAATTGTGTCAAGATGAAACGCCCATGGTACGTCGTGCTGCAGCAAGCAAGCTCGGAGAGTTTGCAAAAGTTGTTGAAATTGAATATCTGAAATTAGATTTAATTCCTAACTTTGTTCAACTGGCTCAAGACGATCAGGTGAGAATGACTGCTAAGGAAAATATAATCTAAACTTAACGTTATGAATTGTTTTATTAAATTAGGACTCGGTACGTTTACTGGCCGTCGAGGCATGTGTTAGTATCGCTCAACTATTGCCGCAGGAGGATGTAGAGCATGTAAGTACAATTAGAATTCACACTGAATAACACATAAATACATGTAATTACATAAACCTAAAAAAATGCGTATATTTCATTTCCAGTTAGTATTGCCAACATTGCGCCAATGTGCAAGCGATTCTTCATGGCGTGTTCGGTATATGGTAGCCGAGAAATTTGTTGATCTTCAAAAAGCCGTCGGTCCAGAAATTACTCGAGTTGATTTAGTACCAGCTTTTCAGGTTCGTTGCGAATAATTATTACAATTTTAATAATTTAGTAAACCGTTTTTCGTAAAATATTCTGTTATAATATAACTATAACACATTTTCTATTTTTCAGTATTTGCTTAAGGATGCAGAAGCCGAAGTTCGTGCTGCCGTTGCTACTAAAGTCAAAGACTTTTGCGCCAATTTGGATAAAACGAACCAGGTCCAAATAATTATGACTTCAATTTTGCCATATGTGCGAGATTTGGTATCAGATCCCAATCCACATGTTAAGTCTGCACTGGCTTCAGTAATAATGGGCCTCAGCCCAATGCTTGGCGCATATAATACCGTAGAACATTTACTGCCACTCTTCCTCATACAGTTAAAAGACGAATGTCCAGAGGTGCGACTCAATATTATTTCAAACTTAGATTGTGTCAATGATGTAATTGGTATACAGCAGCTATCACAGGTAATAATAATCAATTTGTCAATTTGATGTCTCAATACAATGTTTTAATTTCCAGTCACTTCTACCAGCAATTGTGGAGCTGGCTGAAGATTCCAAGTGGCGCGTTCGTTTGGCAATTATTGAGTATATGCCCGCTCTGGCAGGACAGCTGGGTCAAGAATTTTTTGATCAAAAGTTGCGTGGACTTTGCATGGGCTGGTTAAACGATCATGTATATGCAATTCGCGAAGCCGCAACCCTAAATATGAAAAAGTTAGTGGAACAATTTGGAGCACAATGGGCTGAACAAGCCATTATACCTATGATTCTTGTTATGTCCAGAAACAAAAACTATTTACACAGTAGGTTTCAGTGATAGTTTTGATCAATTATTCAAATAGTTAAAGAATACTTTGTTATATTTAAGGAATGACTTGCTTATTCTGTCTGAACGTACTTGCGGAAGTGTGCGGCACGGAAATCACTACCAAATTGTTGTTGCCTACCGTACTGCTTTTGGCCACAGATCCAGTGGCCAATGTTCGTTTCAACGTTGCAAAGACCTTGCAGAAAATTTCCCCATTTTTAGAAACAAGCGTTATAGATTCACAGGTAAAACCAGCTTTGGAAAAGCTAAATGCCGACACAGACGTTGATGTTAAACATTTTGCCTCGGAAGCTATTGCAGGTATTGCAGCAGGTAAATCCTTTTCGCTATGATCATATTTTAAGTATTATTTATTGGTTAACATTTAATGCATAATTAGAAATGGAACTAGACGTATTCAGAACCATTATTCCGCCATTACTTGGCAAAGCTGAAGCAGCTGCTGCAGCTTTAAAAATAGCTGTTGAGCCTCCAAACTCTGATATTGATACAAATTCAAGTCAGTCGAGTAAGAACGATTGATGTGTGTATTCGTGTTTAAGTGTATCGCCCTTTGATGCGTCAAAACAGCAATAGATTGTGTTTTACCCCAATAATATGTTAAGTGTTTGTTTACGTACACTAAGAAAACAAGATGTTTATGAAAGTCTTGCTACAACTATCTGTTTAAATTTAAGCATTGTAGCAAATATTCAAACATCCCATAAATTTAAACAAACTTGCTGCAAAACTCTTAGTATTATTTAAATGTGACATATATGCAAATAGTTACGAGATGTTTGCCACAACAGCAATGAAAATTGAGATATTTACAGTTGACTGATAGTAAACATCCTGAGTTTTTGGACATTTGCAACATTTGTTGGCTTATTTATGACATTTGACTAATAACAAAAGGAAAATGGCGTACTTTTTCTTTACGCTCGATTTGGCAATGTATAACCAGGAATTTGTTTTAATTCTAAAATAAATAAAAATACATTTGATTCATTTTCTTTCAATTCAATAAAAATTACTCCGCGAATTCTAATGAAGTACCTTATCCAAATATTCCACAACTATCTTCCTATTTGTAAGATGTTTAATTGTTGGTTGCTATACGTAATATTAAATTTGAAATATTGTTGCTAGCAAAATTTATAGTAATTGTCGAATGTTTGAGAGATGGTTGTCTCAAAGACGATCCAAATAATTTGTAAATAACTTGAAATTTAGGTCTGTGATATGTCTGGTAATCATCTTTGATGTCTTAGAGTATGTACAAATACAACTGTGGACATTTAAATTCCATCCATAGCTAAATTCGCAAAAATATCTAAAATATACTAAACGATCTTTAAAATTTGAATCCATGAATTCATTAAGTAATCTATAAACTTTATTCTAAATGGGTTTTAGTTGAGTATTAATAACAGCGAACACAATATAATTTCTTTTGTAAATTTTTATCAATATTTAGTGTCTTTTTTCTGTATTTCGAAATAAATGTAATTTACACACATTTAAATGTTTGAAAAGTCAAGTACCATGATACTAAATTAGTCGTTCGTTTCGAGATACAGAAATTTGGTATTAATCAATTTTCTTAGACGATAATAGTTGGTTTTAAGTGTCAGCCTTATCGTGAATAAAATTCCTCAGGGAATATTTACCCTTGGTGGAAAATAGGTATCGTGAACAAAGTTCGAATAGGGAAAAAATGTTTCCCTAAAAAAATACGTATCATGAACAACATTTTGGAGTAAAAATTACCGTTATTTCGCCGAAAAATGTCGCTACTTTTTCATCGGGGAAAATAAATAATTAACAACAAACACACTTTAATTAACTATACTTTTATTTATAATATGTTAACAAATATCTATGTATAGCACAAAAATATTTAAATAAAGTTACATATTTCTGCACAAATTAATTACAGATATATTCAACCACCGCAAAAACTTCGCCGGCTGGGGAATGACTTCATTTTTTTTTAAACTCTTGAAAAATTAACTCAGTAAAATCACAACATTTTCTTAAATGAAAACCTCCAATTAAGAGTCATTTTACATGCTTTTAATTGCTGTTTAACATAATTTTCGCTTCAATATTTATTTGCACAGCACAACGCCATTTTATCCAACAACACTTTTTGACATTTGGCAAAACAGCTGATTTAGCGTTGCCTGGTGTTCAGTTCTAATTGCAAATTAAACTTTTATTTAGTTAAAAAATATGAAATTTTGCATAAAAGTATAGTTAACTGCAAATAATAAATATCTGTATACATATTTTATATTTAAAGTATTATTTTACACCTTGATTATCTGAAATGATAAAGATAATCAAAAAACACATAAACAAAATGTTGTAAAACTGCAATGTTGTAAAACTGCATTCGAAATTCGGACAAAATTCCGGAGGAATTGCTGTTCCTGGGAGATTGCCGATACCAACAAATTTTACCTGGGAACAAAAAATTCCGAGGGAATAGAATATTCCCCAAGTGTTCACGATAAGGTTGAATATCGAAAGCTGTTAGGACAGATTGGTTCTCGGCTATATATTCAATAACACCATCGAATATAAGAAAATTAATCAGTTAATAACATGTTTTTGTTTTAAACCTTTATTATACTTGAATAATATATTTGTTAAAATATTTTTTATGGTTACATCGTATTTTTCTCTACTCTTTTTTACAGCGTAATTATCTACCTTATCACAACTATCTATTTTATACGTTTGATTTCTTGAAACCAATTTAGCTGAAGAGAAAATAATCAAGAAAGAAATTAAAATAAAGATGAGAATATAATCAACAACACAATTCTTTACATGCATCGTACAATTGTTGGCCACAGCTAAGTTTATAAATGTGAAAAATAAAACTTTATAATTTAAGATCTTTTGCTTCGTATACATTTAATAAAAAATATTTCAAAGCATTAAAATGCATACATAAAATGTAAAATTTACAAATAATATAAACGAATTTATTATTTTTATTTTAAATTTAAAATAACACAATTTAATACTTAAAACATAATTATTAATGTTCTATATATTTTAAAAGTAATTCAGATTTTAGTTTTTTTACGGAACTATTGAACTCACATATTGAACGTCGGGCAAAAGCAGTAACACTCTCGTCTCAAGAAGTTCTAGAAGTTATTTTAATAAAAGGTAATTGGCTATGTAATTTGCAAAGAAACTGGTACGATTTGAAATATTAACCTCTATTATACTATCTTAATCGTGTAATCCCAGATGGAGAGGTCAAATGAACAAGATTCGCTATTAAATGTTTACTATGCGGTCATAAAAAACTGACAGTTCATTTCACATTTTTTTTTAGTAATTATAATTGTATCTTTACACTCTGGGAAATCTGATTTAGCAGAAGCAAAATTGCTACATAGTGTTTTTCATAAAATAAATTTTATTTTACGCTAGTGACAAGGTGTATTAAGGAAGGTGAGGAAATTTGGAGAAACTAAAAATTTGAGCGTAATTCTGTACACATATTTCAAATTTTGAAATATTTTCTGTATACAAAAGTCAGTGCGATATTTGTTTTTATTTAAGATTTCTGTATATTAAAGTAAATTTATTTGTTTTTGTTAACATTTGAAATGCTTTTTTCTGATTTGCTTTTATTAAATAATTTAAATGTCATAAAATTTGTCTACAAACTATATTTTGCCTATATTTTTTAATAAGCCATACTCAGACCCGTCGCACATTTGAGCGAGGATGTACCCCTTGATGTGTACAAATGTGTTAAATCGGTTATGCGGCGTTTAAATACACATGCTCGAAATTTTTGAATTTCACTTCCCCTCGGCCAAGTGAGCAAGGGTTCATAATTAGTAAATCTTGGACAAGCTCGCCCACACTCTACTTGGCGATTAACATGATTTTTCCATCGTTATTTGTAACTACTTCAGGTAGTTTTAATTTTAAAAATATTGGTTATATGGGATGTTCCACGCCACGGACATGTCTGAACCCCTACTTCAAAAGCTGAAGCAGTAGATGTCGTGGCAGTTGGGGGCATAAAAATGGGCATAAATGGGAGTTCCGGAACAGTTGACACCTCAACAATCATGTGGCTATTTTTGAGATGCAACTTTACTGGTGCGGTAGATTTAACATTAATATATTTGAGACACTCGACAATGAGGACAACATTTTGGTACACCAGACGGATATAAATGCGAACTATTTTTCCGGGGGTTCAATAAATTCGCGATGGTAGTGTGCACCCCATATTTCTTCATCTAGAGATTGCGGAAAACGTGAAATTTTCATTTACCGCAACTGGTCACAGGCAGAATAAGATGGTCTCGGCATTAGTTTGTACGCGATGTTCGTTTTTTAATTGTTTTCACAATTTTAATCACCAAATTTATTAACCGGAAACGAAGAAAATCTACAAACGAATGACAAAAAAAAAATTAAAATTGAAAAATAAAAAATGAGAGTTTTTATACTTTCCTCACCTTATTTAAATACACCTTGGCAATTATTCTTGAAATAAATTTTATTTTACACAAGTGAAATGTTTTGAGAGTAAATACATTGTAGCCGGTGATTTTTACACACTTTATATGTCAAATCTCTTTTAACGTAGCGGGTTACTGCCCAATTATTATCGAACCGCAATTCGTCGGAATCCTGCTTACTTTTACACAGATATGGCTAGGATAAGTATGCAGTCACTGTATGTTACGAAATAACGCTATGTAAGATCCACCACCCATTACACACTGCATCCAAAATAAAAAGAAACCGAGCGTTACCTCATGTATGTATAGATTACTATTTAGAAGTATCGTAATATGGGGTAAACCATACATCATTACTTAGTAATTAAACTAACCCAAGGAGTGCTTCCATTTCAGCATTACTTTTCACATTCATCTACAGGTTCAGTGATGCATTTTGAGAAAATAAAAATGTATCATCAAAAAATAAAAACGTCCCTCAAAATATTTTCGTACTTCTAAACAAAAAGTACTACAAAATTTAAAAAAAAATAAAAGTACTTAGTACGAACTGCTAAGTATTTCGTACTTTCAAAATAAAAACGTACTCTAAATAGTAGGAAAGTGCGCACTTATGCAACACTGTACAGGTTAGTTCCCAGTGAATCGTTCTGACGGAATCAACTCCTCTTTCCGTTAAAAAAGTTGGAGCATTCGTATTTCTTTGTCAGAACCCTGCTCAGAAATCGGAGCGAAATAGGTTCGGCTGACGCCTTAACGGAACATAGAAATCCAATGGAATTTTACGTTCTCTTTCTGACCGATTTTCACACAAAATTCTCTCCTAAGAAATTTGTTAACGAAACTTTTGTTTCTTCTCTCTTTCCTCTCTCTCATATTCTGACATTAATTTTATCAGAATAGAATGTCATATTCGCGCGACAACTCTGAGTTAAAGCTGAAATTAAGAGAGAACACAAATTACATTTAAAGCAAATATTTGTTTTTTTTAACTACAGAAGTATATTTTTAATCAGTTATTTAAATGATATTACATTACGTTATACGTATAACATAGGTTATAATATTACTACTGACATCATGATATTAGTAAAAAATAATAAAAATTGGTATTATTTATTTACATGTTTAGTAGATATATATACACTCAGAAAAAAATACTATATAAATTATAGTTTTTTACTATTATATATATATATATATATATATATATATATATTTATATGTACACCAAGAAAAAATAATTTATCCTATTGACTATTTTCAATAGTAAAAAACTATTATTTATATATATATTATTTTTTTCTGGGTGTTTATATATCTACTAAACATGTGAATAAATAATATATATATAATTGTATAACTCATTTTTTAAGTGTCTAAGATAGTAATGCCTCTAGAAAATACATAAATTGTCCTTAGTTTTACGTGTCGCCTGCTCCTTGCCCAATAACTGCTTCGACTGCTTGAACGCATCCAGTTCACACGTTTTCGCCGTCAGTGTCGTCTGCAACCGCTTGTGTACCAAACTGACGCAAGCATTGCTGTAGTCCCCGCTCTATTGATGCTCCTTTTTGCGTATATCGTATTTAATGCGTACACTTTGAACATTTAATGATTTTGCGGTGTGTGTTTGCAATGTTTCTTTAGGAGCTGTGTGCTGGAGCCAGCCGTCGATGCGACGTCGCCCTTCGGTGTCTGAATGTTGTCAAAATGGTTTCACTCATAAATGAAAATACATCAACCTTTTGTGATTCGTATGCATACTTCGTTATGCATCTTCTGGCGTTTTGCATCGCCCTGCAACTTTTTTCAACGCTAAAGAGACTTGTCATTGTTTGCTGCTTCGCGCAACGCCTTGCAATTGTCCAGGGAGCAACCTTGTGGAAGCAACTCTGCGCTTATGGGCGTCACAATGCCACTGCCATGCCAGCCGAGTCCGGTGGCCAATAATTTGGAGACAATTCCCTGCATGAAAAGTTAGTTTCTTATTCTTGAAATTAACGACAAAGACGTTAAGAGACTTGATTAAGATTCTTACGCGAGAATGTTTCTCCCACTCTCCCAGCGGCTGACTAGGCGCGTCGCCTGCCTTTATCGCCTCCAAATCCTCAGTCTGTTTCATCTGATGAGCTGCCACTGTCTATTAACAATTTTTTTTTTATTTTAGAAATATTTAATATAAATCCTCCGCCTTTAAATGCACATTATTTAAATTATGGTTGTTAAAATAAATAATTTACCTGAAGCTGATACTCCATCACTCAGATCCATCGGTTCTTTGGTGCCGTAAAAGTATGTCCACTTGCTTATCTTCTCGCTTTATGTCTTTAAATGTTGTCATTAATAATTTTAAAATAAATTATAATAATTAAACTTACAAATTTTCCGCAGACATTGAACTTTCAATGTCCATTTTGATTGGAATGAAAATTTTCACAATTGACATTTAACGAAGAACGAAACAGACAAACGAAAACGGCAGCCATTTATTAAAAAATACTCTCTCGGAATGGAAATGAAAAAGGAATAGGTTGAGTTGACGAAACATGATTGCAATCACCAGTCCGCAGCAAGGCAGAGCGGAGCTAACTTGTCACTGGGTTCATGTAGACTAGGGATGCCCAACTCGCCTGCTAGTGATTGGTAAATCAATTTCGATTATAGTCGAAAATCGATTTTCGGTTTTTATAATCGATTTTTTCGTAGTCGAAATTTTAGGTTTGAAATCGACTAAGAATCGATTTTTAGTCTCGATTAATCGATTTTTCGTAAATTTTCATATTACAACTCTCAATAACAGGGTTTTTATTTTGGATTATGCATGGTTTTCATTGTCATTACTTGAATGGAAATTGAAGTAGGGAAATTGTAATAGTGTGATGCTGCAGTTTGTAGAAATAATGAAAGTTATAGACGGTCAAATCCGACTACAAATAGCCTAGACATGTGTGATAATATCAGCGTTACCATTTAAAGTGGTGCATAAGTCACTGCAAACTTGCAATCTCTGAAGAATTTTCTTTCATTTGATATCCATATGTGCAAATGGGTACGTGAACCGAATTTCGATTTTTTTTTTGGGTTTTTCGGTTCGCGGGATAACATTTTCACATATTTTAGCATAAAATCAATATATATTTGACCAAAAAAGTTCACTTAAGACCAAATAAAGTTAAATTCATTTGTGGATGTGTAAGTTGAGATATTTAAAGAATTTGATTGTTCAGACAACTAGATATAAAAGCAATCTTAATCCAAATTTTCATTGATATAGCTCCTAGTTTTTTTTGTAATTGTAATTGAAAAAATCATATTTATGAACTATTCTTCATATATACGAATCGCAAAATTTGAGCAAAACTGATATAATAAATGCTTTAATAATTGTTATGAATTGCGTTCATTGAGGTATTCATATTAATTTTTTGAGGCAAAGCAGCGCAATATCTACGTATGTGTAATTCATTCGTTGGTATAAGCGTGACTAAAAATAAAAAACAGACCACAAAATGATTTTTTTATTTTTAAATAGTTTTAAATTTCATAAATTCCATGAATTTTTTTCATAAATATTATGAATGCGTTCATCAATATTATGAACTTTTTCATTACAGTTTTATGAACGATTCATGAATAGGATGAATTTGATTATTATTTGAGTCGTAATGACAAATTCATTACATTGATGAACAAATTCATTAATAGTATGAATATTTTTTTAAGTTTACGTTTAGTTTATTAATTTAAAAATATTGTTAATTTTTCCACTGCATTTGGTTCAGTGTAATGTTCTATTTTTATTGGAATTAATTTTTTCGTATTAAATATTTTTACCTAAACTGCTCTTAATACCTGAAAGGTACATGTTATCGAAAACTAAACACCTAAATATGGATCTCATATAAAAACATTGCTATTGTTGTTAAATTACTTGTTTTCTTTGACTGGAAAGTATATTAAATAATTAATAAAGTTCTACACTTGAAAATAATCTAAAATCGATTAAAAATCGATTTTTAACTCGATTAATCGATTCTGAAAATCGAGTTGCAAAATGGATTTTGAGTTTTTACTACTAATCACTATCGCCTGCCCGCGGCTGACTGCACGGGCAATCGAATGCTAGGCGTGGAGTATCTACGGGCAGAAGTGAACAGGGATTGCAACGCAGATATGAGCGGCGCTTTTAGTGTTGCATTTTTAGAAATTCCGGGAAATTGAAATGTCTATTTAAGAGTTTGATTATTTTAGATTGGTTTTATTATTTTGAATTACTAAAATATACAAATTTTATCATTTTAAATAAATATACATTTTTTTTTCATAACATTTATATAATTTTCGCTTGCTAAAAAAAAAATTATTTGTTATTATTCTGTAAAAGGTTTAGGGATATAAAATGTGTGTCTAAAGTAATTAAAATCTCAAACTGAACTAAATTCTAAAAGCACATTTCTGCTCTATTTTACTTAAGAAATGATGCAACACTGAAAGAAGAGAGTGCGATGAGAGTACGGTGTAACAAAGGAAAACAAAACATGACATAATTATAATTCGTTGTTTTGTAAAGAAATTTACATAGAATTATCCAAAAATACTGTATTTTGTAAAAAAACATGTTATTTTTGTTAAAACCAATCTTATCTGTTTATAAAACTGGACAAGTTAACAAAAAATGTTATTGCAAAAGAGTAAAGTGAGTTATTAATATTTGTTTTTTAATTAATAATATTTTTTATAATATACATTAATCATTTACATACAAAGTATACAATATTAAATGAAAATATAAATATTTAAATCATTACCTAAATGCTATGTTCTACTGTGCGCAGTCGACTTCAACTGAAGTCGCACGATAGACTGATAGCTTTCGCATGTCACACGCACTTATATTCGCTGCACTCGCTCTAACTCGAAAAATCCTCTCACCATTTCCGCTTCATCGATCTTCCCTTCGTCTAGCACCTTGCGTGCTGACGTCTTGCCCGTACGGGCACAATGCCTGTACGGTCTGAGTTGGGCATCCCTAATGTAGACAGTTTATTGGCACACCTAGTGCTGAGAATGTCACGAAGAAAAATTTAAAAATACAAAATTTTACTATCATTTTAAACTTTATTTTAAGGTTAAGAAAGAAAACTGTGTTTTGGCATTTGAATTTCTCGGATTTTTAAAATTTCACTGCACCAATTCACTTCATCACTTTTTCTTTTCAGTGTGGTTTCTTCTGGAGCCATAGATATTTCAAAAATTAACAATTTGTTTAGTTTTATTTGTTTTAAAATTTTGAATTACATATTTTTTATGAGTTTGCACTGTTTTGTTTTAAATTTTTCGTAAGCAAATGTTGATTCTTTCGAACAGTTTTCAAAAAAAACTAAATGGCAACTGAATTATGAAAGCTGACAACCTGTATATACTTCAACCATGGTGCATATTACTTTCTACGCATTAGTAATGAGGGGTGGTTTCATTTGTGCATTACTTTGTACGTAGTAGTAATGAGGGATGGTTCCATTTATACTTTATACGCAGTAGAATTGAGAACAATTTTAAAATCAATTGACACCAGATAAATACAAACGAGTTGGGAAAGTTAGGTCACATGGGTAAGTTCGGTCACATGGGGCGGATTTTTATAGTCGGTCGGGCCCGACTATGGAATACCCTACACCTTTGGTGAGGATATTAATGTGGGATATTTAATTGCATACATTTTAAAGTTTTTAATTATGCTGAACCTCCCCACCCTCAGAATATTATTCATAAATCAGAAATTTACGTCTTAAATCCCCATAAATTAAAAAAATTATACAAAAGTATAAACAACTAAAAAAAAAAAGAATAATAAAATTGGGCGGACCACGCCTATATTTAAAATTTTGAAAGGCTAATATTTCATAGATTTGATTTTAATAATTTACGGATCAAATTTCCACTATGAAAACCCGGGAAATAATGAAAAAAAAAGTGGGCGGATCACGCCCATTTTTGGACCACATATTTATAGGTGAATTATAACAATATGTTTTAAATTTTATAACTATACCTTGAATACTTTTCGAGTTATTAGTTCCGAAAGAGTTATATAAAAGTGACTTGTATGGGAGGTGGGCGTGTCCGTTGACCGATTTGGCTCATTTTCAAACTCAGTTCCTACTTTTGGCTAAAATATATTGAGACGAAATTTCATCGCATTCTGATCAGTATTTCTCAAGTTATTCTGTATTCGGACAGCAAGACAACAAGACGGACAGACAGACAGACAGACAGACAGACAGATAGACAGACGGACATGGCTAAACGGACTCGGGTAGGGATGCTGATCAAGATTATATATACTTTTCCATACCGGACACGCCTCCTAAGGGGCGTTACAATATATGCACAAAGTTAATATACCCTGTACCTCATAGGTGTAGGGTATAAAAAGTAACAAGAATCGTTTCCATTTCCACATTACTTAGTAATCAGTGCGTAAGAAGGGTAGTTTAGTTTATAGATTACTTCGTAAATGTTTTACTTACGAAGTAGTCATGTTTGTAAATTACTGCTACATTACAAATGATCTAATACGAAATTTTTAGAGCGCATTTATTGAAGAAAACATAGGTGCCGTTCGAACTAGGTCGGAATATTTCTATTGGGATGGCATACATTTGCTAAGACTTGTAATGCCCGTAATTTCAACAAATAGATATCTAGCTATGCATAGATAGCAATTTCAACACTTAATACACCATACCTACTCGGCAATTTGTAGTGTATCTTACACGGTCGATTTCCTATAGTTATCTATTAGGTAAATAAAATTCAAACAACATGTCAAATAATTTTTTATATTTGTTGTGTCAAAAATATGAATTATTTCAGGAACAAATTTTACTTTTTTTATTTGCAAAAGGATATTTCAACACACAACACAACACGTGGAAGGAATATTAAAATTAGTACGTTTTCTTGACCTCCAGTTTACACAATTCGCTAAAAATTTTATTTTTTTTTTATCGGTTTAAATGTTTAGATTGTTTAAAATTTTCAATTTAATTTTATAACAAATTTATCAAATTTTTATGATGCCATATTTTAGAAAGATTCTCTTGGGTAGAAACACGTTGGTAAAAAAATAGTTAAAATTATCTAATGAAACATACCTAGTAGGTAAAGATATCTAATGGATAAGAACACCAATGCCAGTAACTATAATAATAGTTTGGCGCTACAGTCCTAAAAGAACTTAGGCCGAGCTCTCTCACCATTTTGAAATGTGCGTGTTATATTTGTACTCAAAGTGGTGGGATCTACAATTTGATGCCGAATCCGAACGGCGGGCATCAAACTGTTGTGAAAACTATTGTGAAAAAAAAAAAATAAAAAAAAATCAGAGTTCCGATTTTCAAACAGAAAAAGGCTCTGCGAATTCCTTGCCTACGCTATGTGCTGTACTGAGACCAACTTTAACTGTACCAAATACAAAGCGAGCCTGGTTTATCGTCTGCTGGTGCAATTGTGCATTCATAGATGCTGTCACTTGTACTTGCAGTTTTAAACCATTTATTTATACATTTAAAAATTTGTGTATGAATTGAAATATTATAAATTCCCACTGTACATGTTTAAGTTTTTTAATAAAAATTAATAAAAAAATATATATTTTATTTCTATAATATTTTGTGGTTTTCTTTCCAAAAATATTTAGGTATGTTTTTATGCAAACGTACTACTTTTTGAACTGAAACAACTGATATGTTTCCCTGGAAATATTTTTATATTCATGTCGTTCCAAATCATATTTTATTTTCAACATATTTATGTTTTTGTTAAAATATTTAATAATTATGTAGTAATTTTTACGTTTTCATTGAAACATAAACTATTATATATTATGTTTACATAAAATTCCAAATATACATGTTACTGCCTGCAAAATTATGTTTGGGAGAGCCCTTTTTGGTTGAACTTTACTTTATAGGGACGGTCGAAATTCACCAAAAAAAAAATTGTCACGACCTTTTAAATAGGCGGAGAGTGAAGAAAAAAAAACATTTTTTTTGCCGCTCGGACTTCTGGAACCGACTAAAAATCGAAAACTGACCGAGGTCCCTCTTATGACCTCGGTCAGTTTTCGATTTTTTTATATTTTGTATTATATATTTTGTATTATAACGAAGTGGGCGGGGGAAAATTGTTACGATGCAGAAAACAGACCAAAAATTAAAAACGTGGTACCCCTTAAAAATCAAAAACCTGTTTTTTTTTCAAACCTAAATTCCTGGAAAAGGTGAGTGGAAAAATAAAAATAATAAAATATTGAAAATCCTTTACATTCAGTTAAATAATGCTATGGAAATTTATTCTAGAACCAGAATAAAGTAAATTCGAAAGAAGAGCGCGATTTTTCGAAAAAAAAAAATAGACTGCGGCGCTTTTATTCATACTAATAATCTTAGTGTACACTGAACCAAAAAAGTACATATCTACAATGAAAAAGTACATTATCACAAAGAATATTTCGTTAAAATTGGTCCAATGTAATTGTTCATTGTCACAACGAATTTCCGGTAATATTTCAATGTACAAATTCATTTAATTACAATGTACGGATCATGAAACAAAATGACAAATATTCATAATTACAATGAATATTTCATTAGCTATATTGAATGCGAGAGTTCATTGTGGCAATGAATCGAATACATACTTTAATGAACGAATCATAAACAAAAGTGAATTCAGAAAGTTTTTTCATTTTATTATTTTAATGTAAATTCAATTAATATATACATTAAATATAATAGTATAATATAAATTAAATGTAATTTCGCACTTCATTTCACTTAATTTCGCAACTACTTCTTACATTTGTCGCAGTTTTCTGCGAATTAATAGCAGCAGAGCGCAGCTAACGCTACTAGCAACGAACACGAAAAACGAACATGCAAAATGTCCACTGCAGTATTTCAATGAATATAATTCATTGAAGTATGAAAAAAATCATTAAATTTATTTGTGCGTATTATGAACACTGATTCTTACTGAAAATGAACTGACCATTAAATTCACAAACAAGTTACAGGACAATGTACATTGTCACAATGTATCTTGCATTAAAACGTATGAATTTGCCTCTATGAACAGCATTCGTTAATATTATGAACCCGTTTATTTTCTGTGTACAAAAAGGATATTTTTATTACAAATAGTAACTAAGTGTACAAAAATCATATTTAACTTTTCTGAAGAAAAAATCTTTTTTTTCCTCAGTGTACCCAAAATTTCCAGGCCTTAAAAATTACCATGGCCATGCTACTGTATATATTAAGAATATTGATTTTTTTTATTTTGCCAATCCTGTTTGAGTTTAAACAAAAAACATATTTTTTATTTTTAAGGGGTACCACGTGACTTTGAAGTCACTTTTTTATTTTTTTTTAAGGACTGGTTTTTGCAACGTGTGAGAATTTTTTTTGCAACTTATTTAAAATTAAACATTTTAAATAAGTTGGAAGATTAACGATGTCGATTTAATAAAAACTGTCAATACGTTGAGATACTAAAAAATTATACGAAATCAACTCGTGGTATTATGTTTTTGTAGAACTGATACTTTCGTTTCGTGAATAATTTTAATATGTATTTTTGATTTGTATTACCTCATGACAAATGCCCCTTTGTCCGTCTATAGAAAATGCGATTACAGGAAATCCAGAAGAGATAGACCAATGAAACCCAGAAGATAGATTATGGGCCTTATTATGATTGGTGAAGCGAATGGTTTTGGAGAAGCGAAAGCAAATTAAATTGGCGAATGTACTAAATTGTATGGATCAAAAAGTGAGCAGCACTTACAATATTCACGGCTCAATTGACGAATTTAAAAAAAAAATATCGTGTTGCGTGTTTTAGTACTGCCTTTTTTTTTAGAACAGAATCTGTCAGATACTATTTTTTATTCATATCTATTTCTTTTTATTTGGTAAGGTATTAATTTGAGTGAATTAATGAATATAATAATTAAAAAAATAAATGGAATTCGAATCGAATCTACTATCGCCGCATTGAATTCCCGAAATTCTATAATCGGCATGATTATCTGCATATACATGAGAGGTTTAATTATGAAGAACGTAATATTGTTAGTACTGATTATTGTTAAAATATTTTATATTGTATACTTCATTGATTAACTTGTTTATCAATATTATCCTCATACGGTGATTTGATTACGATCAATTGAATGATGAATTCGCTTAAAATGAATTTACAGCGAACCGTATTTAAATTTTTACATTGAAAACACCCTGTAAAAATTGCGTAATTACGAGTACTGATCGTAAAAATAAACTGAAGTAATATGATATAAATGATAATTGTGCACACTTTAAGTGTGATTCATTAATATATACTAGCTTTGAAAACAAAAACCCATGCAATAGCCTAGAAATATCTAAAAAATATTGTCAACACAAAAACGAAGTAGTGTAATCTGTATTACGATTCTTTTCATTCTCTTCTCCCATTCGTAAACAAAGATACCACCAACGTGTACTGAAATACCTGATATAATTCCAAATTTGTGAAGCATTGCGATCAGTAAATACAAGAAGCTTAAAAGTGAGTGATCATTACGTTGTGGAGTAAGTCTCAATATTTTAATTGCTGAAAATATGTATATAGCATATTTATCAAGTTGTTGCATTAGCATGTGCCTTATTTTTACATAATTTTTTTTTACTAATAATAAACTGTTGTATACAATTATATCAGCACTAATCTGTTATTATATATACGATCATATTATTAATATATAGGTTTGAATTGTATACTTATACGCAGTGTCATTGTTTTGTTATTTGAACCACTACTATTACAACTAGGTGGTCAAAAGTCAAAAACTTGATCGTTCAAAAATTAAGATAATGTGTGTTCTCGTATTCATTGAACAGTCATCTATTAATGCCTGCAACAGTTTAAATAAAATAATTTTATACGTCTCTATGATGACATGTTTATTCAAAAATTGTCTTAAATTTCAAAACTGTTGCTTAATACCGCTGCACGATACAACATCTCAATAAAAAAATGACTTAAGAATTAAAATGAAATAATGAAAAAGTGCGACTTCGACTAAATTACTGATTAAACAGAATTTTGTCGGTAATGCAGTTTCTACTAGTTTAGCATATTTTTGAACAAACTAAATTGGATGACAGCAAACAGACATATAATAATAATAATAATATAGTAATAGTTTGGCACTACTGTCCAATAGGACCTTAGGCCGAGCCCTCTCACCATTTTGAGCTGTGCGTGTTATATTTGTACTCAAAGTGGTGGGACCTACAGTTTATTGCCGAATCCGAACGGCGGGTGAGAGCTTTTTCATAGGCAATATTTTACTCTCGTAGGTTTGCCACATCCAGAAAAAAATCATGGTAAATTAATAGTATTTCAATAGAAAAACAAAAATTTATACTATTAAAATTGGTCAATAGGAAGCGTACCATTAGTTTAATAATATTCAAATTTTTAATACAATATGATGTTGTACCATACATTTTATAATGTATTCTTTTAATTACAATAAGCAAGACCTATAAATATTTAATTGATACGTATTATTACTTTTATGGTATAGTCGAATTAAATTTTCCTAATAATTTATTAAAACCAAAATGGATTTTAGTTAATTTATTGTATATTTTATTTTGTTTATATGTCGAAATGGAAATTCACTTTTATAAATCACACACATAAAAAGACACTTCTCGTTGCAAAAGATTATAACACATTTATTGTTCGCTTCAGTTTCCAATAATTGATTGTAATACTTGATTCTGCATATATTTTTGAGTCCGTTGCCATAATAGAAATTCGATGTATTATTTATTTTCTGTAATAAATAAAACAAAAAGTTTAAATATAATGAAATTACATTAAATACATTGAGTTCTTACCAATTATAAACACGTCATAATGTCGATTATCACAAAAAATGCATGCGACCAATTTGAGCAAACACGCAGAATGACGCACAAAACGAACATGTTTTTATTCGTTTTTATGTATTTTTTTGCCACCTTTACTATTATAGGAGGAAACCATTGAAATAATAGTATTTATTCTATTAAAAATAATAATATTGAAATATTTAAATTTATGGTGCTGAATTTTTCGAATACTGTCAAATTAATAAGAAAAATGTTGATTTAAAAAGAAAAAACTACTAATACATGAATCATAAGATCAATGGTCGTACCATTAAGTACTTAATGGTACATTTTCTTCTGAGTACATTTACTGACGAGAGGTAGCGCGGTATAGAAAAATGTTTCTATGAAAAGATGTTGTTAGCCCCAGTTCAGGCTTGAACCGGGGACCTTTCGGCTCGCAGTCCAACGCACTAACCACTGAGCTACCGCGGCTACAGACATATAACAATCGATTAATTATGGACTTACAATTACTGGTTACCGAATGGAGTTCGAATGAAAACACGTAAAATTTATATAAGTCAGCAATTTAGTCGAACGTGCACAACCAGACAAACGATGTCCAAAACATACCTTTATGCTAACTTTTAAAAGGTGACGATACCGAAATGTTGTCAGAAAAGTTATAAAAAAGGTATCAGAAAAAATACTATATAAATAATAGTTTTTTACTATTAAAAATTGTCAATAGAATAATTTATTGTTTTAATCGGAAAATACCATTAAATACTACAAAATACCATGACATTTCCATTGAGTTCATATGGAAATATTTATTTTTTGAATACTATTAAATCAATAATTGTCCCATTGAGCAATTTTAATGGGATTTGACGGATTTTTTTCTGGGTGTACGAATGTTCGTCTCTTTGTTGACTTTTAGCGCTCGAAAAGATAACGAAAAAGTTATATTAAACCCAACTAATTAAAGACATAAACGAAAAGTTGACATTTAAACAACCGGACAGATATCTAAAATACACATTTTAGTAAACCTAAACATAAACGAAAAGTAGACATTTAGACAATCGGACAGATATCTAAAATACACATTTTAGTAAACCTAAATGTTTCCTTTAAGTAAACAAAAAAAGTCAGTCCTATTCAAATTACCAATACAAAAAACAAGTAAAAAAAAAACGTTATTAGAATTGTATTAGTTTGCCATTTTTTCGAAAATCATTGGAGATAATCAAAATTACAAATTAATACATATCTAATAAATATCAAAAATTAAATAAATAATATTTTTATAAAGAACAATACCCTTGTTGTACATATTTCAGGTTTAAGTAAATAGATAAAGAAATAAATTAGTTTTCAAGTAATAAGAATCAAAGTAACAAAAGTATGTTTAAGAGTAAATAGGAAAATACTGAAATCGCTGAATTCGTGCGGCTTTTATGCGTTGACCCGTTCCATGCACAAGTACCTCTGAAAGAAAATGAAAATTTAAAATTAGAATATTCAAACCAAAGGAGCATAATGGTACTGTAGCGAAGCAAATTGTACCACGTTTCGTGTGAATATTTGATAGTGATGTTAATACAAATGATACAAATAAAAACAATTTCTTTGGCAAATGTACATCTAATACATATAATAAATCTCTTTGTTGGGTTCGTCTTTTTGTTTGTTTGTTCCGCTTCTCCGTCTAAACGGCTGTTACAATTTTCTTGAAATTTTTACCACAGATGCGGAATGGTCTGGAAGGAATGATATGCTATATATGGGCGGGATTGGACAAAAAGGCGTGGCACCTCCCATACAACCTAAACTTTCGAGGTATAACTCGGAACTTTCACCAGCTACGAACATGAAACAAAGAACTCAAATACAAAAAAAAATTGAAAGCAAAAACCCAAAAGCAAAAGCACAAAACAAAACAAAAATACAAAAGCAATAACATAAAACAAAAAACCAAACGAAAGGACAAACAAAAAAGGAAAGAAAAACAAAAAAAATATCAAAAGCAAAAGCATTTTTTTCGACATTGTTTTTGAGGAATATTTTTTTTTTTTTTGAAAATTGTGATTTTAACCATTGCATTGTTTTTGTCGTCCAAAAAAAATTTTAACAACATTTTTTTCTCGAAAATTTTTGAACATTGTTGTTTTTGTCGAATATATACTTTTAAAAATACCGAATAGACGTCAAGTCGACTGAACCGAATTGAATAAAATTTTTGCACAATATGTATGTTGGGTCTGAGCAGACTATATGCTGTATCTCGGTGGGATTGGTGGACTGGGCGTGGCATATCCGATATAAACCAAAAATTAAAAACACGTTATATCAGCAATTGGGATAGCAAAATTTAATGAAATTTTGGTCCGCGTTATATTTAACCATTCTAAACGGTTTCGCCAAATGTGGGTATGATTAGACCATTGGGCGTTTCACCCCCCATAGAAGATACATTTTACATTACGTGTATGTCAACAGTTATTATAGTGATATCAAGATATTTCACACCAGGGTAACAACCAGAGTTGGGCATTATCAATTACATTTTGTAATTAATTACACGAGCAATTACAATTATATGTAATTGATCTTTTGTCAATTGCAATTACTTGTAATTGTAATTGAATTTTTTTCAATTACAATTGCTTGTAATTGTAATTGAATTTTTTTCAATTATAATTACATTTTGAAAAATGTAATTTGAAATATGTAATAGACATTAAAAGTAATTGAGGAATAAACAGTAATAATTACATTTTTTTTAATTTAATTACATGAAAAGTAATCCATTAACAAGATATTATCAATTAGATTCACATCCAGGTGCGTCATTGGAACTATTTTGGACGAAACTGTTCCAATGGGCATAGATTCACATCCAGATGCGTCATTGGAACTTTTTTGGACGAAACTGTTCCAATGGGCATAGATTCACATCCAGGTGCGCCATTGGAACTTTTTTGGACGAAACTGTTCCAATGTGCATAGATTCACATCCAGATGCATCATTGGAACTTTTTTGGATGAAACTGTTCCAATGGGCATAGATTCACATCCAGGTGCGTCATTGGAACTTTTTTGGACGAAACTGTTCCAATGGGCGTAGAATTACATCCAGGTGCGTCATTGGAACTTTTTTGGACGAAACTGATCCAATGGGCATAGATTCACATCCAGATGCATCATTGAACTTTTTTGGACGAAACTGTTCCAATGGGCATAGATTCACATCCAGATGCATCATTGGAACTTTTTTGGATGAAACTGTTCCAATGGGCATAGATTCACATCCAGGTGCGTCATTGGAACTTTTTTGGACGAAACTGTTCCAATGGGCGTTACATCCAGGTGCGTCATTGGAACTTTTTTGGACGAAACTGTTCCAATGGGCATAGATTCACATCCAGATGCATCATTGAACTTTTTTGGATGAAACTGTTCCAATGGGCATAGATTCACATCCAGGTGCGTCATTGGAACTTTTTTGGATGCATCTGTTCCAATGGGCATAGATTCACATCCAGGTGCGTCATTGGAACTTTTTTGGATGCATCTGTTCCAATGGGCATAGATGCACATCCAGGTGCGTCATTGGAACTTTTTTGGACGAAACTGTGCAATTAAATGTAATTGTAATTGCAAAATTTTCAATTACAATTACATGTAATTGTAATTTTATTAATTACAATTACATGTAATTGTAATTGAAAATTTTTGTAATTGTGAATGCCCATGTCTGGTAACAACCACCCAAAATTCTTTAAACTCACGGCACCAAAATTCACCACATTTAAACTCACCACACTAAAACTCACCACAATGAAACTCACGACACCAAAATTCACCACACTAAAACTCACCACACTAAAATTCACCACAATAAAATTCACCAGACTAAAATTCACCAACCTAAAACTCACCATACTAAAACTCACCACACTAAAATTGACCACACTAAAACTCACCAAACATACACTCACCACTCTGTAAAACATCTATTGTTAAAAACTCTACGGGGAAGAATTCTACGGGAAATAATTCTACCGGGAACAATGCTACCGGGATGAATTGCGCTGTCTGAGAAAGAATTGTCTTTAAGAAAACTTGTTTTGACGGAGAATTATTATATCGTCCTTTTTTTTAATAGAACTAATAGGCCTGAAACTGTTTGAAAAATGTTTGAATTTAAAAATCCCTACACTCTAACAAAAAATGGTGGGAATTTACTACTATTATAGTTGGCAATAGATTACCTACAATTATAATAGTAAAATAGTAAAAAAATCACGCTAAAAGTGCGTAAAATAAAAACTATTTATATAGCGTTATTTCTCGCTAGAAAATGAAAAAAAAAATACATTCATTAGGTATTTTTTTGGTACTCGAAAAAAAACTCATCACTGTTTTCAGTGATTGAGTGAAAAGTAATTTATAAATTGGTCGATTTTCATAGCTATTTTTAGCATGATAATCGATATTGATACTTTACTTTTATTAAGTATTGCAAAGTAAATGAAACGTAACTGCTAATTTATGTTTTTACATATTCGGGTACATGAGAAATGCCCAAGGCAGTCACATGTCACATGACCGCTTCATCATGTTTTCGGAACACTTGCACACATTTCGAAACATTTCCACAACTCAATGTGGCCAATAATTGTGGAAAGTTGCGTTAGATCCATTTACTTTGCAGTACTAAATAAAACTTGATTCATTTGTATTAATCTTATTGTTTGCACCATTTAAGAACTTTTTATCGAATGAAAAATGTGTATCTCCTTACGTTCATACATGTTTAACAGCGAAAAAACACGCTACTTTCAACGTTTTGTAAAAATTCCACGAAAGTAGCGACAAAAATTACGCGAATTTCAAGAAATTATTTTAAACACACTATTTATGAAGTACATTTCAAAAACACGCTCTGCAGCTGTTTTTGCAATACTTATTTTAACATATCACCAAAAAAAGCGTGAAATTTACTACAATTATAGTAGTTATATTACAATCATTTTTTAGAGTGTATATCTCTAGACTCACTTCTTGGCCCAGAATAACTGATGTTTCGCCAAAATAGGAAATAGAAGAAATAAATACAACTTTATTATCTTCTAAATAAATACAATTATTTGGTGGATTGTCATTTACTGTGAAACTTTTAAATTTGATTGAACTATGCGAATCTGTAAACCCATCCGGAAGATTGTTTATTGTTCTTCCCAGCAAAACGAATTCTAAATCGTTACATTTATTTTGGCAAAGGAACACATGCTTACTCTGTTACTCGATTTAATACCTGAGAAAGCGGATTATTTCCATGCCTCATCATTTTTTTTTAATTTACTCTGGTAACTTTCGTAATCGAAACAACTAAATGAGTCGATAGGACCTAAACGCATTACATCAGCAGCAATATGTAATAAATTGGGCACATTATATATTATCATTAAATCTCCATATTGATCTTTCATTGATTCTACACATTTTATTAAAAGATCATTTGCATATTCATTTTTCGGGAACATCATGTCTAAAGTTTTCGGTGGTTATTAACAAAGTATTATTTTTTAAAAAAAGCCTACGATATGCATGTGTAATTCCTGGCTAAATGCACTTGCCACAGCGACTATTACGTGCTGGAAATAAGCAAGCAAAATTTCGTGCGGGCGTATTAGCTAAGAAAGCTCGAATTTTAACAAAAAAAAATGAGATCCTCCTGTTATAAAAAGCCGTCGGTATTTAGTATTTTGTATTCATTAAAAAATTGTCGATAAAAATCGTCAGCGCTTGGGGGTTTTCCTACGCCATGGTATGCACAGATGAAAAATGGTTGAGAAGTTCACGGGTTTAAGACCTTTCCTAATATTGGACACATTTCACTCCGAGAGCTCTTTGAAATGCTTAAGCCGTCAAAGCTAATGTCTATACAAATTGTTGTATCATTTAGTTTTACTTCAATAGGATTCACTTTGTTTTTTAGTGCTTGCTCTAATCCATAATATGCGAATTTTCCATTTCCGAGAGTACTAATGTCATTTGTCTTGGTGTTCCTAGCAGTGTTTTGGCTGATGAAGGCACATCCTCATGTCCTGCCTGATGCAGCCCTTTCAATAGCTCATTGAGCGTGTTGTGAGGAACGTTACGATATAAAGCCCATAACTTAAAAAAAGAGAGAGCTCGGCCTAAGTTCTTATAGGACTGTAGTGCCAAACTATTATTATTATAATAAATCTTTTATGCGTCTATTTTGCTGACAACGAGATATATCCCGATATTTCTTAATAATTTTTTTCAAGATTGAAAAATAAACACTCACAAGTAACGCGATTAACAACAATGAAAAATAAAGCATAGATGTCAACAAAACGAACAATTTAAATTTTTGAAGTATGAAGTTTAGAGATGCCATTACACAGGGTTTACATTGCTGCGCGAATAAGTATCGGTAACATGTTGCCATCATGTTTACTATAAAAAGTTAACTTTTTGGGATATCTAAATGGTGTTTAATAGATAACTTTTTTTTATAACCTTTTCGTTCCCTGTAAAACGATGGTCGCAAAGATAATATTTCGTATTTTGTTCTAGTTAAGAAACCCCAGAATTGGTGTATATTTACGTAACGAAAAACCTACTACTACAAAATTGCTCCAAAGAAAAAACACCCGAAATTATTACATGAAGAATTGCATTGTTTCAGTTACCCCAAGTTTATATTATTCATTCTGCAAAAATAATGCTTTTGTTTCGATAACCACGTACAAAAAATAAATGACGGAACCTCATGTCAATCATCAGTTCGGTTACCAAAATCTTGCTAACTATTATTACTATTACTACATACAAATTGAAGAAGTAGTTTGGATTTAAAATCCCTCTAATTTTTATATCTAAAACATGAAAATATTTTATATCAATTTTAGAAGTTCCTGAGATATGATTCAGAAAGTACAAATTTTTGGGTTAGTTTTGGGTGTTTCTTTATAATTATATAAATTTAATTATTTATTCGTTGTTTTCATTAAATGATATGGGCCTAATCTGATAAGAATATATTGAAAACCTTATTTGTTTTATTCAAATTTACAAAGATAAGAGTTTTTAAAGAAATGATAAATAATGAGAGTTGATGTTTATACACTTAAAGAATACATCTATAATATAACTAATGTTACACGTGCTTACACTCTAAGAAATCTGATTTAGGAGTAGTGAATTTGCTACATTTATTTCAGTTAATTTACTCATTTTATCAAATAAAAACACTAATACGTCTGTAAAAATAAACATCTGACGTGTTTTTTATGAAAAATATGTTATTTTACACAAATGAACTGTTTTGAGCTGAATCGCACTTTTAAAATGGTATATTTACAGATTCTGCAATGTTTTGTATATAAACACATTGAAGTGTGTAAAAATGACGTCTAGCACACACACATATATGTGTAACAAGATCATTAGCTTACGCGAACGCTCTTGTCTGCGCCATTTTAGAAGACTACAGAAAAGAAAACTTGCATATTTTAAATAAAATAAATATGCAAGGGGCGGATTGTTTGTGATTGTGAATTTTATTTGTGTGCAATTGAAATGACATCTCCCAAGACGTACATTCGTGTTAGCGGACATTCGTTAAATAGTTGTGAACTATTTCATTTTGTATACAGAATTATTTTCACATCACATCCGCCCCGTTGAGATGATATAAAGTTTTCTAATAATATTTAACCGTTCTGTTGTGCTTTTTTTAACACACATTATGTGAATAAATACAGCGTTTTGTGTGTACTTTTTACACTCATAAAATTGTATTTTGACACTACAGATGTGTACTTGTTTTACATACTTTTATGTGTAAATTTTATTTTTACACATTCGTTGGAATTTTCTACATTAATAAGAGGAAACCGGTTTCCTACATTTATTATAGTAAATTTTTCTTAGAGTGTAATAAAGGTATTCACGAAACGGAGCAGTTGCGAAGTACATTAGCAGTATTGTAGAAATGTATCATATTTCGTGAACACACTTATTTCATATTTGTGTAGTATGGTAGTTTTCAGTTTGATGTACCAAAAACAGATGTTTTTGTTTCATTAAAAATTTTAGATTTTTTGCTTATTGGCCATATACAATATATAAGTATTCCTTTTGTTACTTATTATTAATTCAATATCTCATATCAAGTCATAATTAAAACAAAGTAAACAAATTAGATTAGTGATGTCGATTTAAGAAAAAACTCATACCTTATATATGAGTTATTGTTAAAACAGTGAACATTATGCCATCATTTCTTTTTTATTCACATGCAATATATGTATGTACATATTCATTAAAAATATATATTTATATAATATCAAGTACCCAAAAGTCATAAATTCAGCATCACTAAAAAACTACAAAAGTACCACGAAGTAAACCACAAGCTTTTATCGAAGTAGATTTTTTTTTGCAACCAATGTATTTTGTTGTTGTACAACTGATACTTGACAAAACTGCTACTCTACATCGTAGACCACAAGACATGAAACTCCGTCAATGTAGATGTAAAAATCGTTTTGTTAGTGTGCGTCGCAGTCGCAATTTGGACAACTTTTTATTCAACTTAGACAACTTTTATTCAACTTGGACAATAATGCTACAGATTTTCTCATTTTAGACATTTTTCCCCCTTTATATTCAACATATTCACCACTGCTTTTGATGTTTGTGCCAATCAGAAATTTAATAACAAATTAATTTTCTAACAACATAAAAATACTCAAAAGCAAACGTAAACAACGTTTTAGTTTATATATATTTAGTTTTATTCAAAAATTGATCGTGTGAGTACAATTTTCAACCGATTTTGATACGAATTATGGATGTTATCGTTGTCAGGCATGATGAAGAGCTATATTTGGCTGAACAAGCGTACGAAATTGTCAAATAGGACAAAATTTTAAAATATCTGTACGGAAAGGGATTATCGGACTGTTAATTGCTTAATGCTCGGATGCATACAACTTTTAACCATGAGTTAGCGATGGAAATCGATTAGTTAATCTGACAATTTCAATATTGATATTAAAACAAAAAATTAAATTTATTTGTCAGATTGTTTTTAACTGATAACTGTATTCAACCGGCCGTAAGTAAATTCACAATTTTAGTTTATTTTATTTAACGTCCTCATTATATTTAAGCGCAATATTGTTCCATATTTGGTATTTACAGCGATATAAACATACACATAATTTCATTATAAAAACGATTTATAATATAAATATTAAGATAAACATAATATATAATAAAGTTATTTTAATATTGTAATATTTGCAAAAGTGTTGTCCCTTTTTGCCTAAACTAATGAAAAGGGGGACACACTGGTTTTATTCACCAAATTGCTATTTTTTTCTCGTAAATTTTACAATTTTTTCAGAAAATGTTAATTATTTTTTCACTTTTCCCTTAGACTATGAATTTTAGGCATAGTTTTAAAAAAATAGTGCTAATTTTTAGACTCATTACGTGTAACTCAAAACTTCTGCATTTGAGTAGTTCGGTTGCAAAAAATGTGTAAATTTTGGCAAATTTCACAAAATTTTCAGCATCTGAATCAACAAACAGCTGGTTTGTGATGTCGAAAATTTTACACGGTGAAACAACAACAATGCAAGCAGAGATGCGGCAGAGCTCATGTACACAATCCGTGTACCAAAAAATATCATAAAAAACAGGATTTTGCTATGTTGAATATGTTTTTTGCGAAGTCGCACGTCTTATAGTCTTTGCTCTACATCGCAACTGCTCCGTTTCGTGAATAACCTTAATATTTCTCATGGTCAGTGTCGCCAGATGAAATTACCACAATAATTCTCCTTTTACCACAGCAAATTCTCACAAATTACCAGTGAGGATATTTACCACAATTTCCCTCAAATTACCACAAATTACCAAAAAATCCTATATTTACCACAAAATACTACATTTCCACAAAATACCTCAGTACAAAATATTGTACTTATTATCAATTTTACATCAAAATAATTAAGAATTATATTAACCAATATATATATGACTAAAACTAATATACTACTTAAAAATGACTAAATATCTATAAATAATATCAATAAAATAATTTACCAATATTGAAATACCAATATTTAATGTAATCTTAGGAATATTGCTATAACAAGTAAAAGGTGAATAAAGAAAATCTAAATATCTTTGAATTCTTATCAAAGTAAATAATTCTGACGGTTTTAAATATAAAAGCAGAAATATACTATATGCGGTAATTTTTATCCCACCCCCTACAGCACAAACAGTTGCTGCAATCTTGCAGTAATATTGCTACATTGCATTATTTTATATTGCGCATACAATATTTCTGGAATATTGTAGCAATATATAAAACGCAATATTGTACAAAAAATCTCTGCAATATTCCAGCAAGACATAAAGTATTTATTTGAAAAGTTATTCAGACATATTTTACAAATAAATTAAAAATAGAAAAAAAATATCAAATATACATTTAATATTTAAAATAATAAATTTAATACTGTTTTCAACAATATGCGACGTGCAACATTACCTTCTATAAAAGTTAAAAAAATCATGTTAAAAAATAAGCAATTAAAAAATAATCCGGCATTTCCGGGTTATAAGTCC
Source organism: Dryomyza anilis (assembly GCA_951804985.1). NCBI lineage: Eukaryota > Metazoa > Arthropoda > Insecta > Diptera > Dryomyzidae > Dryomyza > Dryomyza anilis. Next base: position 77,892,969 of record OX638131.1, read on the forward strand.
CGAGTTCTCACCGTTACGCTATCAGTCCCATTTTTCCAAAGAATTTATTCGCTATATTAATACAAATAATATATTTGAGTTGAAACGGTAAGAACATAAGAAAAATCAAGTAGTGATTGAAAATATTGCTGGTGGGACAAGGGTTGATTGTCCAAACAAATTTGTTTTCCACCACTCAGGTTCCACGTTAGTGGGGCGCACTAACGTGGAACCTGAGTGGTCGACATACCTCGGGCAGCCCTGTATTAATTTATAATTCAAAAATTTCGTTTTGAAGGCAAATATCTAAACAAAAACATTGTTTATGCGTATCCTAACGGAGATAGCAATGGACTTCAACGCCGGAGTCAGGAGTTCGATGCCAGCTTGGGGCAACTTAAATAAAAACATTTTTCTATAATTATGAAATTAAATTATTAAATACCATACCATAAACAATAAACCATAAATAAAGGTAGAGAGAGGAACAAAATTAAAGAACTTTTTTTTTTTTGTTTTTAATTGCTAATACAGTGCAAATACGTTGCTGACTCATTTCCCGAAATATTTCCTGCAATATTTCGGGAGGCGGACATAGATAGATTTGCAACGATATTTCTAGCAATATTTCAGTCTTGCAGTGCTATGTCCCAGCAACGTTCCTGCAATATTTTCGTGATGTAGGGGATATGACAGAAAAATGGTATAGGTGGTAATTTTTTTCCCACATGAGAGAAAAATATGACATGTGGAATTTTGCATGTGGTAATTACCAATTCCTAAAAGCGATGAAAAATTACCAAAAGCATATTTTTTCTACATATCTGGCGACACTGCTCATGGTTGAAGTCAGTGCTGTAAAATTAATTACTATTTTTGTAATGGCTACTAAACGACTAACCTACTAAATTAAAAATAATAAAAAATTTGATTATTACAGCGTTACCAATAATCAAAATGTAATGAATGGTTTTAACAAATGGTCGGTTTTTTGACAAATCTTCCATAGAAATTTATGTCAAAAGTCGACTACTAATTTAAGTTGGACATTATTTTTTGATTACACTGTGTACAACTGAGAAAAAAGTTTGCGCAGTAAATGGCACTATTTTTGTATTATTGACAGTGAACGTCAGAATTCGAATATATTAATAAAAAAATTCTATGGATACGCTTACGATATATCGGTCAATAACTTTTGAACCGAGCTTTCAAAAAGGTGGTCATATATATTTGCAAATATTTCGTGTTTTAAATAACTGGTTTGATTTAATACTAAATAAAAGATAATTTAAAATCCAATCCGTTAAATTCTACTGTTGCAAGCGTAAGCTCCATAAATTCTAGCGGAATGAAATAGGGTTGCGCTTTTTATCCAGTTTCATCTACACGTATAGAAAATATTTGTTTGAATATGTTTGAATGTAATTAAAAAGTAATTCGAAATTACCATACATGTATTAGGAATGAAATGCAATTAAATTATAATCGAAATTGAATTTATTTTGGTTCAGATTGTAATAACATGTTACTATGAGTAAACATTTTATATATTCCCCAGCAGAATATGTCAAATTTACCATACATATGTTTAATCCCAACATAATATTTTAATTGCATTTGAATAAACAATTTTTTGGCAGTTTACTTGAATATATCTATGTTTCAAATCAAACAAAAAACGCTATTCATATCTAATTGTAACGTATGTTCGCAACGCTCGTCTTCATTCGGTAAGTTATCGACAGGCGAATTTGGCAACGTTGAGCAGCATTTTCTACATACGTCCCTTTTGCCAAAAAATTGAAATTAGATTTGAATAAATGTATTCTTGCAACATTCTTATTGTATACGAAGTGACGGGCATTTTCTGCCTAAGTGTCTTTTCTTGTTCGTGGGGGAAACGTGTTCATATCGGTAATAATGTTGTCATTTGTAAATTAAATAAATATACAAATGGTGTTACAAAAAGAACAAATAGTAACAAAGTATATAAAATATTCAGCCTTATCATGAATAATATTCCTCAGGGAATTTTTATCCTTGGTGGAAAATAGGTATCGTGAACAATGTTCGAAAAGGGAAAAAATGTTTCCCTAAAAAAATTATATCATGAACAAGATTTTAGACGAAAAATTACCCATATTTAGCCGAAAAAATTCCGTCACTTTTTCATCGGGGAAAAGAATTAATTAAAAACAAACACATTATAACATGTTAACAAATAGCTATGGATAGCAACAACATTATTTAAATAATAGTTATATATTTCTGCACAAATTAATTAAATATATATTCAACCACCGCAAAAACTTCACCGGCTGGGGAATATCTTAATTTTTTTTAAACTATTACAAAATGATCGCAGTATAATCACAATATTTTATTAAATGGAAAACTACAATTAAGAGTCATTTTATATGCTTTTAATTGCAGTTTAACATAATTTTAACTTAAATATTTATTTGCACAACACAACGCAATTTCATCCAACAACACTGTTTGACATTTATCATAACAGCTGATTTAGCGTTGCCTGATGTTCAGTTCTAATTGCAAATTAAACTTTTATTTAGTTAAAAAATATGAAATTTGTGCATAAAGGTATAGTTAACTGTTAAAGATCTATAGTTAAAAAAGATCTGTATACATATTTTATTTCTAAAATATTATTTTACAACTTTATCTCCACTTTAATTCCTGAAAATGTTGAAAAACTGCATTCGAATTTTGAACAAAATTCCGCAGGAATTGCTGTTTCTGGGAGATTGCCGATACCTCAAAATTTTACCTGGGAACAAAAAAATTCCGAGGGAATAGAATATTCCTCAAGTGTTCACGATAAGGCTGATTGTGAAAAGTCTACACAGATTTTTCATCAAAAAAACAACAATTAAAAAATAATTTCTTCGTTTTTCAAAAAGAAGTTGTAATGTTTTTTTTACAGCGGTAAATTTGTCGTATTCTAAAAATGTCAAATCCACTCGCACTAAATTTAATGTTGCACTAATATTTTTTGAATTTTATTATGAATTTTTTAATTAAAAATATACAATTTTTATACTTTCAGTGTAGCTGAATATAACAAAACTCGTATAAAATGAAGGCCGTAAAAAATAAATCAAGTAAGACATTTGGTACAATACAATAAATATTTTTCAAAACATAAAATACACTTTTTACAGGGTTATGGATGGGTTTAGTTAAGGCTCCAGCAGATATGTCAACCGTTAAGTTTATTTTTTATTATGGGTAAGTAATTTATTTTTTCTTTTGTATTAGTAGTTTCTTTTTAATTTTTGGTCACACTTGTTCCATTGTGCGGAGGGATCTATTAAGACATAGTTCATCACCGGATAATTAGTTTGCTTTATACACTATTGACTCGGTTTGAGGAAAAACAACATTATTTTCTGAGGTTCTCACCTTTTTTTAATCTAATCTGAAAACCGTTTGATTCTATCACCTCTGAGTTTGAGGGTCAAATAGGAAAATTTATTGTGTTTAAGAACTGTTAAAAAAAAAATTAAAAGATACTGATTTGTTGTCCTCAGCAATGTTGTTTATCATGATAGGCGTATGCAAAATTTTTGACAGCAAAAAGTTATATATTCTTATCAATTTCAACATTACAAAAATAATGGCGTTTTCAGTTTTTTTCCCTAGACGTTCTGTATCAAGGATATTCGACAAAAACGAAATACGGCATTTTAAGTAGGGGTGGGGCCTACCCCTATGGATGGCAGTAGCGTCACGTACTTATGGGGGACGGACGTGTCGTGTCGTCTCTTGTCTTTTTTAACGTGTTCCGTCCGTCGTTTAGTATAAATGTGTTTCAAAACTGTGTTTAATGTGCCCGCCCAACATAAGAAAAATAACAACGAAATAAAACAAAATTAAATTAAAACACAAACTAATAAAAATTTACATAAAAAACTAAAAAGAAAAATAAACACCAAATAAATAAAACAAACAATAATAATTCAACAACCACATAATAGAACCGGTTTCGCGCTGCCTGCTGAGTTGCCGCACTCGTTTTTGCAATTGCCGACGCAAAGGGCTTTTCTATGCTCTTTGCTGCAATTGCACAGGTTTGTTGACGTATTTCCTCCCTCCCCCATCCTACTCCACGCTACTAGCGTGCACGGTTGAGACTGCACTGAGTGCGTAATCTATGCTGTGGTGAAGGCATAACACTCACCTCGGCTTGACTTACGCTCTCATTTGTTTGTTTCAACTGCTGCGCCTTGGTAGTATGTATGTCTGTTTTGAAGTTTCCCAGTAGAAAAAATGTCGCAAAAATTTCGCATAGATTTTTGCAACGCTAAGGGCAAACTTTTTCTCGGTATATGCGTATGTGTCCATAGGCCACAAATAATGGCACTAGGTGAGACCCAGGTTAATGAGGGTGCAGATCCACTGGATTTTCATATACCTGGTTATCACCTATTGCCATTATTCTCTACCCATAGGGGCCTTGCTCTTTTTATCCGAAGTGACGTTGCGTATCAACTGCAGCAACAACATAGTGTGTCGGATAGCGAATTTAATACTATTTGGGTTAAATTCAAAATTCAAACACACATCATGCACTTGTGCTTTCTTTATAGGAGTCCGAATTTAGATAGGGTTTCCACATGTAATAAGCTGGATGCCTTATTTGATTCGATCTCAAATATATTGGAGCAATTTCCAGGCAATGAAATTGTTGTTGCCGGCGATTTTAATCTGCACAACGCCACTTGGTTGAGCCACTCGGGTCTATCAACACAGGAGGGTTGTTATGTAGAGCTTTTTGCCGAGTGCAACCAACTCACTCAAATGGTGAAGGAGCCGACGTATATTCCACGCGTCGGCGAGCAAAGCCCAAAAGTCATAGACCTTTTTCTGACTTCACATCATGAAAAATATGATGTAAAAGTCCTTGCACCTCTTGGTAATTCCGACCACTGTACTGTTTCCGCTGAGTTTTCGTATTCTAGTTTACGCGCCTCTTCGATTAAAGCCCCGAAGAGGAATGTATGGCTTTACGAAAAAGCAAATGGGGTTGCGTTAAATGATTTTTTTCGCAACTTTAATTGGAAATTGTGTTTCGCTGACAGAGACATAAATGCTGCGGCTTTAATGGTACAAAATATTATTTTATTAGGTATGCGGTCCTTCATATCTTCTAAAAAATTAGCATTAAACCTAAGGACCACTCTTGGTTTAATGAGACTGGGATTGCAGTCAGGTCGAAAGAGGAAGCCTTTTAGACTTGGCGTTCTAACAAGAATGCTGATACTGAAAGACTTCGTATACAGGCTAGGAATCGCTGTAATGCCGTGATCTCGCGCGAAAAGTTTCTTCACGAACAAAACGCGCGCAAAAAGGTCCTACTCTATAACAGGGGTAGTAAAAATTTCTGGTCATTTGTAAAAATGGTGAAGAATCAGACGACATCGTCTACTCCAACTCTTAGTATGAATGGCCAGACCTTCACTGACCTGGTTGATAAAGCAAATATCTTGGCAGAATTATTTGCAAATAATTCAACGCACCCAAATAGTAATCAACCACTGCCTGTCGTCGATTTTGTTTCTTCTGCAATGCCGGAGATACATTTTCGAACTCGGGCAGTTAAAAAGGTTTTAGAAAACCTCAACATTAACAAAGCCTCTGGGCCAGATGGCATATCTGCCCATGTGTTGAAGAAGTGCGCGTCAACGCTGGCTTGTCCGTTGCGTAACCTTTTCAACATCTCCTACACGACATGAGGTTTTCCATCTTGTTGGAAGGTTGCCAATGTCCAGCCAATTCAGGGCGAGGCCACGAACCCTGCCAATTACCGACCCATTGCAATATGCTCTGCACTCTCCAAGGTAATGGAGAGCGTAATTAACTTCGACTTTGTGAATTATCTTGAGCACAACGAATTGCTCAGTGACCTTAAAACAATCTCCGAGTGGGGTCTTGCAAATAGAGTTGATTTTAATGCACGCAAGACCCAATGTTGTCTGTTATCTCATAAAAGAATGAATTCAACCCTACCTCCCCTTAATATGGGTGCTGTGGATATTGCAGAGTCAGCTGCTCTTGGCGTTCTGGGCATATCAATTCAATGTAATCTCCGTTGGAATGATCACACATTTGACGTGTCGAAAGAGGCGGCCAAGTGCTTCGGTTTTTTAAAACGGTGTGAGACATACTTCACTCCTGCTGACTTGCGCACTGTCTACACCACCTATATTCGGCATAAGATGGAATACAATGGGCAGGGGCTTCAAAATCTTCTTTGGAGTTCCTGGATCGAATCCAACAACGTAATATACTTAATAGGGAATGAAAATATTTCATCCTCTATTGGTTCTCTTGAGCACCGAAGGACCGTAGGGTGTGTAAGCCTGTTCTATAGATATTACAATGGTAAGTGTTCGAGGGAAATACATGGCCTGATTCCACCAGGTTGTGTGTCCTCTCGTTCTACTCGGGCATCGAGTAGTATATATATATATATATATATATATATATATATATATATATATATATATATATATATATATATATATATATATGTATATATATATATATATATAATATATATATATAAATAAATTCATTTATTTGTCGAACAACATAAGTTTGTTCATTTAACAAAATAACTTAGTTTACCAAAAAAAAAGGTAATTGTAAATATTTGTAAATATAACATATATTTTTGTTGACCGTATATTAACAAATATGTTGTTACTTTAGACTAGATTTTTATAAATATCAACACAGGCATTTTTTGTATGCGGAGAACATAGTCGAAGAGAGAGTCCAAAGGACTAAAATTCGAAAAAGCGAGGGTTACAGAAAAGCGTTGGAACGATGATGTCAAAGTACAAAAATGCGTCTGTTCATAAACAACACCAAATTAGTATCTTTTGAAATTAAAATATTTTTTGTACTGTATATAAGCATCCAAATTTTTCATACATACATATTTCATACATATATGAACCCACATTGTGAGGAACCCAGAGGTTATGGAGCAAAACGGACCTCAGAGACCCAATTCTCAAGTTGATGCGATAATTATCACTATCGTGAATTCCCGCTTGATCGGTGTCGAACGAAAACCAAATAAGCAATTCTTGAGTTCATCAGGTATATCTATATATATGTATAGATATATATATATATACACATATATATATATATATATATATATATATATATATATATATATATATATATATATATATATATATATATATAAAAATATATATATATATATATATATATATATATATATATATATATATATATATATATATATATATATATGTATATATATATATATATATATATATATATGTATATATATATATATATATATATATATATATATATATATATTTATATATATATATATATATATATATATATATATATATATATATATATATATATTAGTGTTCGTTTTGTAGCGTTAACGTTTGTCTTCACAAACACAAACTCTACCCTGCAAGATAGTGTTTGTGTTCTCTTGACGTACGGTACGTGTAGCGTACGGTTTTTTTGTGTTGAGTTTGTGTTTGTGAAGACAAACGTTAACGCTACAAAACGAACACTAACAGAAAGAATAGAACACAACGATAACGAATTCCGATGCGGCGCCTCCACCAAGTGATCGAGGTGGATTGGGCCACGCCCACTCCAAGTGGGCGGAAATCGCCTTTTTATACCAACTTTTTTTTATCGCGGAAATCGATAGAGGAGGTCGAGAAATGGATGTGGCCACCGAGAGGGGTGGGCCACGCCCACTCCGAGTGGGCGGAAATCGCCTTTTTGTTCCAACTTTTTTTTATTGCGGAATTCGATAGAGGAGGTCGAGAAATGGATGTGGACACCGAGAGGGGTAGGCCACGCCCTCTCCAAGTGGGCGGAAATCGCCTTTTTGTACCAATTTTTTTTATTGCAGAATTCGATAGAGGAGGTCGAGAAATGGATGTGGCCACCGAGAGGGGTAGGCCACGCCCACTCCAAGTGGGCGTAAATCGCCTTTTTGTACCAACTTTTTTTATTGCGGAATTCGATAGAGAAGGTCGAGAAATGGATGTGGCTATCGAGAGGGGAAGGCCACGCCCACTATAAGTGGCCGGAAATCGCCTTTTTGTACTAACTTTTTTTTATTGCGGAATTCGATAGAGGAGGTCGAGAAATGGATGTAGCCACCCAGAGGGGTAAGCCCCGCCTATTCCTATAAAATTATTAACAATATTTAAAAATATTTTTTTTTTTTTATTAATTAATACATACAATTAAAAAAAAAGATACATTTGAAGTAACAATCCATCCAAAGCCATCTGGTATTTATAAAGTTTTTGCAAAAACAATTTTTGATTGTATGCGAGGTATTACGCCCACTTTTAAAAATCTACATCCATATATTGTTATTAAATGATTATATTATATTAGTCAATCCTCCTGCACTTATATTTATAAAAATAACACTATTTGAGGTTTTCGAAAACTGAACTCTCTGCCTCTGGTGCGTTTTGTTGTATTTCACTCCGGTTTGTTTATTGAAATACGGTACGATAATGGCACGTTTGCGGTACGTTTCAAACGTACTACAAATATTTGTACTCCGTTTAAAGTACGATAGAGTGGCACGTTTACGGCACGTCATTACGGATTTTCAACTGGTTGAAGTATGTACAGGTTAGTTCATCTAGACAGTTAGTTGGCATACACTATGCTGAGAATGTCAATAAGAAAATTTTAAAAATACAACAATTGTCAATTTAAAATTTATTTCAAGGTTATGTTTTTTTGCACTTTAATTTGGCTAATTTATTAAAATTGCACATCACAAATTCACTTTATCACTTTGTTATAAACTGCGATGTTCTTATGGTGCCCATAGACAGCTTGAAAATTACGAAAATGTTGAAATTTATATATTTTAAAATTTTGGGTTTAATTTTTTTTATGAATTTGTAAACAAAGCATTGATGTTTTGTTTAAAATTTTTCGTAAACAAATGATGAGTCTTTCAAACAGTGTTAAAAAAAAAGTAAATGGCGCCTGATATTTGAAAGATGACTTAACCTGTATATACTTCAACCATGATTTATTCTATTTGTACTTCTAATATATTTTATAAATTTCAAATATAAAAAAAAGTCAATCAGCCCAAGCGAGTTTCGCGATGAACGGAAGGTCGTCGGATTGTTTTTCTTCCAACGAAAGTAGGCGGGGCTTATCCCTCTGGGTGGCTACATCCATTTGTCGACCTCCTCTATCGAATTCCGCAATAAAAAAAAGTTGGTACAAAAAGGCGATTTACGCCCACTTGGAGTGGGCGTGGTCTACCCCTCTCGGTGGCCACATCCATTTCTCGACTTCCTCTATCGAATTCCACAATAAAAAAAGTTGGTACAAAAAGGCGATTTACGTCCACTTGGAGTGGGCGTGGCCAACCCCTCTCGGTGGCCACATCCATTTCTCGACCTCCTCTATCGAATTCCGCAATACAAAAAATTGGTACAAAAAGGCGATTTACGCCCACTTGGAGTGGGCGTGGTCTACCCCTCTCGGTGGCCACATCCATTTCTCGACTTCCTCTATCGAATTCCACAATAAAAAAAGTTGGTACAAAAAGGCGATTTACGCCCACTTGGAGTGGGCGTGGCTTACCCCTCTGGGTGGCTACATCCATTCCTCGACCTCCTCTATCGAATTCCGCAATAAAAAAAAGTTGGTACAAAAAGGCGATTTACGCCCACTTGGAGTGGGCGTGGTCTACCCCTCTAGGTGGCTACATTAATTTCTCGACTTTCTCTAACGATTTCCGCGATAAAAAAAAGTTGGTATAAAAAGGCGATTTCCGCCCACTTTTAGTGGGCGTGGCCTACCCCTCTGGGTGGCTACATCCATTTCTCGACCTTCTCAATCGATTTCAGCGATAACAAAAAGTTGGTACAAAAAGCGATTTCCGACCACTTTAAGAGGGCGGGGCCACTTCTATCACTTGGTGGAGGCGCTACAAAACCTCTGGTACTGGTAAAAAAATTTTAAAATAACACAAAAAAAAACTCTAAAAAACACTAAAAAAAAAACTAAAAGAACACTAAAAAAACACTAAAAAAAAACTCTAAAGAACACTAAAAAGAACACTAAATTAACGCTAAAAATACACAAACACTTACTTCGAGATAGAGTTTGTGTTCCTGGTACACTAAACAATGTTGTATACTGTTCTGTTTCCGTTGCGTTATATTCGTAGTGTATTAGTTAGTGATTGCAAACACAAACGCTAAGAAGGAAGGTAGCGTTAGTGGTTTTCATGGTAGGTTTGTGTTTTCGTAGTGTTCGTATCAGAGAGCAGTACAGTAAGGTACAGTTAGTGTTTTTTTTCGATCTCTATATATATATATATATATATATATATATATATATATATATATATATATATATATATATATATATATATATATATATATATATATATATATATATATATATATATATATATATATATATATATATGTATATATTTATATATATATATATATATATATATATATATATATATATATATATGTATATATATATATGTATATATATATGTATATATATATATATATATGTATACACACATACATACATATGTATATATATATATATATATATATATATGTATATATATATATTTATATATATATATATATATATATATATATATATATATATATATATATATATATATAATAATTCCACAATAAAAAAAAGTTGGTACAAAAAGGCGATTTAAGTCCACTTGGAGTGGGCGTGGCCAACCCCTCTCGGTGGCCACATCCATTTCTCGACCTCCTCTATCGAATTCCGCAATAAAAAAAAATTGGTACAAAAAGGCGATTTACGCCCACTTGGAGTGGGCGTGGTCTACCCCTCTCGGTGGCCACATCCATTTCTCGACTTTCTCTATCGAATTCCACAATAAAAAAAAGTTGGTACAAAAAGGCGATTTACGCCCACTTGGAGTGGGCGTGGCTTACCTCTCTGGGTGGCTACATCCACATCCATTCCTCGACCTCCTCTATCGAATTCCGCAATAAAAAAAAAGTTGGTACAAAAAGGCGATTTACGCCCACTTGGAGTGGGCGTGGTCTACCCCTCTAGGTGGCTACTTTAATTTCTCGACCTCCTCTAACGATTTCCGCGATAAAAAAAAAGTTGGTATAAAAAGGCGATTTCCGCCCACTTTTAGTGAGCGTGGCCTACCCCTCTGGGTGGCTACATTCATTTCTCGACCTTCTCAATCGATTTCAGCGATAAAAAATAGTTGGTACAAAAAGCGATTTCCGCCCACTTTAAGAGGGCGGGCCACTTCTATCACTTGGTGGAGGCGCTACAAAACCTCTGGTACTGGTAAAAAAATTTTAAAATAACACAAAAAAAAACTCTAAAAAAACACTAAAAAAACACTAAAAAAAAACTAAAAGAACACTAAAAAAACACTATAAAAACTCTAAAGAACACTAAAAAGAACACTAAATTAACGCTAAAAATACACAAACACTTACTTCGAGATAGAGTTTGTGTTCCTGGTACACTAAACAATGTTGTATACTGTTCTGTTTCCGTTGCGTTATATTCGTAGTGTATTAGTTAGTGATTGCAAGCACAAACAAGGAAGGTAGCGTTAGTGGTTTTCATGGAAGTTTTTTGTGTTTTCGTAGTGTTCGTATCAAAGAGCAGTACAGTACAGTAAGGTACATATATATATATATATATATATATATATATATATATATATATATATATATATATATATATATATATATATATATATATATATATATATATATATATATATATATATATATATATATATATATATATATATATATATATATATATAGAGGGGTAGACCACGCCCACTCCAAGTGGGCGTAAATCGCCTTTTTGTACCAACTTTTTTTTTATTGCGGAATTCGATAGAGGAGGTCGAGGAATGGATGTAGCCACCGAGAGGGGTTGGCCACGCCCACTCCAAGTGGACTTAAATCGCCTTTTTGTACCAACTTTTTTTATTGTGGAATTCGATAGAGGAAGTCGAGAAATGGATGTGGCCACCGAGAGGGGTAGACCACGCCCACCCCAAGTGGGCGTAAATCGCCTTTTTGTACCACCTTTTTTGTATTGCGCCATTTATATGGGCGATTTACGCCCACTTGGAGTGGGCGTGGCCAACCCCTCTCGGTGGCCACATCCATTTCTCGACCTCCTCTATCGAATTCCGCAATAAAAAAAAATTGGTACAAAACGGCGATTTACGCCCACTTGGAGTGGGCGTGGTCTACCCCTCTCGGTGGCCACATCCATTTCTCGACTTTCTCTATCGAATTCCACAATAAAAAAAAGTTGGTACAAAAAGGCGATTTACGCCCACTTGGAGTGGGCGTGGCTTACCCCTCTGGGTGGCTACATCCATTCCTCGACCTCCTCTATCGAATTCCGCAATAAAAAAAAAGTTTGTACAAAAAGGCGATTTACGCCCACTTGGAGTGGGCGTGGTCTACCCCTCTAGGTGGCTACTTTAATTTCTCGACCTCCTCTAACGATTTCCGCGATAAAAAAAAAGTTGGTATAAAAAGGCGATGTCCGCCCACTTTTAGTGAGCGTGGCCTACCCCTCTGGGTGGCTACATTCATTTCTCGACCTTCTCAATCGATTTCAGCGATAAAAAATAGTTGGTACAAAAAGCGATTTCCGCCCACTTTAAGAGAGCGGGCCACTTCTATCAACTGGGTGGAGGCGCTACAAAACCTCTGGTACTGGTAAAAAAATTTTAAAATAACACAAAAAAAAACTCTAAAAAAACACTAAAAAAACACTAAAAAAAAAACTAAAAGAACACTAAAAAAACACTAAAAAACTCTAAAGAACACTAAGAAGAACACTAAATTAACGCTAAAAATACACAAACACTTACTTCGAGATAGAGTTTGTGTTCCTGGTACACTAAACAATGTTGTATACTGTTCTGTTTCCGTTGCGTTATATTCGTAGTGTATTAGTTAGTGATTGCAAGCACAAACAAGGAAGGTAGCGTTAGTGGTTTTCATGGAAGTTTTTTGTGTTTTCGTAATGTTCGTATCAAAGAGCAGTACAGTACAGTAAGGTACATATATATATATATATATATATATATATATATATATATATATATATATATATATATATATATATATATATATATATATATATATATATATATATATATATATATATATATATATATATATATATATATATATATATATATATATATATATATATATATATATATATATATATATATATATATATATATATATATATATATATATATATATATATATATATATATATATATACACACATACATATGTATATATATATATATATATATATATATATATATATAAATAAATAAATACATTTATTTGTCGAACAACATAAGTTTGTTCATTTAACAAAATAACTTAGTTTACAAAAAAAAAAAAGGGAATTGTAAATATTTGTAAATATAACATATATTTTTTGTTGACAATATATTAACAAATATGTTGTTACTTTAGACTAGATTTTTATAAATATCACCACAGGAATTTTTTGTATGCGGGGAACATATTCGAAGAGAGTGTCCAAAGGACTAAAATTCAAAAAAGCGAGGGTTACAGAAAAGCGTTGGGACGATGATGTCAAAGTAAAAAATGCGTCTGTTCATAAACAACACCAAATTAGTATCTTTTGAAATTAAAATATTTTTTGTACTGTATATAAACATCCAAATATTTCATACATACATATTTCATACATATATGAACCCACATTGTGAGGAACCCAGAGGTTATGGAGCAAAACGGACTTCAGAGACCCTATTCTCAAGTTGATGCGATAATTATCACTATCGTGAATTCCCGCTTGATCGGTGTCGAACGAAAACCAAATAAGCAATTCTTGAGTTCATCAGATATTGATTTCGATAGAAAATATTCTTTCAACAATGTAAGTGAATTGCACAAATAAAAACGAAAATGTTAAAAATTTCTTAAATTTTATGTAATCAATTTTTAATAAAAACACATATGCCGGTAATTTGAAAAAATCATATTTAAAGTAAGATTATTCTTATTGTATATTCAGTTTTCATATCTACGTAGTTTTTGAGAAAAATTAATGTAAAAACGAAATTTTTTTTTAATAATATTATTTATACAAGCATTTTAAATTTAAACAGTTTTTGGCGGAAACTGTGTTTGTTGGGCATATTTAAAAATGGGACCGATAAAAAAGTTAGTAATTTTCGTCGTAACTATGCTTTGCATAACCAAAAATCTCCCATATTTCTTATTTATAATTAGATCCAAAATGGTAAAAAATCATCCACAATTAGCCTACAAAAAATTTATAATTTTCGAGCTTAAATTCAAATATCTTAAAAATATAACTAAAAATCTTAAAAATATAACGTATTTGGTGGTATATTGTAATTATCGTTAATAATTGAATGAAAAATTGCGTTTACAGTTTTGTGAAAAACTACTTGTGTAAGGGGCTGTATTTTTTAATACTAAAAAGTGGCAGAAATGAGACTAACATTTCGATAGCACTTTCATTAAAAACGTAACATTCAAAATGAACAACCTCGATGAATTGATGTATGTGTTGTCCTTGGACAACATTTCGAATAGTGGGCTGACGACTTGGACCGCGCTTCTGCATTGAAATATTGGTAGGTGTCCGGTCGCTTAGTAGGTGATAAATCCGTTATAGGTCCGAATAGTGTTCAAGGGGGGCGTGCTGCTACGTTTTTATATTCATTAATTTCTGCTGTTTTCTTGACTGATAAGAAATCTGCAGCCAAATAAATTCTACATATAAAAAGTACGTGATGTCGAAACAATAGTCGCGTCTAATCTAATTCCATTCGTTTAACACTTGAATATATCTATAATGGTCAAAGATATATTTTAAGTCATTTTCTATAAAAATACGTTGTTACTTACAATTTTGTTTATATTTATGTTTATAAATATTAACAGTTTTCCAGTTTATGTTTGTTTTTTAGTTTTTCATGCGAAATTTCAATATCACCAGATAAACACCATACGTTGCAAATTCGACAATTTCATTCGACAATTATCGCAGAGGTTGTCGCATTCGAGAATTATCATAAGCTTAAACTTTATATGTACACCCAGAAAAAAATTCCCTCAAATCCCATTAAAATTGGTCAATAGGACAATTTTTAATTTACTAGTATAGAAAAAATAAATCTTTTCATATAAACTAAATGGCAATGTATTGTATTCTCATTGTATTTTCTAGTATCTACATTGTTCTTGTAAAGTGTAAATATAATGGAAAAATTTCATTTAAAAATCCAGAACCAATAAATATTAATTATAAATCTAAGTGAGATATACAAAATATTGTAAAAATAATGTATCTTAAATATATACACTATTTTTATAGTGTTACTTAAAGTTCGCAGTGTTGCCAGATCAATAGACACTAATGCGATTTCGATGTGAAAGCTCTCTATATACGTACACTCAGAAGTAAATGTCCCATTAAGTACTTAATGGTACGACCATTAATATTATGGTTCATGAATTAATAGTTTTTTCTTTTTGAATCAAAAATTTTCTAATTAATTTGATAGTATTCGAAAAATATTATTATTTTTAATAGAATAATTACTATTGTTTTAATGGTTTCCTTCTATAATAATAAACGTAGCATAAAAAACATAAACACGAATATAAACTTGTTCGTTTTGTACGTCATTCTACGTGCTCAAAATGGTCGCATGCATTTTTTGTAATAATCCACTTAATTAAACTCAACATTGGTAAGGACTTAATGTATTTAATGTAAATTCATTACATTTAACCATTTTTTATTTATTACAGATAATAAATAATAAATGGAATGTCGGCGGATTCTCTAAATGCAGAATAAAGTATTGTAAACTGAAGCGAATGTGCTATAACCTTTTGCAACGAGAAGTGTCCATTTATGTGTGTGATTTTTTAAAAGTTAATTTCAGTTTCGACATTTAATTCAAATAAATTATACATTAAATTAACTAAAATCCACTTTTGTTTTAATAAATTATTAGGAAAATGTAATTCGACTACTTACTTACTTAATGGCCCTTACAACCGTGGGTCGGTTTTGGCCGCTGAGATGAAGCCGCGCCAGTCGGATCTGCTTTGCGCGCGCTGACGCCAGTTAGAAATACCAAGCGTTGCCACGTTGTCGTCAACTTGGTCTTTCCAACGCAGATTTGGACGCCCTCTTCTACGCTGTCCACCTTCGAGTTTCGATTCAAGCACCTTCTTGGCTGGTGTGTTTTCATCCATTCGTTCGACATGACCTAGCCAGCGAAGCCGCTGGATCTTGATGCGCTTGACTATGTCAATGTCGTCGAATAACTCATACGGCTCGTGGTTCATCCTGATTCGATACTCGTTAGCAAAGCAGATATGACCAAAGATTTTACGGATAATCTTTCTCTCGAACGCTCCCAGTACTCTCTCATCGGTGGAGGCCAGCGTCCATGTTTCTGCACCATAAAGTAGGACGGGCATGATGAGTGACTTGTAGAGCGTTATTTTTGTCCGGCGAGAGAGGGCTCTGCTTCTCAATTGTCTACTGAGCCCAAAGTAGCACCTATTGGCAAGAGTTATTCTCCGTTTGATCTCCAGGCTGACGTCGTTGTTGCTGTTTACGCTGGATCCCAGATAGACGAAGTCCTTCACAATGTCCAACTTGTGGGTGTCAAAATCAGCTTTTTGTCCAAGACGCACGACTCTTTTTTGCTTGTTGACACAAGGAATTTCGTCTTGTCCTCGTTCACCGCTAGACCCATTCGACGCGACTCTTTCTCCAATCTGGAGAATGCTGCGCTGACTGCTCGTGTGCTCCTGCCAATGATATCAATATCGTCGGCATATGCGAGCAGCATGACACTTTTGTTGAGGATAGTGCCGCTTTGACGGAGTTTGGCAGCTCGAACTATTTTCTCCATCAATAAGTTAAAAAAGTCGCACGATAGGGAGTCACCCTGTCTGAAACCTCGTTCGGTATGAAATGGCTCGGAGAGGTCTTTTCCTATTCTCACTGAGCAACGTGTGTTGCTCAGGGTCATCCTGCAAAGCCTTATAAGTTTCGCAGGTATACCGAACTCAGACATTGCGGCGTATAATCGTTCCCTTATCGGAGTGTCGAAGGCGGCTTTATAGTCGACTAATAGGTGGTAGGTGTCGATCTGTTTTTCTAGGGTCTTTTCCTGGATTAGGCGCAATGTGAAAATCTGGTCTATGGTGGACTTTCCAGCTTTGAAGCCGCACTGATAAGGTCCAATCAGTCTGTTGACGATGGGCTTCAGTCTTTTACATAATACGCTCGATAGAACCTTGTATGCGATATTGAGTGGGCTGATCCCACAGTAGTTGGCGCAGATAGTGGGATCCCCTTTCTTAAGGATTGGGCAGAGTACACTGAGGTTCCAGTCACTTGGCATGCTTTCATCCGACCATATTCTGCTTACGAGCTCGTGCATGCTCTCTATTAGCTCTTCGCCTCCAGCACCTGCGCCTTGTTGTTTTTCAGCCGAGCAATGGCTGTTCTGACCTCGTCATGGTCGGGTGGCGGAATCTCAACGTCGTCATCAAGTACTGGGGTTGCCGGGTTTGCTTCTCTATCGGTGGAATTGCGGTCATCATCACCGATCAGCAGTTTAGAGAAGTGATCCCTCAATATTTTCAGTGTGCTCTGGATATCTGTCACTAGATTTCCGTTCTCATCTTTCGGATCTCCGGATTTCGACTATACTATTAAATTAATAATTCGTATCATTAAATATTTATAGGTTTTGCTTATTGTAATTAAAGGAGCACATTATAAAATTTATGGTGCAACAAAATATTGTATCAACAGTTCAAATATTACTGAATTAATGAGACGCATCCTATTGACCAGTTTTAATAGTATAAAGTAGGGATACCCAACTCGCATGCCCGCGGCTGACTGCACGGGTAATCGAGTGCTAGGCGAAGGATATCTACGGGCAGAAGTGAGCGGGGATTGCAACGCAGAAATGAGCGGGGCTTTTAGTGTTGCATTTTTGGAAATTCCGGGAAATTTAAATGTCTATTTTAGAGTTTGATTATTTGATTATCTGTAGCCCAGTGGTTAGTGCGTTGGACTGCGAGCCGAAAGGTCCCCGATTCAAGCCTGGACTGAGGCTAACAACATCTTTTCATAGAAACATTTTTCTATACCGCGCTACCTCTCGGCATTAAATGGCAAACGTACGAGAGTAAAACATTGCCTATGAAAAGCTCTCACTCGCCGTTCGCATTCGGCAATAAACTGTAAGTCCCACCACTTTGAGTACAAATATAACACGCACAGCTCAAAATGGCGAGAGAGCTCGGCCAAACTATTATTATTTATTATTATTATTTTAGATTGGTTTTAACGGACCCATTTATATTGCTTATCATTTTGAATTACTAAAATATACAAATTTTATCATTTTAAATAATTATACAATTTTTTTCATAACATTTATATAATTATCGCTTCAAAAAAAAATATTATTTGTTATTATTCAGTAAAAGGTTTTGGGATATAAAATTGTTGTGTCTATACCCAATAAGCAATAAGTTTATGGTTCGATAAATTTAGAGAATTTTCTTTTACAACCAGTGTGGATGTAATGTCATGATCAAGCCGAAGAAATGAATGTTATTCCAACGTTGGTTTTCGAAGTTAAAAAACTTGACACGAAATTCACTACACAAAATTACTCAGTGGCAAGCCAGTGACGTGATAAATTAAATGTCAACAAGAAAATTTTCATTTTTTCACCACTTCATATGTGCCACCACAACATATGTGCCACTGCATGAATTAGCAAACAGACAATAAATTAATATATAAGTGCAGGTCCAAACTCGATAGTCATCCCAAGAATTCTACTGCACGGAAAATGCACGATGAGCTGATATACAATGTAAGTGGCCAAGGTTTACGAATACGTTTATGAAATATTAATATATTTATACGCGAATATATTTTACGCGAACCTGGCAATGTTATACATCGCAGTGGCACAATTGGATTCACTGGTTTCGAGGCACGCCGTGGATTTTACAAGAAGTTCCTGTACACTGCCACCGATGAAGGTGCTGTTTCAGCTGTAGAACATACTTTAATTCCTTTTAATATATAGGGTGTGTGCGAATTCGACTAAATTGCTGACTAAACTAAATTGAACGACTTTTCATTTGATCTCCTTTTGGTAACCAGTAATTGTTAAAGTACCATAATCAATTGTTTATCATATATCTGTTTGCTGTCTTCCAATTTAGTTTCATTTAGTCGTCTCGAAAATTTGCTAAATTGAAAAGTCGAACACTGCGTTACCGACAAAATTTAGTTTAGTCAGCAATTTAGTCGAATTTGCACACACCCACAGTATTATAAATTATGTGCGTTTTCTTTTATTTTATATTTAAACCTTTAATTACGGAAATATATGCGCTTGAAATCAAATGTAATTTGAAGGTCGAATCACATTTTATTTATAGCTTACAATTAAGTTAAACCTCGAATGTATATTGAATGTCAGAATTCAAGTTTAGGTAAAGACTAGATTCAAGTGGATAAAAAGCTACCAGTTTTGATGGATAACGCTATGGTTTTCAAGCTTACAATTACAAAAAGTTGAACGTTTTGCTCCAGTGAAAGTTTCGAAATCCATGTTCAATATAAATTCGATAATCACTTAATATCCAGGTTTTTGGTTTATTGGGTAATGATTAAAATCTCAAACTTACCCAGTGATTCGTTCTGTCGTAATTACGAACTATTTCGGAACTATACGTGAGACAACTCTGATAAATGTGTGCGAGGTTGGTTCCGATTTCGAAATTAAATAGTAGTGAAATCAGACTAAAGGAAACACAGAGTTCTTACCTATTTTTCTGAACTGTATCTGAGGGAAAAAATGACAAAACAAAGAGAGCAAAACCAGCCAATCAAAAACGATGTGAAGCAAATCTGATGACATATTTGTTTCAGAATCGGACAGAATATTAAAGGAAGTTCTGAAGTAAAGCTGATTCAAAAGAAAATTAATGACAATAAAAACGAAGGAAATCAATAAGTTTCTGAGGAGAAAAAAATATTAATAAATAAAATAAAAAATCACAGGTGGGACAGTAAAAATCAAAAGGATTCAAAAGTCTCTTATATGTTCCGATGAACAAATTTCATTCCAAAGAAATGCAATTTTGCCACTGAGAGAAACATTCACAATATGCTTCTGTTGGCATCCAATCAAAATGCAAATTCAGAAATATTAAAAATTCTATTTAAAAATAGTAAACCCCTCCTAATGATATGAGAAAGTAAATTTCAGGAAAATTTAGAATTAAAAATACACTAAGTTAAAATGGGTTTTTAAGCTATAAGAATATGTTAGAGCTTTTGGTCTAAAATAAAACCCCACCTTCGAGCCGGCAATAAAACCGCCTGCGCTCCCAAAACTTTTTGTGAACGTGCCCATCAGAATATCGACATCCTTGGGATCGACGCCAAAATAATCCGCAAGGTCAGCGCCATTTCGTCCCAGACCTCCAATGCTATGCGCCTCATTCAAATACGCTTTGTATTTCTTTTTGAGCGCAAACGCACAATCGCACCCTCCATGCTGTAGACACCCTCCACAAAATGAGAACCTTTTTCCACGGTTTACCCGTCTTAGTATTACCATACACCACATTCTGTCGCAGCAAACGCCCCAGATCGCACATGTTATTGTGCTTGAAAATTTGAGTGCTAGCGCCGGACAAATGAATTCCCAATATATTCGATGCACGATTCCTCTCGTCACTCAGCACAAGGCAACCAGGCGACAACAACAAATGCAAATTCAAAACATTCGTTGCAAAGCCCATGCCAAAGACTATGGCATCCTCCACATCGAGATAACGTGCTGTCAGTGACTCCAGATCGTTGTGCAGCTATGTATTGCCCAGTTCAACGCATGGCGAGGCCAATGCCGAAGGGTCCTGTGTACTCGGCAAAACCACGAACATTATACGAGCCAAGATTCAGGCAAGTTGTCTCTGTGCCTGTGAATTCAAAACTCCAGACATAGTCGGGTGTTATGCGATCCTTGAGAGTTAGTTCGGCGCCAGGAGCACTGCAGACGGGACGATTCTGAAAAATAATTTTATATATTTTTTTTTATATATTTTTTTTTATTTATTTTCGCGCGAACAAAAATATTACACATTTTTTTAAATTGAATTTTTAGGAACAAAGTTAAAAATTGATTTTTATTAGTTAAAAATTAAATTTTTATTAGTTAAAAATTAAATTTTTAATGGAAAATAAAATTTGTTTATTTACTAAATGCTTTTTTTTTTAGTGAAAATTTGGTTTTTTTTAGTGCAAAATTGAATTTTAATTCAAAATTTGACTTTTTAAGTGCAAAATTGGATTTTCACTGACAATTTTTTTTTTAGTGAAAACTAGAATTTTTAATAAAAAAATTATTATTATTGAACATTTTATTTTTTTAGTGAATTATCATATTTTATTCGTATTTTATTATTATTTACTGTTTCATAGTATTTATTAAATTAAATTTGTATATTATATAAACATGCAAATTTAACTATTAAATAAATACAATATTAAAAAAAAATATATATTTATTGCCCCTAAGCAACACTGAATTCGCACGCGGCGCGCTGCAGCGTCGACTCGATCAAGTTATTACATGGCAAGCACACATGACAACAACAGAAACTGATAGTTTCATGTGTGTTGTTGCTATACGTCTTACGCAGCCTCGTAGAACAATTCACGACGTATGTGAACTTAACAACTCGGCTTCAACAACGAAACGGGTGGAATTAACATCTGCCACCAAAAGTAGGCAGATCTGAATTACACTCCGTTTCCGCCTCGTTCTATTAAATTTCAAACGTCAGTGCGCAGAGTTGCCAGATAAATAATCTTGATTTTGCCATTGTAATAATCGATAAAGATACGATTATTTCATTATTATATAATGCTTTTGTAAAACGAATTAAAACCTCTTTGTTTGTATGCGCATTGCTGTGAAAATCCTTATAATAAAAAATACTCTATAGTTGTTATTATTGGATATTTCACAAAAAAAAATAAAAATCAAAAAAAAAAAAAAAGTTTATAATTTGCTACAATTTCTACAGTTTGGAAAACGTTCATACTGGTATTTTACCGGTAACATTTCAATTCCGGAACGGTAATCGTTCATTGCCATCATTTTGGTAACAGTTACCATATTTCATATAAAACAGTATGAAACGAATAAAAGTAAAGGTACAATACCTGGAAAAAATAATACATGGAACTATTAATACATACACCAAATGGTCGTACTATTAAGTACTCGATGATCAATTTTCTTTTGAATATAATAATAAAAAAAAAGAAAAACCTAAAATAATTTTTACTAAAAACATAAACTGTATTTGCTTTCAAGTATTTTTTCCAGTAAACCCAATTATATTTTTAAGATATTCAAACGATATAGTAAATATGACGTAAAGCACAAAAAATCAAATTTTTATTTCTTTACTGTTTTTAATAATTTTTAAGCATTTAGGAGGATTTGGAGGAATATTTATACAAATCTTCTGTATCGTTTTCTTGAAAACGACCCAAGCGGTTAATAAATTCTCAGGTGATGGTTTTATATTATATTGATTTTACGATATTAAAACCATTTTCTGCATTTGCGTTTATATGGACTAAAAATTGTTGAAGTAATTTTGGTAATCCCTAAACATACAATAGTTTTGCTAAAAAAAAATTCACAATTTTTTTTATGACATTAAAAAGTGTAATAAAATGTGCCGTTGAGAATCAAAATGACTTAGTCCATTTTTAGAAAAAAAAAAGTTAAACCAGGCCAGAATTCGTATTCTAAAGCTGGTATTAAATTTTTTTTTTTTTTTAATTTCAGAATTTAACGTTTTTAATCACATTTTAATAAGTATGTTATTTGATATACATTAAAACATAGAAGTTTGTATCGAAAATTTCCAAAAATTGATTTGAAAAATTGTTCGAAATAAATTGGGACATCTACATTTTTCTGCAAGTATTGGATATTTTGGAAATTGTGCCACACTATTATTATTGTCAGCTCAATCATAGATCATATTTTTGACTGAAAATATTGGGCAAAGTCTAAACAAAATATATCTAAAATATTACATCATTTGTCATTTCTATCTCCTGAGATAAAACACCATTTGAACTGGTTCTGCGGAATACAAAAGCGTTTCTCATTTTCGAATTTTTTCAATTTAAATTTAAGTTAAATTCAAAATCTTTAAATATGTTGATATCACTATTATTAATAATCCAAGAACATTCTGTTTTACTGTTTGAAATTTAATATAGTTTGACAACAACATTTTTCAATTTTTGACTTTTTCACTATTTAGAGTGGCCTCTATGATTGAAATAATATAATAAAATTAGTGAATATTCAAAATACATATGTAATAAATTCGTACATATATACTGTCTAAAGACGACGGATACTTAAATACTTCAATCACGGAGCGATTCGTACCGCTACAGAACTTTTATATGATTGCCATCGAATTACAGTAGGCGATAGTGTTTTATATATATATATCTGGAAATATTCTTGAAACTCTTTAAATTTTTTTTTTTTGTAGTATAATTTTATTTGATTCTAAATTACACAAAAAATACACAATGAGATCAAAAATGCACTTTTTTGTGGAATTAAACAAAAAGTGGCAACACTGACACAACTTCTTTACAAAGAGAACGAAGTGAAAATCAGATCTGCCTACTTATGGTGGCAGATGTTGATTCCACCCGTTCCTGTTGTTGAAGCGGTGTTGTTAACTTCACGCTTATCAATTCACGAATGCTGTCGGTTCGAAATATGAACTACGACAGTAATTCGCAGCAACCGAACAATGACCGGCTACTCGGCTAATGGTTGTTTGCAAAAACCCGAACAACGACTGTCGGCCATTTTGCAACAACCGAACAACGACTATCGGTAGTTGTGTTCGACTGCCACAGCCATACACAAAAACCGAACATCAACAGCCGTCGTAACAATGTGAAAATTAAATAGCAGCAGTAGTCATTTTTTAAATTTGAATTACTACTGGTGACTCATAGTTTTAGTTTTCAGAAATGTGCTCCTGGCTACTGCTGTTGTGTTTGAAATAGTCGCAGTCAGAGCAGCAGCAATTTTTGAAAATGTGAAAATTGTGACAGCACGGAATAGTCATATTTTCTTTGCTTTTCTTATTGTGTTGGCAGCAATTTAAACTCTGGTTGTTTTGTAAAGAAATTTACATAGAATTATCCAAAAATACTGTATTTTGTGAAAAACATGTTATTTTTGTTAACACCAATCTTACATGTTTTTATTCTGTTTATAAAACTGGACAAGTTAACAAAAAATGCTATTGCAAAAGAGTAAAGTGAGTTATTAATATTTGTTTTTTAATTAATAAGATTTTTTATAATATACATTAATCGTTTACATACAAAGTATACAATATTAAATGAAAATATAAATATTTAAATCATTAACGAAATGCTATGTTCTACTGTGCGCAGTCGACTTCAACTCTACGCATTGAACCCCAATGGAAACTAGAAATGGTCGACCAATTCTTAAATTCACTTTATTTAGTTATTTTTAATTAAAACACTCTTAAAGAATGAGTGTATAATAAAAAAAAAAAACAACATAAACATTATTTTTTGAACAGTACTAAAAATAGAATACATATATCTATTCTATTTTTAAGAGATTTGTTGCAATTGTGAAAAGATCTCAAAATTTACTATTATTCTATCTAAAATAATTTAAATGCATTAAAATAAGTTTCAGATAAAAAAAATGATTAGTCAAAATTCTATTTTACATTAAATATTATGTATTAAATGTGATACATTTAACAATTTATACTGAGGTGACTGGAGAACAAAGCAGCGTGGACCAGCTCGCATGAAGTCGCTCGATCGACCTGCTTTCGCAGGTCACACGCACTTATATTCGCTGCACTCGCCCTAACTCTAAAAATCCTCTCACCATTTCCGCTTCACCGATTTTCCCCTCGTCTAGCACCTTGCGTGCTGACGTCGTGCCCGTACGGGCTGACTTGGGCATCCCTAGTATACAATATTGTTTATCTATTGAAATACTATTAATTTGTCCAGCGCTGGAGCCCGCTGGACAAACCCCGGCTATAGTTATAAAAGTTATAGAATTTATATTTGAGGTTCCCCTTGTTTAAATAAAATTACGACACGGTTATAATTTGTGTGTTTTAAATTCAATTTATGCCATTAATTTTAATTTCGTTAAATTTATTATTTTAACAATATAATAATTTTATAACAATATTCTTACTTAGGCGGCAGCCTCCGATCCTGTGCGCTTCCGTCTCAGTCATGCCCATGTTCAGGGCGAGAACAACTGGTGCAGTCAGCATTTACCCTGTGATATAACCAACTACTAGGACACAGCCGGGATAAATTTTTGTAGTGCAAATATTTTTATTGAAGTACGACCCTTTATTAGGGATGTCAAAAACCGGCGGTTCGTTTTTTTTTCATAAACCGAAACCGTCGAACCAGTTTTTTTGCACAAACCGAAAATTTTGGGACGATTTGGTTCTGAAGACGGTATTTCGGTACAAGCAATTCAGCACTCAAAAATTGCGAAGTATTAACTTCAATCAAGAGGAACTTAAATACCGTCCAGTTAGATACTATTTCGAATTACATATATCTATTCTATGCCAGCAAAAAAATGAGAATTGACAAATAATTTCATTAAATTAACTGATACCTTCTACATGAGAAAATATGTAAAAATGATTTTCCGATTTAAGTTTATTTTAAACTCAAACTAAAAATCGGCTTAAGTTAAATTATTTAGACAGTATTTCTTTCCTTAAGTGTTCTTTTAAAAATGGATTTTAAATCCACAAAGTTTTGATCTATAAATATATTTACATATATGTTGTTTATTTAAGTTTAAATTACAATTATGAATATAATTTATTTCACCTGTATTTTAAAGTACAAATTAAATAATTATTTTAATTTTTAGTTTAATAGCTAATGTATTTTTTTGATTAACATCGAACATATGTTTCTTTTAAATGTTTAAATTTTTAATTACGAAAAACCGGTTTAAAAATTAAAACCCTTAATCGGTTTCGACTTTTTAAAATCAACAAATTTAAAACCGATTTTTCTAAAGTGCCGGTTTTTTGAGTTTGGAATATGCTCTGGATAACCATAAATAGTTATCTTAATTATTGTTACATTATAAATACTAAATAAACGTAATTTTAAGCCATTTTAATAACCTACTTAAAAAATTAAAAAATATAGTACTGTTGCAAAATAATTTTCCAAAAAACCTTACACGTAATTTTTCAAGTGTCAAGGCTAGTTTTAATTTACTAAGAAACGGTAATATTCTAAAACGTTTTAAAATATTTGGATATAAACTAGTATTTTTAAAATTTTGATTTTAACAAATTTTTAATTATTTATTTATCATTTGGGATCTAACGTTAAACAAGAAAATGATACATGGTTATCTAGAACATAGTATTAACTGACTATCAAAAATACTGTACATTTGTATTTAGATTTGTATCTGTTGGGCGTAAATCAAAAAATGGAATGAGAAAAAGTTATTATTAATTTTTTTCATGTCACAAATAATTTTATTTATAATTCAAAACAAACTTAATATATTTTAACATGTTTAAAAAAACTGTTTTCATTACAAAGTAATTTCAATACTACCCGCTTGTGAAAACAGCCACAAATTATTACATACCCAGCTTGGTACATAATTTTTTGTTCTTTAATTTCGCGAAAGTCTTCGTAAGAATATCCGCTGTATTTTCACACGATGGCACGTACCTCAAATCTAGTTGTCCTTTCTGATATGTTTCCCGCACATGGTGAATCTTGATTTCTATATGTTTATTTCGGGAATGATAACAGGATTTCTCACCAATTGCTGGGCTTCGATGTTGTCTCCATAAAGCGTTATTGCGTTTTTTCTAACCTTTGGAAACCGAGTTGGGTAAGTAGATTACCTCCTTCGTTGCAGATGAAATTGCCATATACTCGGTGCTGCTTAACGCTACTGTCGGCTGCTTCTTCGATTCGTACGTGCGCCAGCCAGGATAAATGCAAATCGTGTGAATGATCTGCGGTCATCCGAACCTCCGAACGAAACCAAAGAACGGTTTATCGGTTGGTTTATAATGCAGCTTTAAATCTATTGTACTGCAGTACATGCTTTGCACCATTTAAATGCTCCATATGCGGCCGCTTGTTTAACTGCGCGGGCTTCCTCACCGAGTGAAAAATGTCTATACTTGTACATAGTGCAATGTACATTAACGATCCGAATAGTGATTGGTATTTCCCTTCGTCAACCATAATGCAGTTTATACAGTCATCAGTGCATTTCTTAAACTGTTGACCCGGATCCAATGCAGTACACACGTCATTTCATTTTCGTGACGTGCAATACTTATTTTCTGCGAAACTCTCAAAGGTCCTGTAGCCGTCTTTCTTTCGATTTCCATCCCCAGAAAATAATCTACGGGAGCTTTATTTACCACCTTCAAATGTGTACCAATTATCAGCTTGATTGATTGCAGCAAATCTTCTCTCGAACACGCCATCAGGATATTGTCGACGTACACAATCAGAATGACTACTTCCATGTTTGTGTTCATTGTATACGCACACAGATCCAAGTCGCTGCGAACAAATCCAATCTTCTTCAAGATCTCGACGAGTTTTTCGTTCCACTTCATTCCTGATTGTTTCAGCCCGTACAGGAATTTCTGTAATTTGCACACCTTCTCAGGAAATCCTGGATGTTTAAACATATCCGGCTGCTTCATATAGATATCGAAATCTATATCTCTATTCAAATACGCGGTAGTCTCGTTAAGTTGAAGGACATGTAACTTGTACTCCGCAACCACCGCCAAGACTAAACGCACCGTTGAATAGGAGAAAACGTGTCTGTTTTGTTATAGTTCGCTACCTATCTTGACTTGTAGCGATCGATCTGTCCATTTTTGTCTTTCTTCACTGTGAAGACTCATTTGCACTTCACAACTGGAGCATTGGTTGGCTTGTTAACCAAAATCCATGTCTAAACATTAACGAATCAATCTCTGACAAAAAATATATTATTTTACCCGCTTGACGTATTTTTCATTGAATGCTCCAAAAAATTTAAATCTCTGCTTGTGTGTAGTTTTTATCTTCGTATTGTACAATCGATAAGCCTCCGACTCAGTAAAATACCCTGTCAACACGCACTCAAAACGTTTCAATTGAAACTTCGAAACTTCCGCTTGTCCAACATGATGACTCTGCACAACTGGAGCATTGGTTGGCTTGTTAACCAAAATCCATGTATAAACATTAACGAATCAATCTCTGACAAAAAATATATTATTTTACCCGCTTGACGTATTTTTCATTGAATGCTCCAAAAAATTTAAATCTCTGCTTGTGTGTAGTTTTTATCTTCGTATTGTACAATCGATAAGCCTCCGACTCTGTACAATACCCTGTCAACACGCACTCAAAACGTTTCAATTGAAACTTCGAAACTTCCGCTTGTCCAACATGATGACTCTGCATCCAAACGTCCGCAAATGCGCGACCATCGGCTTTAACCCAGTTCATGCCGCAGCTGGTGTCTTGCATTCCAACGCAGTTGTTGGATACCGATTTCACAGATATACTGCAGTGTTAACAGCCTCTACCCATAGCGATTCTTGCAGTCCAGAACCAATCACCATGCAGCGTGCCATCTCAACTATTGTTCTGTTAGCTCGTTCAGCTACGCCATTTTGTTGTGGCGTGTTTTCGACTGACTGTGTATTCGACTGACAACTGCCTTCTCACGCCTAGCTTCTCCAAAATTTTCCAAAAATGTGTGTTCAAATTTTTTCGAGCGTTGTCGCTCCGTAGTACCTTTCAAAATGTGTCCAGTCTGTCTCTCAGCCATAGCAATAAAACTGGTGAATACATTAAATATTTTACCCTTCGATTTCATCTATATATCTATAAATATCTATAAATAGCGCATAATATCTGGCACCACCGCTAGATGTAATGCGCATAGGTCCACAGTTATCCGTATGCACCAGCACAGAACTTCCTTTGCTCGATAGCTTGCCGTCGTCGGGAATGGTTTTATATGAAGTTTCGCCTTGTAGCACGTCTCGCACTCGATGTCCCTCGAATGTTCTTTATATTTAAACTAGAGATGGGCGCGTGCCGTGCTTTTTTCGTGTCACGCCCGAAAATCTGAGTTCGTGCGTGCAAATCTCCGTGCGTGCAAATTGCTGTCGTGCCCGTGCGTGTCCGTGTCTCTAAAATTAGACACGCGCTTATTAAAGATTTATTTTTTAGTTTCTACTCCATTTAAAAAAATCTTTCTTTGCGGTTCCAATTCCGGAGAGGTTCTCATTCAGAGAATAAAAAGTACCAACGTTAATTTTTGAGTTATTTATAATAAGGGAAAAAGGTGTGGAACCGGAATCGGAAACCGTATAATTTTTGGTTGAAACCTATTTTAAAAATCTTGGAACCAGAACCGGAACCGATATTCCAAGGGATTTATTTCCACTCTAGGACCGCAAAGAACCGAAATTGTAAACGGAACCGGCTTTAAAAATGTGTGAAACCGGAATCGGAACCCAAATAATTTTTTGGTTGATACCGGAACAGGAACCCAAATAATTTTTTGGTTGAAACCGGAATCGGAACCGTTATTTTAAAAATCTTGGAACCGGAACCGATATTCTAAAGGGTTTTAGTCCCTGTTTATAATATAATTTTTCACGTTTTGCCTAGTTTTTCATGTGATTCCGTGTTTTTTTTCGTGTTTTTCCTTGCTTCTTCGTGTCTTTCTATATCCCGTGTTTTATCATGCTTCTCGTGCGTGCCTTTATATTTAGTCGTCGGGCTCGTGCGTGTTACCTATCAGCGGGCCCATGCCATCAAAACAGGCACATGCCATCTCTAATTTAAACCGCGCACTTAGCCTAAGCATTTAAATGGCCGAATCGCTGATGCCATGATGTAAATATTTTATTTTCGGCGAAAGAACAAAAGTGTCCGCGAACTCTTTCATCTTGACTGTTGTTACAAAGAAACTATTGATTATATTTTGCTCACGAAGCGAGATTCCTCACCATCACAGACTGTCACATTTCTTCCTTGGAATGTCACAATTTGATCCTCATCTATTGCCTTTGAGATTTGGAGTTCCTGGACCGAATGGTACAACGTGCGATATATCTAATAGGGGATGAACATATTTCATCCTCTATTGATTCTCTTGAGCACCGAAGGACCGTTAGGTGTGTTAGCCTGTTTTATAGGTATTACAACGGTAAGTGTCCGAAGGAAATACATGGTTTGATTCCACCAGGTCGTGTGTTCTCTCGTTCTAACGCACTCACGAGCAATGAGGCCAATCTTTCCATTTTTGTAGCATTTTATGTCATGTCACTTCTTGAAACTATTCAGCGTTTTCACGTCCATTGTCGAGTTTCTTGGCATTTTATTTAACTACAAATGCCCGCTGGTCACTGTGGTCCTCCAATTTGCTGCTACTGCGTCTCTCGTACTTCTCCATAAGCTTCGTCTACGCCTCCACTCTCGGAAAAGAGGCCCGTGATTCAATTGCAATTTTCATAATAATCGTGAAGACAATTCAGCAGTTATGAAATATTAATGTCCTCTTCCACGAGCTTATCGACAATGTCGGAGTAGAGATTTAAGTGTTACTCTATAGTCTGGCCCTTATGCAACTTCAGAACGAGCAAAAAGCAAAATTTTCCTCGCAGGACCCTTTGGTTAAAATATTGACTCCAATACGATGCTTCACGCTACGTCTTTGCGTGCTTCACTAACCTATACTTTTAAGTATGAAGCGATCGCAGCTGGACCGCTTCATACTTAAAAGTATAAATGACAACGCCTTCTGGTGTTTATTCATCCAACTAGCGAGATCACTTTGTTGTATTTCGCTGTAGTTCCATCGATGTAACCCCTTAAATCCAACTGTATGAGAACACATCTTATATAGATTCTCCAGCCATCGTAGTTGTTCTCCTCCAATTATTCAATTTGGTATTTACCGCTCATATTCAAAGTTAAAAAACAAGAAACATGATATGCTAATATTCATTCGCGAAATCTGGGCACATAACCTTTGTTGTGCGTAAATCAAAACACTAGTCTATTATGCGAAGTATTTTTTGTGGAACGAGAAAAAGTTATTATTAATTTTTTCTTATGTATAATTCGCTAGGTCAATTAAGTTAGTTTCCGCAACAAATCAGTTTTCTGTATGTAAAAATGCGAAAACCATATATGAATATTAATAAAATAATGAATGAATTCATTACAAATTGCTTATATTTATTGAAATATAATAAAAATATGTGACCATATGCGGAATTAGAAATAGGTTTGTATTTTGTTTAATTATGCTGAAATAAAATATTAAATGTGTCTTCATACTGTTTTTATTTTTTATATTGTTTTTATTTTATGCGTGACATATTTACGCATCAAAAATACATAAAGAAAACTTTTAATAAATAAGTTTATAAGTTTAATAAGTTTATAACAACTATACCGATGCCAGAATACGGAGGTGTCACACAATCACATTTTTTTATAATGACAATCTCATATTGTTAAAATGTAACAATATAATTCGTAGAGTGTATAAAAAAATCCTTAAAATAAAATTTCATTATTTATTTTTTAAATATACTGGTTGCCTTGGGGCAGATTCTGGATCTGCAGTATAGTGGAGTGATAATTAAGAAATTTATCACTTATCTTTTCACTGAACATTTCTATTTTGTTCACTTTACTCAGGTTTAAATCGTTATGTAGTTTCCTAATTCAAAACTTAAATAATAATATAAATATGAATATATAGGTACTAGTAAAATTAATTGCCGTTTTTAATTATCATAGCATTTATCACATCTTTTTTTGTCGGCGTTAACGTTGTATTCATTTTCGTAAACTTTTGACCGTAGTTATAACTTCACAGCACAACGAGAATCGCAAATGTGGTGAATTACGGAAAAAGTTTTCACTTCACGATAACTAGTTATGTCCATCTAAAAAAACAATGATGTTTTGGTCGGTATAATACATCGAATCGTTACATCGATGTTTTACCAAGAATAATAGAAACAAAGATTGCGCAGAACGTTGCTCAAAGATTCAAATCTTCTGCGCATGTACGTAGAAGTTTTTTGACAACTGTAATTTTTTCATTATGTTAGAATGTTGTTGCAAAAAAACATTTTTGAATTATTTTTGTCCAAAAAGTTTGTATTGCGGAAATGGATAGCGAACCTAATTAGAAGACTAATGGTACCCTTTGGAATGGTCCATGACCCCCAAAAGGGGGTCAGAACCGCATTTATGACCCAAAAAATTGTATTTCATGGACGACCAGAGTGGTACCATTCGATTTCCCACGATGTCTGCTACCGATTTCTGCTTTTTCGGTATTTTTATTACTTTCCGCCCATTTTTTCCCACCCACTTTTGTCCACCAACATGTTTTCAACCAATTCCGACCATACCCGGGTACCCGGGCTACTCGAAAATACTCGTATGAAATCGAGAGCTCTGCTTCATACTTCAAAGTTGGCATTCGATTTTTTTCTGCGTCATACCGATTGCTGTTAGCGTTTTTTGTGCCTCGTGTATTTTGTGGGGACAAAAATGTCCGATTGATAGTAAAAATGTTAACCGCGATGATTAAATTAAGTTTATAAAAAATCGGGTCTATGAAATTGAAAATGTTGGTGGGCAGTTACTTACTGCAGGCGTCATTCTACCATGTGAGGAAATGTCCAGGACGTAACTGTGCCAATGACAAACAGTGCTGCTAAAATAATTTCAAATAAAAATGCATTTAAAACATATCTTTTTGTTTTTCATTATTATTGTCTATTTTTATATTTATTTGATATGTATTAGTTTTTCATTTGATTATTTCCATCAATTTTTGGAAAAGCAAATAATCGAATGACTAATACATTGACAATAATTTGTTGTCATATTTTACATGTTAGGTATTTTACGTATTAGTTATATATATATAATTAACCCATTTTCTAATTTTCCAATATTTTGGTCTTCTTTTATTTTTAAAATTTAAGTAAATAAAAGAACACACATAGAAAATAATTATTATTTTTCGAAAATAAATATTATCATTTTATTTAAATCTCCAACCAACAATATTATTTTTAACTTTGAAAATAAAATTGTTAATTTCCATTTTGAAGTATAAGAAATATTTTGACATAGAAATTTCATGTCTGTATTTTGAAATTTATATTTTCTTTTTAATATTAAAACCCGTCGCTTATATCTGTAATGTTATTTCTTATTATATGATATTTTTACAAAATACCATGACATTGCCATTGAGTTTATATATATTATTGTCGGAATCGACAATAATTTTCTATGTGTGAAGAGTACGAAATTATCTTTTGATATTAGACGCAAAATAGCTTGCGCCACAATAATAACTACTAGTTTAAATAAAGTCATTTTTTTACTTGTTAAATTTAATTTTTTTGATTTCAAATTATCAAGTAAAAAAATGATGTCTTGATTTAATATACTACTTATAACCAAAAGGCGTAATTTATTTTCTAAAATAGGGTTTTAAAGAGCATACTTGGCGCCACATAAAATTTCATAAAAATAAATTTTACAATTTTTGTCCACTAAGTAATAACGTATTTTATTATGAAAATGTTCGACGTATTTTATTATCGAAAACAAATTTTTTCACGCATTGTATTCAATTTTTTTTTAAATAAATACTTATGTATTTCATTTGCGTCCAAAAGCAAATGTATTTATTTTTACTACGGTGATGTTGTTTACGCAGAAAGGCGTCTTTTTTCGGATTTCCTAACAATTCAAAATTAATTAAAATTGCAGAAATTTATGGTTTTTCTAATTTCTTTATTTAAGCAATATATTATAACTAAGGACAAACCAAAGCGTTTGCCATATATATTTAGATACATTTCCAGTCATATAATACAAGATATGACTGGAAATCAATATGGACGTCCAATATATAAAAGAATATCAAACATAGTATTTAAAGTTGATGAGTTAACATAGTTCTTACATATTTGTTCTTCTGTTGGTGGGTGGCAGCAAAGAGATCGAGCTCTGCGCACTTGCAGCACCGAGAACCTCAAAGAAGGATGGTTGAAAGAGAAAGGGTCGAAATTCACCTCTCCGGTTCAAGCTTTCAAGAATGTTCTAAATAAATTATACAGAGTTTACACTGCATTAGTTTTGTCGTAAACATTGCCGCCCTCTGTGCAGTAGTACACACTGCAAAAATAATCAGTTGGGAAAGTTAGATCACATGGGAAATTTTTAAGTAGGTGTTATTATGATAGTTAGGATTATCAAAATTATAGTCGGTCAAAGACGACTATAAATACCCTACACATATGTGTGGTTACCATTCAAAGCGATATATAGGTCACCAAAGTATACGAATCCTGAAAACAACTACAAACTTTCCATCGAGGAAGACTTACCATTCATTTGATACTCATATGTACAAATGGGTAGGTGTATCGAATTTCGATTTTTGTTTTGGGAACCACAAGTCGTTTCGCCGAAAAACGGTTTTTTTCATGTTTTTGAGCATGATGTCAATATATATTTGACCAAAAAAGTTTACTTAAGCACGTATACAGTAAAATTGATCTGTAGATGCAAATTTTGTATGAGGTATTTGAACATAAGTGGTCGGTTCTCAGGTCACAATAGACCGATCATGCCAATTTTCTTGTTCAGACAGCCTAGGTAATCTAAATCTTAAGTTTCATTGCTCTAACTCTTCTACTTTTTCTGTAATCGCGATTTCAACAGACAGACAGAAGGACAATTGCTCAATTTTGTAATAAATTAATGCAATTTCATGCTATAGCGAAGACCCAATCTTTAAATACGACATGATCTCTTTTTTTATTAAAATCAAACGAATGCAACTTCTAAACTAAAAATTAATAAATAATACAGTATTTAAATTTCTTAACAGATAAAATATCCACATTTTTAGTTCATTGCTCTTGGGAGCCGTCATTTTAATTCAATTTTATAATTGTCTATTTGGGGACCAAATCGCGAAGTTTTAAGTCCCGGCAGGTTCATTTCCCTTATTCTGATTTCGCTGAAAATTCTAAACATTGACTTCCGATTCAACAGAGATTTTTTAGGGGTTGACCTTTTCTCGATCTGAAATCATGAAAATGCATTGTCAGTCTAAAAATCGTCAAGCTCTTATATATAAATTTAAGAAAATATATATTTTTAAATAACAAAAATAATACGATCCAAATATTTTATAATGTATGATATTTTTTCTATGACAATTTTCATTTGTGGATAATTACAGCCCGACATATGCAGATAGTGCTATTTATGATATAGATGATCACGAATCCATGCTTGCTCACTCCAGTTTTGATAAAACCAAAACCACTGTAATGTATCTACACGGATACTTGGAGAATCCAGATGTAGAAAGCATCCATGTAATAGTAGATGCATACCTTACAAGATCAGACGTTAACTTGATTGTTTTAGATTGGGGTGAACTGGCGGATGGAAATTACATGTTAGATGCTGTTTCAAATGCCAAACAGGTATGTCGTTCTTTTATATCTATCCATATATGCGTAGTTTATAGATATATTGGTACCTTAAATTACACTACACAAAATGTTGTTCATATATAGAGTGAACGCTGTTTACAGACGCGTCATGACTGCACTTATTATTTTCACTGCTTGTCGCGACACGTCGATAGTCGACGATGACAGATACAGTTCTTGTTCGTTTCCTTTGTTGTTTACAAGTCCAAAGAAACGTGCGCCGCAGGTACCAAACATCGACCAAATACAAACAGCAGCAATAGACAGCAAAAGCGAGAGTAGATATGAAATAAAATGTAAGTAGGTAAAAAAAATAAATTAAAATAATAACATAAAATAAAAAAGTAATATAATACAAAAAAAATATAACAAAAAAAACTCATTATCTTGGCATGATCGGTCTATTGTGACCTGTGAACCGACAACTTATGCTCAAATATCTCATATTAAATTTACATCTATAAAGGAATTTTACTTTGTACGGTCTTAGTGAATTGAATTTATGCTCAAATATTTCAAAACAATGCTTTCCCGCGAACCGATTTGTGGTTACCCAAAAAAATAATCGAATTTCGGTATACCTACCCATTTGAACATATGGGTATCAAATGAAAGGTAATCTTCAGCTATTGCAAGTTTTGAGTTATTTTTAGGATTCGAATACCCTCGTGACATATGCACCACCAAATTGGTGTACATATGGGTATCAAATGAAAGGTAATCTTCAGCTATTTCAAGTTTTGAGTTATTTTTAGGATTTGTATACCATCGTGACATATTCACCACTTTTAATAGTACCCGCGCATATTATCATATATGTGTAAGTCATTTATAGACATAGTCGGCTTAGACCGACTATAACTTTCACAATTCTTACTGACTTCATCACATCAACTATCACAATTTCCCAATTTCAAAAATTTCCATGTAACCTAACCTTCCTTACTGTTTTTTTTTATTTTTTTATTAACCATCCAAATTGAATAATGTGTAATTTGATCCTGCAACATTAATAACATTTTTATAGACAATAAAACTATTGTTTTTACCAGAGATCAGAAACAACTATTAATCTTTATTTCCATTTGATCTTTCACAAGAGATATTATTTTTCAAATAATATAAATCTATTTCTCATATATTTATAATTAAATCTAGAAGAAATTGGACTCTGGTTAAGTGATCTTTTTTATTTTAGGTTGAGAGATATATTTTATTTTAAAAAATAAAGGTCTTTGGTTGAGAGATATATTTTATTTCTAAAAATAAACGTCTTTCGTTAAGAGCTATATAAAAACCTTTATTTTAAATGTCTGTGGTTATTAGTAGACTGTATATTCTAAATGTTCAAAAACTGTTGTTTTGTCGAATTTTTGTTGAAATAAATTTTTTTAAACATTGCGTTTATCTTTATCTCTGACCTCTAGTTTTTACTATTGAAATTGGACAATAGATACAGTATTATTTAGGATGTCTATATAATTCACAATAACAACTTTATTAATTATAAATTCTAACAACTGCTGCATGTCCACAATTTAACTTGACATTAGCTGCGTTCCCGTGGTTTTTGATCCTGATCCGTAGATCATTTTCATATACAAAACAAAATCAAACTGTTAGAACCAGGTATGTTTTTAGATAAATTACTGATCTGGTACTGTACGTATCAAAAGTAAATTTGTTTGTGGGGATGCTATGTTATTGTGAATACCACCTAATAAGATGAAGAATTTGTGTTGACAAAGAATGGGCAGAAGAAAACAGTGCTGCCATATTTACTAAAATAGAACCGATGGCGTTCCCGTTAAAGAGACATGGTTCAGTACCGGGAACGCAGATATTGATTACACACGAGAAATATTCGACCACTTTCCAATTACTACTTAAGTGTTACGCCTCAGATGGGGCGCCCTACTGCATACATCAGTTCGATAAGTTTCGACAAGCTTCGACATGTTTCGAGAGCCTTTTACACTTTTCGTGATCGATGTATGATATTTGCTTCTCATTCGCAATCATTTGTTTTTACGCGCTGATCTTCTAATTTATCGCCGACACTGCCTCAGTGCGCTGAATGATCAGTACGCTGAATCGTCTTGCGTCTCATTTACACTTATTTATTGCTTGCACAATGGGTTAATTAGACCTTTTCGTAACACTGCCCTTTATCTAAATCTGTTCGTCCCGAACAGCTGTTATACCTTTCTCTCTCCGGCGCCAACCTTACTAAATGTACCACGTGATTAATTCTTTTTATTACCCCAGGCAGTTTGCAGTTTAGGATATAAGCCTTTCTTTGTTTGTGGGTTATTTCTTTGTTTGTGAGTTCCTGCTGAAGGACTTGTACCAAATTTTAAATCCGCAGATATTCTCGAATCTGTTCCAAAACAGTATTGCAAGCGAAGCAACTGCGGTGTCATGAACCGCCGTTCGATCTTGTTGATTTTTATCAACAACTTTTCTGAGATAGTCTTTCAAAGTCCGATTGAATCTTTCCACCATTCCGTCAGATTGCGGGTGCGAAGGTGTCGTTCGAGTTTTGTGTATGTTCAGTATTTTCGAATGAAAAAGAACAGTATTTTATAGAATCACAGCTACTGGAGTATTTCTATAACAGCCCATGTAGGAAGAAACGAATGGCCCAAGATTCACCTAGTCGTGCGCCAAGAATACATTGCTCTGCGCCAGGTCTTGTACCCACAACTGGCTGAATACTGGTTAAGCCTTAGAATGATAAGAAGGGCGCAAGACTGGCTCTAAGTATTCGGCCAAGACTTGCAAAAAATACTTGGCCAATATAATATAACCATAATGGGCCAAGGCTGGACCATTTCAAATACCCAGAAGTGGTCGAATACGCCAAGAATACATTGCTCTGCGCCAGGTCTTGTACCCACAACTGGCTGAATACTGGTTAAGCCTTAGAATGATAAGAAGGGCGCAAGACTGGCTCTAAGTATTCGGCCAAGACTTGCAAAAAATACTTGGCCAATATAATATAACCATAATGGGCCAAGGCTGGACCATTTCAAATACCCAGAAGTGGTCGAATACTGGCTGAACCTTGGAGTGATGATAAGGGTCGAGACTTGGCACATAATTTTAGACCAAGACTAGTACAAAAACCGCATACAAAACCAGACTCAAAAACAGTAATTATAAATGTAAAATCAATAAATTTAATTAAAAATAATGTTATAGATTACATGGATATAATATAAGAATAATAATTAACATATAAATAAAATATAATATGACCAACATCGCTCGCGAACTTTGGGGCAGATAAAAATTGATGACCTTAAATAAATTTCCTGACTGTATGTGGTTTTACTTCATCTGCAACCAAAAAAAAAAAAACATTTTTGAAAATATATATTAATTCATTGAAAAATTACGTTCTAGTTTCAAATTAATTTAAACAAATTTAAATTCAAAATATTTTCTTCCAATTTCGCACATGATATTGGTGCACATATATTTAAGGAGTTCGTCACTAAATACTGGATTTCAAAAACCAAGTCATCATGCTGTTCGCATTAAAATAACAAAAAGAACAGTTTTTATCGTTACTATTCATGCATTTTCGAAAGACGGATCATTTGGGATTGATTTTAAATAGCTTCTTTCATTGTGCTATTTTATTCATAAAATCAGAACTCTGACCATGCTTCCTTGGTCTTTTCAGATTCCATTTATCCCGAGTTATCCACGAGTTAAGTTTTAATGTCATTCATGTTAAGTTTTAATGTCATCGGCAAATAAAGTGCGTATGCTGCACCTTTAACTATTGTTATTCTGCAGGGATTTAATTTATTGAATGTTGTCCTGAGTGCCTGCACCGCAATATTCTTGCCATGGTGGGCCTAAGTCCAGTCATTTATGTTTCTGAAAATCAGAACAGATTGGCAGCCGATTTTGTTTATTTTGTTTTCCGTCAAACACATTATAGTATATTTATATCTTTCTTTTTTAACATATTTCTGTTTCTGTTATTTAATATAGCAATTTTATAAAAAATGCAACCCTAGGCGATACAGTGAAACTCAAAGAAGATACAATGTAAATCGGGCATAATGCGATACAGTCGCAGTATAACATCTCCTTTAAATTTACAAGCTAT
Source organism: Dryomyza anilis (assembly GCA_951804985.1). NCBI lineage: Eukaryota > Metazoa > Arthropoda > Insecta > Diptera > Dryomyzidae > Dryomyza > Dryomyza anilis. The sequence continues at coordinate 77,932,995 of OX638131.1, forward strand.
AATGCGATACAGTCGAAGTATCACTTCTCCTATAAATTTGTATACGACCTGGTTTCTTACATCTGAACTTTTTCCCATAAGATTTATTGCCCTCTCTTTTACTAACAGCCAGATATTGTATCTCGATGTGACTGAGTCCTCTCACATGTGAGTACTCTCACATCGTCTGAAAAGTTGTATTTCATATCTTCACACATTCCGCCCGTTGGCTCTTACGTTGACTTTGTTCCCTCTTACGTTCTATGAAACCGCTGTAAACATCCAAACATTTAGCGTTACCAACAATCAAACTTGATCCAAAATAAATAAAAATTTAGTCGAAATTACCAAATTTTTGAATCTGGCATTACTAAAATCTATATTATTTTAGCAAATACGCAAACCATTCATATTTTTGCTATGATTTGGGTTTGGAAAATAGAAAAACATAGCTTTTCAGTAAACAAAAAACAGCTGTACTGAGAAAATTTCAAATATTTGTTTGTGTGATTTTCTTCATTTTTGCATTTTTTTCTAATTTGCTTTGTAAACTTATTTTTTGGATGAAAAGAAATGTGTAGTGTATTCAAAAATTATTTGAAATTGTTCTGTATCCTTTTTAGGTGCAATTAGTGCTTTTTTTTGTGAAAATTTTAGAAAACGGAGCCAAAAAAGCTGCCGTCTAATTTGACACAATATTCGTGCGGTTGAGTTTCATGAAATACAAATTATTTCTTTACGTCGGCGCTTACCGTGTGACGTCAGACGTTTTGGGCTTTACAAAATACAAAAAGTCAGTCACACGGGCGTGCGTGACTACTTTCGTCAATTATCGAGATACAATATCTGGCTGTAAATCTCCTGGAGGTACAGCGTATCTCCGGAAGATACAATGTAATGCTCGATTTACATTGTATCTTCCGGAAATACGCTGTATCGCCAGGAGAAACACCAAAAGAGACGGCAACAAATCTTACGGAAAAATGTTCAGGTGTGAGCAACCAGGTAGTATACAAATTTATAGGAGAAGTGATACTTCGACTGTATCGCATTATAGGAGGCGATATAGAGAAGTTTAACATGTTGAACAACTCTTCTGTATCGCCGAATCGCTTTCTATAAAATTTTGTAAAAGATTGCTATGAAAATAATAGCTGTGTTCCCGTGGCGTGTGATCTAGAGCCATAGCTCTATTTTCTATACAAAACATCAAGAAACAATTAGAACCAGATCAAAAGCTAGTTCAATCGAATGCTGCCAAGTTTTCTTTTGAAAAAATAGTTCGCAATATTTCATATTTGACACTAGTGAAATTATTTTTAAATTTACGTATGAAATTAAATTGTAAAATTTTTGTTTTTATTTGATTAACGGACGACCGTGGTACATGTTCGCGATAAAATGGACTTTTTCACGGATTGCTTGTGTGGTTACATTTTGTGCTGGCTAGTAAAATGCAGTTCAAACGGCATTTTACTAACATGTTTGGAGCTGCATACATATTTATCAATGCAGAACAGCTTTTACTGGCCACAAACAAAATATAACCACGTCCTTTTAAATAAATAAGCGAAGTCCGTAACTTGTGCAGGTTCTGGGTTGCTACATGATTATAATAGATCTAGACCTTATGAATTGGTCGGCAAACAACAGCCCCTATTTAAAAGAAGTCACATTTTTGTGTATATTCCTAATTTTTTTCATTTATACCACTGAGCCCTTCTTCGCCTACCAATGAGGATGGCGTGGTTTTAGTTTTTGGACATTTTGTTCAATGCCAATGTCCAAAAATCGAAAAAAAACAGAATTTGAACCACTCCATGAAGTGTATCTTTTACATTTTGTGGAAGTGCGTATGCTGCACTTTTAACTATTGTTATTCTGCAGGGATTTTATTTATTGAATGTTGTCCTGAGTGCCTGCACCGCAATATTCTTGCCATGGTGGGCCTAAGTCCAGTCATTTATGTTTCTGAAAATCAGAACAGATTGGCAGCCGATTTTGTTTATTTTGTTTTCCGTCAAGCACATTATAGTATATTTATATCTTTCTTATTTAACATATTTCTGTTTCTGTTATTTATTATAGCAATTTTATAAAAAATGCAACCCTAGGCGATACAGTGAAACTCAAAGAAGATACAATGTAAATCGGGCATAATGCGATACAGTCGCAGTATAACATCTCCTTTAAATTTACAAGCTATAATGCGATACAGTCGAAGTATCACTTCTCCTATAAATTTGTATACGACCTGGTTTCTTACATCTGAACTTTTTCCCATAAGATTTATTGCCCTCTCTTTTACTAAATCTCCTGGAGGTACAGCGTATCTCCGGAAGATACAATTTAATGCTCGATTTACATTGTATCTTCCGGAAATACGCTGTATCGCCAGGAGAAACACCAAAAGAGACGGCAACAAATCTTACGGAAAAATGTTCAGGTGTGAGCAACCAGGTAGTATACAAATTTATAGGAGAAGTGATACTTCGACTGTATCGCATTATAGGAGGCGATATAGAGAAGTTTAACATGTTAAACAACTCTTCTGTATCGCCGAATCGCTTTCTATAAAATTTTGTAAAATATTGCTATGAAAATAATAGCTGTGTTCCCGTGGCGTGTGATCTAGAGCCATAGCTCTATTTTCTATACAAAACATCAAGAAACAATTAGAACCAGATCAAAAGCTAGTTCAATCCAGTTCAATCGAATGCTGCCAAGTTTTCTTTTAAAAAAATAGTTCGCAATATTTCACATTTTACACTAGCGAAATTATTTTTAAATTTACGTATGAAATTAAATTGTAAAATTTTTGTTTTTATTTGATTAACGGACGGCCGTGGTACATGTTCGCGATAAAATGGACTTTTTCACGGATTGCTTGTGTGGTTACATTTTGTTCTGGCTAGTAAAATGCAGTTCAAACGGCATCTTAATATAAATTTTGGCTGCATATTTTTCAATCATAAGCTGTGAGCTATTTAAAATGTTTGGAGCTGCATACACATTTATCAATGCAGAACAACTTTACCTGGCCACAAACAAAATATAACCACGTCCTTTTAAATAAATAAGCGAAGTCCATAACTTGTGCAGGTTCTGGGTTGCTACAAGATTATAATAGATCTAGACCTTATGAATTGGTCGGCAAACAACAGCCCCTATTTAAAAGAAGTCACATTTTTGTGTATATTCCTAATTTTTTTCATTTATACCACTGAGCCCTTCTTCGCCTACCAATGAGGATGGCGTGGTTTTAGTTTTTGGACATTTTGGCATTGAAAATCGAAAAAAAAAACCAGAATTTGAACCATTCCATGAAGTGTATCTTTTACATTTTGTGGAACGGCATGGTCATTATAAATTTTGTTGAGTCATTTTGCGAAGTACTGTCCGTGTTTTTTAACATTAAGCTCGCTTGTAATGAGTTGTAATAGCGCTGCATTCTGCTTATTTTATGTATTAGAAATTTGGGCTGAACTTCAGTTTACCATTTACTTTAAAAACAAATAATCAAACGTTTGCGCGACGGCCGTAGGTCGGGCACCCACTAACACTTGCATGCAGTTAGAGTTTAGTGTCGTCTTAGGAATTTTTGGAATACCTTTTGCAGTACTTTTTATGAGAATTTCGTGTTTTTATATGCTGTTTTTGAGAAATGGACGGTAAAGTGTAGTTCTGCACAAATTCAAATACAAACAAATTTTAATTTATTTGATGTGTAGATGTAATGAAAATTTCAGAAATGCCAGATGAGCAGCAGTGCTGCCAAATTTGTCAAAATAGAACCGTTGCCGTTCCCGTGAAACTGATCTGGGGTAACTGCCACGGGAACACAGCTAATGTGTCTGCCAAATATTGACAATTAAAAAAATTACATTTTGAAATTTCAAATTAATTTAAACAAATTTGAATTCAAAATATTTTCTTCCGTCACTAAATACTGGACTTCAAAAACCAAGTGCGTATGCTGCACATTTAACTGTTGTTATTCTGCAGGGATTTAATTTGTTGAATGTTGTCTTGTGTGCCTGCACCGCAATATTCTTGCCATGGTGTGCCTAAGTCCAGTCATTATCCTACCAAGATATACATTTATGTTTGTGAAAATCAGAACAGAATTGGCAGCTGTCAAACACATTATATCATATTTATATCTGTCTTTTTTTTAACATATTTCTGTTTCAGTTATTTATTATAGCAATTTTATAAAGAAATGCAACCCTAGGCGATACAGCGAAACTCACAGAAGATACAATGTAATTCGGGCATATATCGGGCATTACATCTGAACAAAGAAATACTTATCAGAGAAATTGGTGAAGTAACAATGTTTATTTTAAAAATCAAACGTTTAAGGTTGTGTTAAAACAATAAATAATACTGGATGATTGTATACGCTGAAAAATAACGTAATTGAATGGCATCATTCTACGATTGGGATCATGATTGTGTGATCATATTATTGTACTGATTATCATACTTTGTTTGTGTATAGTATGGTCACACACAACCAAACTATGATCCTCAGTGACCATGCTATGAGCATACACGCTACAATCATATACCCAATTATAGTATAATGCTCTATTTTTTGTGTATACACACAAAAAATAGAGCATTCATTCATGGTAGCGTCTGTAGTTCAGCGTTGAAATGCGAGCCGAAAGGTCCCATGATCAAACCGGAATGGGGCTAACAACATGTTTTCATTGAAAAAATTTGTCTATATCGCGTTACCTCTCGGCAGTCAATGACAAACCTACTAGAGTAAAACATTACCTAAGAAGAGCTCTCACCCCGCCGGTAGGATTCGGCATTAAACTGTAGGTCCCACCACTTTGAGTACAAATATAACACACGCACAGCTCAAATGGCGAGTGAGCTCGGGCTTAGTTCATATTAGACTGTAGCGCCAAACTATTATATTATAACATTCATTATGTTCTAAAGGGCATTAAAGTAAACCCTATGGTTACAATAAAACTGACATCAATTTGATTGACTATAATTATATAATAGTTTGGCGCTACTGCTCTGAAGAACCTTCTCACACTTTTTGAGCTGTGCGTGTTATATTTGTACTGAAATGGCAGCGTATAGTTTAATTCGGAGTCCGAACGACGTGGTAAAACCATTTTTATAGTCGGTGCTTAATTATCGGTGGTTTGCCATTATCTGCGGAGAGAGAAGTTGCACGATAAAGACAAGTTTATCTATTAAATGATGTTGCAGGCGTGGTGAGTCAAACCTGCGATGCTTGAAACAGCGTCTCGGACCGTATTCACGCAATGTATCAAAACATAAATGAACTCAACTCTGGTTAAAGTTGTTCCCGACAATTATATATGTGCGTTGAAAAGAAAGAAAAACATCTTGCAGGTTCTATAAAGAAAGCGCATCAATGGATATATAGTATTTATTTACACGTGACTTACCATTATTACGCTGATAACTATATGCAGAATCAGCAAATATCTTTTCAAGTTTTCAAATTTAATTAAATAATTCTGACTTTTCTATTTATTTTGTTTTGATGTTTTGTTTGACATACACTTAGAATTGGCTGGTCCTTGGGAGAACAACACTTGTCAAGTCTTGGCCGTCTAAGCCTGACCCAGTCTTGGGCGAAGACTTATCTACCGAGACTTTAAATTCCAATATTGGCTAAGACTTGAGCAAACCACGGTCAACCAAGTCTTGGCAGATCAATGTTGGGTCGTGGGCGAGATATAATTAACCAGTCCTTTGTGCGGCAGTTCTGGATGAATTTTGGGCGAGAACTAATTAACCAGGTTTGTCAGTTATGGACAAGATCTGATTATTCTGGCTGAGTCGTGTCAATGCTGCCATGAGGGACGGACGTGTCGTCTTCATGTCTTTTAAATGTGTTCCGTCCGTCGCTGTTAAATTTAATTGTCGCGTAAAATTGTGTTTAGTGTGCAACATAAAATAACAATAAAAACAAAACTAAAATAAAACACAAATTAAATTAAACAAATTAAAACAAAATTACACTTTAATAAACACCAACCAAATAAATAGAACAATAAAATAACAAACAACAACAACACAATAGAACCGGTTTTGCGCTGCCTGCTGAGTTGCTGCACTCAACGTTTTTTTTTTGCAATTGCCAACGCAATTGCTCTTTGCTGCACTTGCACAGGTTTGTTTCGTATCCCTTCCCTCCCTCATCCTACTCCACGCTACTAGCGCTCAAAGTTGAGGCTGCACTGAGTGCGTGATCTATGTTGTGGTGAAGGCCTAACACTCACCACAGCTTGACTTACGCTCTCATTTGTTTGTATCAACTGCTGCGCGTTAGTAGTATGTATGTCTGTTTTGAAGTTGCCCAGTAGGAAAAATGTCGCAAAAATTTCGCATAGATTTTTGCAACATTCGTGGGCTGAGACCGAATTTCTTCTCTATATATGCGTATGTGTCCGCCAATAGGCCACAAATAATGGCACTTGGTGAAACCCAGGTTAGTGAGGATGCAGATCCACTAAATTTTCAAATACCTCGGTATCACATAGTGCCATTATTTTCTGCCGGGATCTCGCTCTTTTTATTCGGAGTGACGTTGTGTATCAACTGCAGCAACAACATAGTGTGTCGGATAATGAATTTAATACAATCTGGGTTAAACTCAAAATCCAAACACACATCATGCACTTGTGCTTTCTTTATAGGAGTCCGAATCTAGATAAGGTTTCCACCTGTAATAAGATGGATGCCTTATCTGATTCGATCTCAAATATATTGGAGCAATTTCCAGGCAGTGAAATTGTTGTTGCCGGCGATTTTAATGTGCACAACGCCACTTGGTTGAGTCACTCGGGTCTTCCAACACAGGAGGGTTGTTATGCTGAGCTGTTTGCCGAGTGCAATCAACTCACTCAATTGGTGAAGGAACCGACGTACGCGTCGGTGGGCAAAGCCAAAAAGTCCTAGACCTTTTTCTGATTTCACATCATGAAAAATATGATGTAAAAGTCCTTGCACCTCTTGGTAACTCCGACCACTGTACTGTTTCCGCTGAGTTTTCATATTCTAGTTTACGCGCCTCTTCGATTAAAGCCCCGAAGAGGACTGTATGGCTTTACGAAAAAGCATATTGGGTTGCATTAAATGATTTTTATCGCAACTTTAATTGGAAATTGTGTTTCGCAGACAGAGACATAAATGCCGCGGCATTAATGGTACAAAATATTATTTTATTAGGTATGCGGTCCTTCATATCTTCTAAAAAATTAGCATTAAACCTAAGGACCACTCATGGTTTAATGAAACTTGCAGGATTGCAGTCAGGTCGAAAGAGGAAGCCTTTCAAAATTGGCGTTCTAACAAGAATGCTGACACAGAAAGACTTCGCATACAGGCTAGGAATCGCTGTAATGCCGTGTTCTCACGCGAAAAGTTTCTTCACGAACAAAACAATCACGACGTAGACGACATCGTCTACTCCAACTCTTATTATGAATGGCCAGACCTTCACTGACCCGGTTGATAAAGCTAATCTCTTGGCAGAATTATTTGCAAATAATTCAACGCACCCAAATAGTAATCAACCACTGCCCGATGTCGATTTTGTTTCTTCTGCACTGCCGGAGATTCATTTTCGAACTCGGGCAGTTAAAAAGGTTTTAGCAAACCTCAACATTAATAAAGCCTCTGGGCCAGATGGCATATCTGCCCATGTGTTGAAGAAGTGCGTGTCAACGCTGGCTTGTCCGTTGCGTAACCTTTTCAACATCTCCTACACGACAGGAGTTTTTCCATCTTGTTGGAAGGTTGCAAATGTCCAGCCAGTTCCGAAAAAGGGCGAGGCTACGAACCCTGCCAATTACCGACCCATTGCAATATGCTCTGCGCTCTCCAAGGTAATGGAACGCGTAATTAACTTCCACTTTTTGAACTATATAGAGCGAATCGAATAACGTAGTGACCGACAATATGGTTTCCGTAGGACCAGATCCACAGGTGACTTGATGTCGGTCCTCTCCGAAAAGTGGAATAATTGTGTTCACCTTTTCGGGGAAAGTAAGGTTGTTGCTCTGGATATTTCCAAGGCTTTTGCTCGAGTGTGGCATAAAGCCCTCGTCTCAAAATTAATTGCATATGGTGTCGGTGAATCTTTTACTCGATGGATATCGAGTTTCTCCAGGGTCGTTCAATACGAGTTGCGATGGATTGTGTGTTCTCCGAACAACATTCCATCAATTCTCTAGTTCCACAGGGTTCCGTCCTATCCTCGTCCCTATTTCTGGTATTTATCAATGACCTTCTGTCATTGACCCAGAACCCAATTCATTCCTTTGCTGATGACAGTAACATTTGTCATTCATATTCGTTCAACAAGCGCACAAACTCTTTGGAGATTGAGAGTAAAATACGCACTATGAATGACACACTCAACAATGACCTTAAATCAATCTCCGATTGGGGTCTTGCAAATAGAGTTGATTTTAATGCAAGCAAGACCCAATGTTGTCTGTTATCTCACAAAAGAATGGACTCATATTGCGCATTCAGCTTCTCTTGACGTTCTGGGCATATCAATTCAATGTGATCTCCGTTGGAATAACCACATATTTGATGTGTCGAAAGAAGCGGCGAAGTGCCTCGGTTTTCTGAAACGGTGTAAGACATACTTCACTCCTGCTGACTTACGCACTGTCTACACTACCTATATTCGGCCTAAGATGGAATACAACTCGCACATATGGGCAGGGGCTTCTACATCTTCTTTGGAGTTCCTGGACCGAATCCATCAACGTGCAATATATTTAATAGTGGATGCAAATATTTCATCCTCTATTGGCTCTCTTGAGCACCGAAGGATCGTTGGTTGTGTAAGCCTGTTTTATAGGTATTACAATGGTAAGTGTTCGAGGGAGACACATGGCCTGATTCCACCAGGTCGTGTGTTCTCTCGTTCTACTCGGTCATCGAACCAAGCCCACCCCTTCGTAGTCCACTCGGTTCTCAACAGAACCACGCATTATAGAGAGAATTCGTTCTTCAGTCGCTCGATTCGTTTGTGGAACAATCTCCCTGCATCTGTTTTTCCCGACATTTTTGATATTGGCAAATTCAAAACAAATATTCACCGACACTACCTCATCTTTCCTCCCTTCCTCTGACCCTAATCCTTTCCTACGATCAACACTGTGCTTTGCATAAATAGGGGACATCCCCTGAGTGTTGGTTAATCTGTAAAAAAAAAAGACATTTTAACCAAGTATTGTTTTGTCAGTTCTGCCTGAGTCTTGGGTAAGAACTACTTTACCAGGCCTTGATTTGTCAGTGTTGGTTGAGTCTTGAGAAAAAATATTTTAACCAATCATTGGTTTGCCAGTTCTGGTTGAGTCTTGAGCGAGAACTACCTTACCAGGCATTGGTCTCCCAGTTCTGGCTGAGTGTTGGGCGTAGGTTTATTAACCAAGCATTGGTCTGCCAGTGCTGGTTCAGTCTTCAGCCCGTCGTCAGGCCTAGCATTTTCTACATGGGAGGGTGACATTTTTACTATTGAATAACAGGCTGTTCATTTTCATTCATTTTATTCATTCGTGATTGGTCCTCAAATGAAAAATTTTGTCCATACAGATATTTTTGGAAATTTTTCACACTTTCGATTACTGCAAGAAGCTCTCTCCTGGTGACACATTAATTTCGCACGGGCTTGTCAAGATTTTATGATTACTTTTTCTTGGCCATTGATCACTTGAGAGAGAACTCCATCTAATCCGTATCCACTTGCATCAAGTACACATTTTTCACATGGTATGGGATACGCAAGAATTGGTGCCGAGCAAAGTAGTTTTATTAATTACAAAAAGGCATTTTCTTGAACATCGCCCCAATGAAAAACTCGGTTCTTTATTGTCAACTCGTGAATACTACTAGCAACATTTGCAAAACCTGGAACAAATCGCCTGTAGTATGTACATTGCCCCAAGAAACTTCGTAGGTCATGTAGGTTTTGCTGTCTGGGCCACTCCTTTACTGCAATTATTGTATCCTCACCGATATGCACTCCTTCTGTGGTTACTCGGTGACCCAGATACTTTACTTCTTTCTTGCTGAGATATTGCATAGTCCAAACGGCATTACCAGAATTTCAACGTTGAAAACCACTTTGCATTAAATAGTGTATCCCAGGTATCATCGATTCTGGGTAGTGGAAAACTATCTTTCTTGGTTACATTTTACTCCTTTCTTTGGCATTAACACTCCTTCATGAACTTGTTAGTAGCTTGCTTGTCTATTTGCAGAGTGACGTAGTCCCATGATGGATTTGACTCAATTAATAATCGCTGATGCATCTTGTGTCGTCTCAAGTCAACTCACTGGTCACCAGAATTGGCAAATTGTCAAATGGTGACACCTCAACTTCGGTGAAAGTCCTTCTCGTGGAAGTCCCTGGAAACGACGCTCTACACCACCCGGTGTAGAAGTCGGCTAAAGTGAGTGGCGAGCATCTCCCTCAGAGTGAGGGTTCGTGCGTTTGGTTTGGGTCCCACCACGGAAAAAATCTATGCGCCCAATGAAAACAAAAAAGAAGCCTCGGATAACGACCGATTACAACGATGACGACCCACGCAAACGTTTTAATGACCATGATTTACGGATATGCACCTGGAATGTCCGGACCCTTTATGGGGAAGGTGCCTCTATCCAGCTGGCACATGTCCTCGAAAAATATAAGGCTGACATCACCGCTATCCAGGAGATGCGATGGACGGGACAAGGCTGCTCGAAACAAGCGACCTGTGATTTGGATGTGGATTTGTGGTCGGCAAGAGACTCCGCCACCTTGTCTCTAGGTTCACGCCCGAGGACGAAAGGCTGGCAACAATCCGCATCAAGGCTAAATATTTCCACATCAGCCTAATTTGTGCTCACGCTCCGACGAACGAGAAAGATGACGAGACAATAGAGCGCTTCTACGAGCGCCTAGACAACGAATACGGGCGCTGCCTCCGCCACGATATCAAAATCGTGTTAGGCGATTTTAACGCCAAGGTAGGCAGAGAAGCCATTCTATTTATTTTGTTTTGATGTTTTGTTTGACATACACTTACAATTGGCTGGTCCTTGGGAGAACAACACTAAGCCAAGTCTTGGCCGTCCAAGCCTGACCCAGTCTTGGGCGAAGACTTATCTACCGAGACTTTAAATTCCAATATTGGCTAAGACTTGGGCAAACAACGGTCAACCAAGTCTTGGCAGATCAATGTTGGGCCAGTCGTGGGCGAGGTATAATTAACCAGTCCTTTGTGCGGCAGTTCTGGATGAATTTTGGGCGAGAACTAATTAACCAGGTTTGTCCGTTATGGCTCAGTCATTGACAAGATCTGATTGGGCGAGATTAACCAGGTTTGTCAGTTATGGCTGAGTTTTTGACAAGATCTGATTACCCAAGCCTATGTCTGTTAGTTCTGGCTGAATCTTGGTCGAAGGTATATTAACCAAGCATTGGTCTGTCAGTTCTGGCTGAGTCTTGCGCAAGAATTACTCAGCCAGACCTGCATTTTGTCAGTTCTGGCTGAGTCTTGGGCAAAGATATTTTAACCAAGTATTGGTTTGTCAGTTCTGGTTGAGTCTTGAACGAGAACTACCTTACCAGGCATTGGTCTCCCAGTTCTGGCTGAGTGTTGGGCGTAGGTTTATTAACCAAGCATTGGTCTGCCAGTGCTGGTTGAGTCTTCAGCCCGTCGTCAGGCCTAGCATTTTCTACATCGGAGGGTGACATTTTTACTATTGAATAAAAGACTGTTCATTTTCATTCATTTCATTCATTCGTGATTGGTCCTCAAATGAAAATTTTGTCCATACAGATATTTTTGGCTCTTTCCAGCAAATACGTACCGATATTTACCAATTAGATTTTGCTTTTTACTCTTTTCTTTGGCATTAACACTCCTTTGTCCACTCCTTCATGAACTTGTTAGTAGCTTGCTTGTCTATTTGCAGTGTGACGTAGTCCCATGATGGATTTGACTCAATTAATAATCGCTGATGCATCTTGTGTCGTCTCAAGTCAACTCACTGGTCACCAGAATTAGCAAATTGTCAAATGGTGACACCTTAACTTCGGTGAAAGTCCTTCTCATGGAAGTCCCTGGAAACGACGCTCTACACCACCCGGTGTAGAAGTCGGCTAAAGTGAGTGGCGAGCATCTCCCTCAGAGTAAAAAGGGAGATGAAGACAACAAAATAAGTGGCCAAAGACCTTCAAGTTTTTAAAAGAAAGTGGTCTTCAGCAGCTGTGAGGGTGTCGGACACTACCATTACAACATTAATGGAAGGGGTTCCGGAAAAATTAAAACTTTTTATTAAAAAATATGAATTTGTGGTTTTTTATATATTTTTTTTAAATCTAAAAATAATTTGCAAAATAAAATATTTTATTCTATAAAAATTCGATTACTAGATTTCGAGATTTTTTCATTTTTGTAGCGGACAATTTTATTCGACGCAGTCCTTACATATATATATATAGACACTAAGAAAACAAAGATGATTGCCAGAAATATCACAGCCCTAAATATCAAGTTATTTACAAATTATTTAGATCGTCTTTGACACAACCATCTCTCAAATATTCGTCAAATACGATAAATATTGCTGGCAACCATCTTTCAAATTTACGATTATTTATAGCAAACATCAATTAAACATCTTACAAATAGGAAGATAGTTGATGAATATTTGGAAAAGGTACTCCATTAAAATTCTCGGAGTAATTTAATTAAAATAAAATTAATCACACAGTTGACTCGTGCCACTCGTGCTGAGCAGAACGATTTTCTCTTCCGACGCTTGTGTGTTAATTAATAGCTTCAAACGTGCATCACAAATCACCTTTTGCTAAACATAACTAACTATCTAATAGTGAAGCAATATATTACATCTATTTATTAGCTAAAACTTTTCGGGGTTAAAATCCCCTATAACTCATTAGCGATGAAAGATCCTCCCAACATACCACCGAGGTGGGGATCTACGGACAATCCAAATATAGAATTTGACAATACAAAAAGTTTAAAAATATCACCTCCAGGCCCAAAATTCTTAACTATGGCTAGAATAAACAGTGATGACTCCCTTGCTAATGTATCACCTTTTCTAATTAAAAAAGTTATTGATTACACATGTAGTGGCGAGGTGGACATATGCAAAAAATTAAGAAATGGAAATATTCTAATAAAAACCAAAAACAGTACACAAGCAAATAAATTAATTAAACTAAAATCACTTTCTTCTCCAATTCAAATCATAATAACATAACATTCTGCACTCAATTACTCAAAAGGAGTTATTTACTCTAATGACTTACGAGGTATCAGTGAAGAAGAAATTCTCAATGAGTTAAAACAACATAATGTCAGTGAAATTAAAAAGATTCTCAAAAAAAATAACAATGACTTAATAGAAACCGGTTAAGTAATACTCACATTTGCCTCTTACTTTACCAAATGAGATCTCAATCGGTTATGAAAGAATTCGTATTCGTCCCTACATCCCGCTTCCATTAAGATGTAACAACTGCCTTCGATATGGGCATATTGCAAAAATCTGCAAAAACAATAAAATATGTCCCAACAGTTCCGAGAATTATCACACGAATATTGAATTGAAGGAAGAATGTAAATCTACAAAAATATGTATCAACTGTAAAGAGAGCGATATTGACTCGTTGGACCACAGTGCTCTGCACAAAATGTGTCCGATCTTCATTAAAGGGAAAGAGATTCAAACTATCATGATACTAGATAAAGTAGACAGAAAGAAAGCAACAAACACCTATAAGAGAGACACCAACATCAAGTACCAACTTACTCTGTAGTCACTCGTAACTCTCCCAACGTTAAATCTGTTCAACCATTACCTCCGCTGGCAACATTAGCATCAACGTCAAAAATGGTATTCGTCTACAAAGAATGGTATTAACTACAAAGATGTAATTTTCGACAACTCTCCAACATCACAGGAGATCCCAGTGACTCCGAAACTTTCAAATTCAAGAACAAAAATACTACCAAAAAAACATCTCTAATAGACTTAAACATAACATGAAAAAAATAAATAATAAATCACAAAGAAGAGTTAATACTCGTAACACAACAAAAATCGTTACTCAAGAAATGAACTTATCACCAGACTCAGACATCTAATAAACACTTATTATCCACTCGGTCCGTGACTGCGCGGAGCGCGACATCGAGCGACGAGAGCCGTTCTGTGTCGCTCATAACGTAGTCACGGCCATTATACGTACACAGAATTAAGGAGATCACCATACGGATCGGCTCGGTTTGTCACTATTTGACTGAGTTCATAGCTACTCATTTGTGTTTAGTCAGGGGATCAGTCGTTAGTCCAGACTATTTCCATCAGTATTCTGAAATCCTTTTCTGTGTACTCTTAAATCAAATTTATTAATAACTAATTACATTTTTATATATATTTACTTATATGTAACTGTTATGTATATAGTATTTAAGTGTATATAAATATATAAATATATTGTAATTAAGCCATAATATCAACTAGTATATAAGTTTTTCCTCTCAATATCATAATGCCGCTAGAAATAATACAATGAAACATGAAAGGTTACCTGAATAATTACAATGAACTGGCTATTTTAATAAAAAGATACTGTCCAAAAATTATTTCAATACAGGAAACACATCTCCACTCCACTTTAAATATCCCAATCCCAATAAATTTTTCATTATACAGTAAAAATACTTCAAATACATCATTTGGTGGCGTGGCTCTCTTGATCCACAACTCACTACAACATAAAGTTGCCTCTCTCAACAATGACATTGACGCATTAGCTATAGAAATACAATCCAAAATAAAATTCACTGTAATTTCAACTTACATACCCCCTAGCTTAAAGTTTAACTTAAATAACCTAAACAATGTACTAAATATTCATATAAATCCCATATTGATTACGAGGGACTTCAACAGTTGGCATAGAAATTGGGGCTCTCCCATAACCAACCGTAAAGGAACTATTTTAAACACATTCATAACCCAATCTAATTATATTTTGCTGAATGACGGATCCCCAACTCATCTAAGCACGCATAACACCTTTACCCACATCGACCTGTCTTTCAGTTCTCCCGAGATTGCATTGCATTCGTCCTGGAGAACCAATAACGATCTATGCGGTAGTGATCACCATCCCATCCATATTTCTCTGTTTAGTAATCCATCACTAAACAATCAGACAAACAAACCAAGATTTAAAACTGATAAAGCTGATTGGGCTCATTTTTCAGAATATTCTAACATATACAGTACAAAATCACAGCCTAGTATCAATATCAATAAAGAAACAGCCGTAATAAACCGAATTATAATTAAATCCGCTAATAAAACAATACCCCAGACATCACCGAACATACACACAAACGTAGTTCCATGGTGGAATATAAAATTAGAAGAGCTCAAACGTACAAAAAACACATATTGGAATACCTTTAAAAGAAATTTAACTTAAGAAAATATGATCAATTTTAAAAGAGCAAATGCAATACTAAAACGAGAAATGAAACTATCCAAAAAACAATCTATTACTGACTTCACATCCAAAATTAATCCATCTACCCCCCCTGTATTAATCTGGACCAATATTAGAAGGTTTTGTGGCTACAAAACAACTCACAACATTCATTGCATTGCCCCTCCGAATATTATTTCATCATTTGTTACCGACCATTATCAAATTGCAAACGAGTTCAGTAAATTTTGGTCCAATATTTCTCTCGACACAAATTTTCCAAAAACATTCCAAGAAAACAAAAATTCGGTCATTTTCTCAACATTAAATTTTAATCCATCAAACAAAGCACTGATTATTGAAAAAGAAATTAGTTTTATAGAATTAAGTTCAGCATTATCCAAACTAAAAGGTAAAACACCCGGTCTAGACAGAATATCTTATCCCATGATACGTAACCTATCTTATCAACCTAAACTCCGGCTCTTAAAACTCTATAACAATATTTTCAACAACTTTATACCACAAACATACAAAACTAGTCTTGTTATACCAATATTAAAACCTAAATCCATGCCTTTCGAAACTATTAGATAAAATAATAGCTAACCGGCTATGGTGGTTTGTTACTAATGACAAACTAATTAATAGCCACCAAACGGGTTTCAAAAAAGGTAAATCAGTAACTGATCCTCTGTTATATGTAGACTATCAGATTTCTAATAGTCTCTCATTAAAAAAACACCTATCAATAATCTCGTTGGAGTTCGAAAAAGCGTTCGATAAGATCGGCGTTCACACCATTATAGACCAATTACAAGCTTGGAATGTAGGGCCCAAAATCTCAAATTACGTTCTTAAATTCATGACAAACCGGAAAATAATTGTCGGTGTTGGAAAACACTCATCTAAAACACTCCCAATCTACAACGGTATACCACAAGTATCGCCACTATCAGTAATATTATTTTTAATCGCATACAACAAACTCTGCGATACCATATCACTACATAGAGAAATTAATTTCTGTGCTTACGCAGATGACTTTCACTTACTAATAAATTGTAATAAAAAAAAGAACCCGAACATTCGTCTTAATAAACTATTTGAGGATATATACACCTGGTGCAATTACTCTGGCGCAGTTCTATCAAATACTAAATGTAAACATATACACTTCTGCCGTAAATATAAACTGCATGTACAGTTATCTATACAAACAATATTAGCTTCGAAGAAGTAGATAATCTGAAAATTTTAGGTATAATTTTTAACAAAAGATACAGATGGAATTCACACATTAATCATTTAAACACTTCACTAACAAATATTCTAAATATAATAAAATGCCTGGCAAGCCCTAAACTTAACTGCAACACTTACTCCATAATAAGTGTAATCCAAGCCTTAATCATTTCAAAAATCAGTTATGGATTATTCTTTTTTGGATATTCACCCAAATCAATAATCAACAAAATTAAAACTATATACAATGCAGCAATCAGAACTACCCTGGGAGCCTTCCGTTCGACTCCAATCAATAATATGCTCTTCGAAACCAATTT
Organism: Dryomyza anilis; assembly: GCA_951804985.1. Taxonomy (NCBI): domain Eukaryota; kingdom Metazoa; phylum Arthropoda; class Insecta; order Diptera; family Dryomyzidae; genus Dryomyza; species Dryomyza anilis. The sequence continues at coordinate 77,950,080 of OX638131.1, forward strand.
ATTAACAATAGAAAATCTCAGAGATCTAATCACAACAAAACTATTTAAATTATGTTTGCGAAGCAACGACAGTGCTTTAAATAATATAATCACATCGCACAACAAAAAACGTACATTATGCAACACAACCGCTTCAATAACCAGGGCTATAAACAACTTTATTGAATTGGACTTACCATACTACCCTCTTCATTGCACAACTGATACTTTTCCCCCATGGACCCTGAACTATTCTTCAATAAACACCTCACTTCACAAATTTCAATATTTCGATCAATGTTTCTAGAAATAAAAAATAAACTAAACAACTACAATTTTATTTTCACAGACGGCTCAAAAACTAACGATAACTCCAGTTTTAGTATAACCAACTCAAATCAAGTCATTAACATTTCTAATCTACCGAATTATAGCACTGTATTTTCGACAGAAATTATTGCTATCAATGAAGCAATACAAAAAGTTCAAAAAATAAGTGGAAATTTCGCAATATGCTCCGATTCCCTTTCTTCCCTTGTTTCCATAACTAATATTGAAAACCACGAATATTACACAACATTAATAAGAAAATGCCTAATTTCAAATTATCCAAAAATAATCCTAATATGGATCCCCGGCCACATTAATATAGAAGGCAATGAACTCGCCGACCATTCAGCAAAATTTGCCAATCGAGCCCCGCTAATAACAACAAACAATTTTAACTCCAACGACATAAACAACTTCCTCAAAAAACATTACTATAACAGAAATAAAGATATATGGCAAAATACTTCGGATTGGTACAAAAAGGCCAATGTTCATAAAAACACAATGAATGAGTTTTTAAATATTAACCAACCCGACAATAACAGAATTGACATGATTAAATTTGAAAGAATACGCCTAGGACACACTAAACTAACCCACGGCCACCTTATGACTAATAATCCTCTACCAACATTCTGTACCTTCTGTAACACTAATATTCCCACTAACATTCAACATTTCTTAATAGACTGTCCTCACTTCCAAAAAGAAAAACAAAACATTTTTCAAAACAGAGATCTTCTCCATTTAATCTCAAATCCAACAATTGACAATATTAAAAGTATTATATCGTACATCAAAACTATCAAATTATACCCACTTATTTAAGATATCACTTGTAAATATTTTTTATAACATAAAAATATATATATAACATCCATGTATCTATCAATTATGTATTCATAATTCTGTAAAATTTAATGTAATTCCATCCATATTTTTTAAGCTTAAGGCCATAGTAGCCATAGCTCTTTATTAGTCTTAAATTTTAATTTATAACTAATACATTAATAAAATAACCAATACATTAAATAAATATTATATAATTTTTTTTTTTGTATGTATATATTTTATTTTTGTGTTTTTATATATATTTTTTTTAATATCTTTCATTTTATACTTGTGTAATATTTGTTCATACTTATAATGATAATCTAATCGATTTAATACTTGTAATTAGATGATAATTATTATATATATGTATATAGATAAACTTGTTCAAATTATTTTACTTATACGTGTTTTGCATGTGTATTGAGTGTGTGTGTGTTTGTTGGTATTTTAAAATGAATATATTGATTTTATATTTGGTTTGAGATGTGTAAGAAATTACATGAGTGACTTTTATACGCACTACTGTTGGGCCAGATTTCTCCTCTTGTTCTTCTGTGTGTTGAGTCGGATTTGCCTTGTTCATTTTAAATGGTTCGTTTTATGTAGTGCGTTGGATTTGTTGGGGTTCGATGGTTCTTTTGGAAATTGCAAATGGTGTTATCTCCAGTAGACGTCGGCATGTTGAAACGCTGGACTCTTAGTCGTTTAAAAGAGCTTTGGTCCCGTTGACTTGGTTGACGATTCGTTCGAGATGAGTGTTCTTTTCTGCGATCTTGTCAAACATTTTGAAAACATCTTGGTGCTCATGTCACTTTATGTAGCTTATAGATTTCTGAATTATTAATATCAGAAAACCGCTGGGCATCTGCTTTACTACTTCTTTGTGGAACATCTTGGTGCTCATGTCGCTTTATTTAGAATATCGATATTGCATCGCTTCTTCTATATGTGCGATGGAAAACATAATAATTTGACTTTTTATATACATTTTCAAGATCAATGTTGAATATTGTTTTCTGCATCTTGTATCTGGCAGTTGTAGTTTTATGATTAAAATTCAATCACTGCAATCTACTTGTGCTTGGTATAACAACAAGTTTGCTCCTAGTGCATCCTTCTACGTCTTCAAATATGCTGCCACTCTGCTTCATTTCTTCATCGGATTCAATCCCTCTTCAATGCGCAAAAATGAAAAAAAATTATTTCATATAATTTTTTTTTTTAAATATATATGTACATAGAATATATTGCACATTGCGTATACATATATATTATTTAAAATTGTTGAATTTATTATATATACATATTTTTTTTTAACTGTGTTAATTTAGTTTAAAAATTTATTTAATTTCCAATACAAATTTAAATATCTCTTTTTAAAAGTTTAATATAAAATAAAATGTTAGATAAAAATTAAAATAAATTAATTAACATTTTTTTTTTTTAAATTTGAATACCCCTTGTTTTGTTTTCATATATTTTTTTTATTATTTTTTTAATTAATAGTTAATACCGCTATTTATATATTTTTTTCTCTTCTTTTTTTCTGTATATATATATTTTTGTTTTCTTCAATTAAAATTTTCTCCCCTTTTTTTAATTTGTGTTCCTTTTTTTTCATATATATTTTTTTTATCTCTATTTTTATTCTTTAAAAGTTTAATAGTTATATTATTATTTTTTTTTGTCTTCTTTTTTTTAATAAAAATTTGTATCCCTCTTTTTTTAATTCCCCATTTTTTTTTTCATGTTAATTATTTCTTTTCATATTTTTTTTTGTTTTTTTTTTCATCTCTTATTATAATAATTTTTTTTCACCTTTTTTTCTTTAATATTTAAAAAATCTTTTTTAAAAAAAAATAATATTTAATTCCTATACATATATATTCTCCATTTTATTTATTTTACTAATATATTTCCTCTTTTTTTTCGATTCAATTATTAAAACTTTTTTTTAATTTTAACTGCACTAAATATTTTTTTTGCTTTTATTACCTGTTTTTTTTAATTTTATTTATTCTACTAATATATATTTTTTTCGTTCCTTTTTTTTAATTTTAAATGTACTAAATATTTATATATCTCTCTTTTTTTTAATTTTAATACTATCTGATATTTGTCTTCTTCTCTAAGAAATTTAAATTAATAAAGGTAAGTTCTTCAAATTCATTTAAAATTTATTTGTTATATTCAAACTTATTCAAATTGAATTTATTAATACACAAAAGTACTTATAATTTCTCTGCATGTAAATAAATATAATTAGAGTTGCGATTTATTTTCTAAACATGTTTAATATTTTATTATATTATTTTTGTGTAATTTTATAAGTCGCATTATATGAAACTTCCTACTGGCATGACGGTAAAATTTAATTATATTTATTTGCATTGTTTATGGTATCAAAAAAAAACTGCAAGATCTGCATTTCTATATCAGCTATTAACGCTGGCTTAGTGTATGATATTCATACGTTCGTACAAATTGCATATGTGCTTCAGCATGAAACACTTGGGGGAATGACCCTTTTCAAGGTTTGATAGCTTGCGCTATTAATATAGGTCAGTAATGCAATTGTTGGTTTTGTATTATCTGTATTGAATTCGACAATTTTATGACTAACATTGATTTAATTTTAAATTAATGCAATTGGTTGCATGTGCTTAATTTATTTCTTTTCTCAATTGATGATTAACTAACTTTAAAATTATAAGTTCTTTTCCTTATATATATATTTTTTTTTATTTTTTTATTACTAAATTATTGTTTTTAATATGTCCTATGTTTTTTTTATTTTTTTATTATTATATTTTTTCTTTTGTTTTTACTTACTGTTTTCCTAAACTATTTTATTATTTCTTCCTCTAAATGACGAGTTATTTAATGTTTTATTTAATGATTACTCTATATCTTATGGTTAGATTTATTTTTTCTATATGTTGCATAATGTTTTCATAACGTTGCAATCTACGAGTTTAATTGTCAACGCATAGCTAATTGGTTTTATATTGTTACTTTTATGGGTTCTAACCTAGGGTAATATTATAATATTTTTAGTTTTAACGGAATACACTATTTGTGATATGCCTTTAACAAATTATTGTGAATTTTCTTATCTTTGTTTTTGATCAATATCGTCGTGGTCACGAGCCCACTTCCCTCTACGACCACGTAGGGTCCCTTCCAAATTGGAGAGAACTTATTCTCCCTAGTTTGGCTTTTCATTAAAACCATGTCGTGTGGTTTGAATTGCATAGGGTTGAGGTTCTTGTCGTATTGTTTTTTCGGCACCTCCTTGGCCCTACATTGATTTTGCCTGACGTTGTCGTGTGATCGCTGTGTTTGGTACTTTAGTACCTTATTGTAGTCTTCTGCGTTATATAAAGGTGAACATTTACGCTTTAAATTCATAGGCATATCGAAGTCAAACCCGTACAACGTACGGAATGGTGTTTGACCCGTCGACGTATGCACCGTGTTATTATGACCATGCATTGCAGAATCTAACCATTGGTCCCTGTTTGACCCATTCTCTTTAGCAAAACTACGTAAATATTCAGCTAGTGGACGATGACTTCGTTCCAATGACCCATTAGCCTGTGGATGGTAGGGTGTAATATGTAATTATACCCTACACTAAGAGTGAAAGGGTATATTCAGTTTGGTACGCCGTTTGTAACACCCAGAAGAAAGCATCTCCGGTATGGAAAAGTATATATATTCTTGATCAGCATGACCTCCTGAGTCGATTTAGCGATGTCCGTCTGTCCGTCTGTCTGTCTGTCCGTCTGTCTGTCTGTCCGTCTGTCTGTCTGTCTGTTGAAATCCCTAAGACTTTTAAAATTGAAGAGCTAGATAAATGAAACTTATAACTTAGATTACTAATATACCTACGCTGTATGTGCGAAAAAATTGGCGAGATCGGTCCATGGTGACCTATGATCCGACCACTTATGTTCAAATACCACATATAAAATGTACATATAAAGATCAATTTTTATGTATACGTGCTTAGGTAAACTTTGTTGGTCAAATATATATTGACATCATGCTCAAATACATGATAATAATGTTTTCCGGCGAAAAGACTTGTGGTTCACAAAAAAAAAAATCGAAATTCGGTACACCTACCCATTTGTAAATATGGGTATCAAATGAATGGAAATTCTTCAGCGATTGAATGTTTGTAGTTATTTTCAGGATTCGTATACCCTGGTGACCTATATATCACTTTGAATGGTAACCACACATATGTGTAGGGTATTTATAGTCGGCTTAGACCGACTATAATTTTGATAATCCTAACTATCATAATTACACCTACTTTAAAATTTCCCATGTGATCTAACCTTCCCAACTGGTTTTTTAATTCCTAACAATTTACATGTATCCGAAAATAGTTTGGAAACGAAGTTCGATCCATTGTCTGTTACCAATACTTTGGGTATATTGTGGCGTGTAACTATTTCGTTGAAGAATGCTTTTGCTACGGTGTTGGCTTCCGCATCCCAATTTCACCTTGCGAAAGAACCGCGCCAATTGCTTCGTTACTGGCGTCTGTCGTGAGCAAAAAGGGTTCGTTAAAATCCGGATACGCTAGTATGGGTGGTGACATAATTGCCTCTTTAAGTTTTAAAAACGAATTCTGACAATTGTCGTTCCATATGAACTTAGCGTCCTTTTTAAGCAAACAGTTTATTGGTAATGACAGTTTCGCCATACCTCCTATAAATTTTCTGTAATAATTAATTAAGCCTAAAAATGCTTGAACTTCCTTCCTATTTTTCGGAACTGGAATATTTTTTACACACTCTACTTTGGCTGCGTCTGGTAGGGCACCTAACTCAGAACACTTGTGTCCTAAATAATAACCTCGCGCCGCAAAAATTGACATTTGTCTGTATTTAATTTCAAATTATGTTCTCTCAGCTTTTGCAAAACCTTGCATAGCCTATGCTCGTGTTCTGCTAAATTATTTCCATAAACCACTATGTCATCTAAATAAACGAAACAGTCAATACCCTGTAAACCTGTTAGTATGTGGTTCATTATCCTTTGAAAAGTGTCAGGTGCTCCCGTTAAACCGAATGGCATTCTGTTAAATTCAAAATGACCAAGACCTGTACTGAAAGCAGTTTTTTCTTTGTCACTATCTTCAACTAAAACCTGAAAAGTACCGACTATGACCTAGCTGATCTAAAATCTTATCTATTCGTGGTATAGGAAATACCTGTTTGATGGTGACGTCATTTAATTTTCGGAAATCTATAACCAGTCTCCATTTCTTATTGCCATCTTTATCGCCCTTTTTAGGTACCAATAATAATGGGGAATTCCAAGGCGACATGCTTGGTGAAATAATTCCAACGTCTAACATCTTTGATACTTGTCTATTAATCTCATTTCTATGCATATGAGGAAGTTTATACTGTTTCTGATTTATTGGTGGCTGATTCCATTGTGTGGGTATTTCATGTTTTAATATCATCCCCTTCCAAATGAAAAACGTCATGATATGACAAGCAAATATTTTGCAAAGATGCAACTTCTTCTTTTTTTAATGATTTACATTCCCTAATAATCTATCAATTCTATTTTTTATATTAACCGAGTTTATTGTATTTATTATAGAACTCGCCTTTGTTGTTTCTTTATATTTGTTAAAATTTGAAAATTGTGGCTTGAAATTGCTATCAATGGTCACCTCATTTTCGGTGGCATTTAAAATTGATGCATATACTCTATTTCTTCTAACGTTTGTTGAACTATTTCCCAAATATACTCCTGGCTGAATTTCCTGTTTGTGCAACAAAACTATAGGAATTCTTGTTCTTAACGGCAGTGATACAACCATGGCTTTTCTGGGCTGTACCCTGATTTGTTGATTAAAATTAATATTTTCTATGTCTTGCAATGATTTTAATGGAAATTTAACAAGGTGATTTTTTTCTTCATTATAATTTTTTTATTTAACGCATTTATTATAGATCTGTTCCAGAGATTGTCACGCCCGACTATTCCATCTGCTGGTACCCCTTGTTCAAGTGACACAACGTGTAGCGTTAAACTCAGGTTTTCTATGTTTGTGTGCTGAATCTTAGTGGAGCCTAAGGTTCTAACGCATCCACCAAAAGCACCACTCAGATCTTTCCGAATATTTTTATTAAAATTCGACAAATGTGCCATCCTATTTTCTTTAATCAGGCTGGCCTCAGCTCCAGAATCCACTAACAGAGTAAGTTTTCCATTCTTTGCTGCCTTGCAAGGTACTTCAATGAACACATCACTCGTATCGGATATCTTGAAACACTCTCCATGCCGGTTAAATATTTTACGATGTATGCCTAATTGTGAAGCTAATTTCATTTTCCTCTACGTAAATTTACTCTTAAAATTATTAACAATTGGAGACAATTTGATTTTACAAATCGTGCATTTATTATACACTTCTGACGATAAAACGCACATAGCGCTAATAATAAAAAGAAATATTGAAATAAATTCATTGAAAATTATATGAAATGTATTCACAGTCTTGCCAGACGTTTGATCTACAATTCCCAAATTTTCAGGGCCCTTAATTACAACTTTCTTTTTATTCGATTTACTTTTGATTTTATTATTCTTGATATTAATATTTTTAACTTCGGATTTTATTGGTTTTACTTTCTTTACTTCATTTGATTTCTTTATAATTTGTTTATTTTTAATTTCCTTAATTCCTATATTTTGTTCATTTTTCGCGTCGTTGTTTTTTATTTATTTTATTTGTGTTTTATTATTTAGTTCATTATATGTTTTTGTTGGAAGATTTCTATTTTCATTAATATGTATCTTCACTTTTTGTTCTTTATTTTCTTGATTACTTATACTCTCTATTTCGCTTTTTTGTAGTGTTATACAACAAATTTCTACAACTTCCGGCCTAACTATATTACCTGTAGCTGATTCTATATTTTCTTCCGTATAACAATTAGTTATTGTATGCCCTTTTCTATTATACCATGATCATTTTATATTACTTTTATTATTTTTCATTTGATTATTATTATCACCTTGTTGTGTATAATTTGTGTATTTATATTTTTCATTTTATTATTTCCAAATTTCCAAGTAGATTCGTGTCCATAAGTTTGACACTCTTTGCAGAAAGGCATATTTTTCCCATTCCTGCAATCTTCCCAATGTCCTGATTTTTTACAAAAGGAACATATTGGAAATGTTCTCCCAATTTATATCATCATTATTAATTAATTGTCCAAATTCATCTGCTAACGTTTTGCTTTGCTCATTGCTTTTTGAAAAAGTTTCTTCCTTAAAATTATAATTGTCCTGTTTCGACCATGGTTCTCGCTACATAAGAGTTTCCACATTTAGAGCTTCATCTAACAATGCATCTAATGTGTTTGACTTGCTACCAAACATTATAATTTTTATTGTTGGATCCCGAACTCCAATTTTGAAAGAAGTCAGAACTGAATCCAACAACTCTAATCTGAACACGTCATCAATACCTATGTTTTTTCTGTACTTTTTACTGGCGATCTCCAATGCCATGAATTGTAATCCAAATGCCCTCAACTTTTCTCCGCTATTTTGATATGTTTGTCTAATCTTTTGTAGTACTGAATCTAAGGAAACTACTTCTAAGTATGTATTTTTTAGCAAATCGTATAAATCTTCATCAATACCTATGTTTTTTCTGTACTTTTTACTGGCGATCTCCAATGCCATGAATTGAAATCCATATAACCGTCTGGCAAATGCCCTCAACTTTTCTCCGCTATTTTGATATGTTTGTCTAATCTTTTGTAGTACTGAATCTAAGGAAATTACTTCTAAGTATGTATTTTTTAGTAAATCGTATAAATCTTCTATTTTTTCGAAATTTCTTGACCTTACTAAGTCATAAGCATCCCCATTCAATCGTAACCTAACATATTTAATAAATACATTATTCTCTGAATCTTGAATTCCAAGCTTTACAACCTTCAATAAATCTGTAAATTTCTGTTTTTAATAATGGTGAATCCGTTCCAGAAAAGCAGGGAACAAAATAACGTACGAGTTTCAAAATATTTCCAGTACTCATTTTGATTGTCGTGGTATATTTGTCCTTTGTTTAACTTTACTTATGACATTTTTTTTATATAAAATTTACGTTTTGAAAAATAATTAATGTTTCATATTTTGACTTAAATATTTTATATTGTATTTTTGATTTAATAATTTATAAATTATTGTCAGTGTGTATTTAATTTTATATATTTTATTTATCATTGATTTTTTTTTTAAATAGTTAGAATGTGTAAATATTTTTTATTCAAAACTTTAAAAACTCACCATTTTCTATTTGGGCTTTTTACGTCCTTCGCCCTCCTCACTTCGTTCTACGTCCTCCTTCCCACTCTCGGTCCTTGAGAGGTTGGTACCTACCTACCGGCTGCGCCAAATGTTGTATATTCTTTAGTTGAATTTCATTTATATTTATTTAATTAAATAAATATATTTTAGAGTTGAGATATTTATTTATTACAGAACACTTTTTACTTTTAGAAAAACACTTTTATTATGTTAACACTATTATTACATGCACTACCTCCACTTGAGGTTGGTTAAACTACAATCTTTTAAATTGCAACGAAAGGTATTAAAAATACCTTCGTTGCAAGCTTTTCTTAAATTCTATTTTCACTATGTTCTAGTAAGTTTTCACTTTCACTCAATTTTGGTGTACGTGACTTTTGAAGAAAGTCCGACTTGCAGTTTTTGACTGACACCAATTGCGAAATATCAAAATTGTTGGCAAACGCTGCTCTGCTTATTTTAACGTGGCCCCCTAATCATGCAATGATAAATTCTATTGCAAGAGGTATGGTCTAAGTAAAGCTTTAGCGCTTTGCCGAATTATCGCAAGCTTTTGTTAACAAGCTAACTTGAAAGAGGTGTGTTCTACGCAAATCTTACCGCTTTGCCAATTTATTATCATTGTTGCCAATGTGAAGCGTTTGGACAATGCTATAAACATGTTGCTGTGCAACATGAGTACAACATGATATAAAAACATGATGCGCTCAACATATGTACAGCAAATGTATGCGCTAATTCACAACAATGGACGTTGGCCTCCACCGATGAGAGAGTACTGGGAGCGTTCGAGAGAAAGATTCTCCGTAAAATCTTTGGCCCTATCTACTTTGCTAACGAGTATCGAATAAGGATGAACCATGAGCTGTATCAATTATTCGACGACATTGACATAGTCAAGCGCATCAAGATCCAGCGGCTTCGCTGGCTAGGTCATGTCGAACGAATGGATGAAAACACTCCAGCCAAGAAGGAGCTTGAATCGAAACTCGAAGGTAGACAGCGTAGAAGAGGGCGTCCAAATCTGCGTTGGAAAGACCAAGTTGAGGACAAGCTGGCAATGCTTGGATCCGACTGGCGCGACTTCATCTCAACGGCAAAAACCGACCCACGGTTGTAAGGGCCATTTAAGTAAGTAAGATGCTTTTTGACACTGTTCCCTTTCTAATTAATTTCGACGATTTTTCCACATTGAAAACTTGTATGGTACTATTTTGTCTTTTGTAGCCTCTACTAGTGTTCTTTTAGTGTTTTCCCTACAACTTTAATACTTCTATAAGTCTCTTCGTTTGCTTCAACAACCCACAAATTGCTTATCTCAAAATCTTCATTTAACTTCGCCTTTACAACTGCTTTTCAATTAGATGGTACTTTTCTATTTATATAAGCAATAACTTGTTTAAGTTTCGGGCTCTGGTCACAATATATGTTCAGTTGAATATCCGTGCTGGCATAACTTTGGATTGTTTAATCCAATGTGAAACCATTACTTATCATGAAGTTCATACCAAGTATTATTTGGTATACTATTTCACCATTATAAAATCATGCTCAACCGTCGTAGTACCAATTGTGATTTTATTGGTAACCTTTCCTCAGATAGCGGCCTCTTCACCTGTAGCTGTTCGTAATCTTATTCCGATAAGTGGCTGTACTTCATCCTTAACATGATTACGTTTTATAAATGAGAATGAAACTCCAGCCAATATATGTTCCACTATCAATTAGCGCCTTGATTTACGAACAATTTGATCATGAGGCAATCGGTTATGGAAGTAATTTCGATCCCTGCCGAACTGACTCGTTTTAGTTTAAAGATTGATTAAAATGTACGTTATTTTGGACATGATCCTGTCTTTCTTAATGTCTGAGGTCATCTGCGGATTGAATTATTCTGCTTTCGTTTTTTACGAAAACCTTTAAATTGGGTGTCTCGGTTCACAGCCGCGTAATCTGGCTTAGCTCCAGTTTATAACGCTTGACAAATAACTTGTAATATTTCTTCATTCTACACATCTAGTTTACGGATGTTAGGAGCTGGGCGGTATAACGGAGCTGGGCGGCGCTGTCTCCTGTGTAAGTACTGTGGTTACCGTTTCCGTAAATGTTATCTTGGGCATAATCACTATTGCACGCTTTGTCTCCGGATCACGCATGCCATTAACAAACGCATCTATCTTGCATTTTTCTAAAAATACACTCATTGAATGTGCAACACTCTCGACGCCCGCTGCATACGCCTGCAATGTTTCACCATTTCTTTGCATTCAGCCATTTAGTTCCATTCTGTAAATCTGTTTCATGTGATCACTGCCGTATTTTCCTTGCAGCGCAGACATAACCACTGTGTTACTGTTTCTATTGCTTTCTGGAACAGTCTACAATACCTCCTTTCAGATCCACAATAAGCGCCGCTACGCAGTCTTCATCGTTCCATCGATTACTTACAGCCATGGTTTCAAATTGTAGCTTGAAGATGTTAAACGCTGCCGTTCCATCGTAAATCGGCGATTTTAGCGCTGATAAAATGCTCTGCAACACTTCGAAATATTTTTGTATTTTGTGGAGCTTCTGGTCGATTCCATTAATTTTATCATCAACGCTAACTTCCAAGTCATTTACATGCTCAATATCTTTACTTTGCAATGTAGTGTATTAAAAACTACAAGAAGCTGCTTAGAATGTTCCTGCATCTGTTGGTTGAAATTTTCTAGCTTTAGCTGATGGGATTTCCTTGAAATTTTTGATCCAATTTGTTGAAATTATCTAGAAGTTCAGCTTTAAGTTGATTGCAATTTTCTTGAGCCATGGCTCCGATCAACTGGCTCGTATCAAAAACTTGGGTCTGGCGCCCTATTCTCGAGTTCGTTCGAGATATTTTCATGCGACAATTCTCACAATTTCCGTAAATTGTTGCATGAAACACAAATTAGTCATTCTCGAGTTTATGAGAATTGTCGAATGCAACAATTGTCGAATGAAATTCTCGCATTTGCAACGAATCATTTTTTTTTTGGTAAGATTGAAAGTCGCACGAAATTAATCTTTAAAATCGAAGTAGTCATAAATGCATTTTATCAAAGAAATGTATTTTATTAAATTATTTAAACGGATGATTATTAAAAAATATCGTTTGGATAAACAAATGGTATATTAGCGAAGATTAGTGGACGAGTATACTCGTCCACTCGATAGGTGCTCTACGATAGGTATACACTTCACCTGCGTTTTTTCATAATTTAAATATGAAATGAAACAAATTTTATACGCAAAACAAAAACAACATTAGAACCAGTTAACTTTATGGTGTAGCTATCCGGCTCAACTCATTGAAAATTTGTACTGACTAAAACGTATTCGGCGAAGATTGCTGAATGTTGACGATAAACATTGAAAAAAAAAAAAAAAATTAAAAATTTTTAGTAAACAAAAAATATTTTTTGATATTAGCTTTTGGTGACGACAACCACAACTCCAACCGCTCAAAAAATGATATCATATTATATTGAAACTTAGGACCACTGCTGTCGGAGAACCTACGGCATCCCCAATGTTCACAAGAAAAAAAAGTGCGTCTGTGTTTTTGTTTTGTTTTTAGTGTATGTTAATGTCACAGTCGTTGGTACCATTTGCGGTGCTGCAAAAACCACTTTCAATAGAACAGTGCCTTCCGCAATGACTCTCATCTGTTGGTAAAATACCCATGATATTTTCAACCATGATAATCGCCGCTGCTTCAATTCATTTAAAATATTAAGTGGAATACAAAGACACAGACCTTTCATATATTTAGAAAGGTTTGTGTATTATTTAATTAGAACCACATCGTTTTGACACATTTGACACATTGTTTTGACCCGGAACAAAAAATTATGAAAAAAAACGCAGCTATTGTCGTGGGTTTTTTTTATTACAAATCGATTTTATTATACAAAACATTGAAAATTACAATAGCGGAAAACTATATTAGCGACTTTTGTGACATTATATTTTGCACGAGGAATCGGTTACAATATTCACTACGCAGTCGACTACAAAATAAATTCACCATGTGCGTGCATCACATTATTAATGATTAAACGCGACTGTAGTTCTTACTTTGTACCGTGTACACTCTTTGCGCGCACTTTTTTTGTTTTTCTTTATATTATTATTATTTGAAAATTTGAAATTTTGTTTATTTTGTTTATCTTTGTAATTTAATAAATGTCAAAGTTTTCTTCAGTTTTTCTATGTGCAATTCACAATAGATACATTATTTAAAGAAAATTGTCGAACGAAAATGATCTATCGAATTCAATCTCGCATGAACACATGAATGCTTATTTGGTTATCGTACGACACTGATCAATCGAGAATTCACGAAAGTGAGAATTCTTGCATGAACTCGAGAATTGCACTTTCTCCTCTGTATCCAGATTTTTCGATGGAGCTACTGCAACTTCCGACTTCAAACTCATGCCCCGCGAAATCAATGTATTGGACCTCTTATTCTTCGTCTCATTTACACTTATTCATTGCTTGCACAATGGGACAAATTACATCTTTTTTTAACACTATGTTTATATATTTTACAATTAATGCTATACACACAAAAGAAAATTTGTGTAATTTCACGATCATGAAACTTTTTCACGGATGAAGCAGGTCCGATGGCGATGCTGTCATTAAGGAGTATACTCTGAAAAGAAAACGTTTTCAATCACGTGTTTAACATTTCAATCCCAGGATTTTTTTATTTCACTTTTACCATTGAAATGAGTTGACGCCTGGTGTATTACATTGGATTTATTTAATAATTGTTGTGGATAGTTCGAGCGTACAGAAAAAGTATGACGTTTGCCTTTTTATATTAGCTAAATGTCAAAATAAGCCAATAATTTTGCTGCAAATGTCCAGCAACTTGGATGTAAACTGTGACTCAGCTGTAAATATCACATTTTTTTCATTGCAGTTGTGGCAAACATCTCGTAACTATCTGCATATACAGTGGTGGCCAAAATTATAAGAGTGCGACGTCGTTCATTCAAGAATATTTTATTGTTTGTTTTTAATACTATATTTTAAATTTACATGAAGTTCGTGTTTAATATATAGATTAAATTGAAATGTTTAACAGTCTATTTTTTACTGGACAAAAAAATAAGAGTGTTACAATACAACATAGGAAATTTTATCAAATTGAGTAAATTTGTAGTTGTGTTTATTAAATATTAGGGATGTTGCGGAGCTCCGCATTTTCATACGCGGAGCATCCGCATTTTTTTGACATCCGCGTTGTCACATCTGCACCTTTGCGGATATTTTGGTTTATATGAAAAATTATTAAACATACACTATGAAACATTTACTACAATTTTACTATAATAATAACTGTACGAAACCGGTTTCCTTAGGCCGACCTCTCTAACTATTTTGAGCTGTGCGTGTTATTTGTACTCAAAGTGGTGGGACCTACAGTTTATTGCCGAATCCGAACGGCGGGTGAGAGCTTTTCATAGGCAATGTTTTACTCTCGTAGGTTTGCCGTTGACTGCCGAGAGGTAGCGCGGTATAGAAAAATGTTTTCTATGAAATGATGTTGTTAGCCGGCGTTTCAGCTCCAACGCACTAACCACTGAGCTACCGCGGTAAATTCTAATGAATGTGTAAAAAATATATTTACACA
This sequence comes from Dryomyza anilis, assembly GCA_951804985.1. Lineage (NCBI taxonomy): Eukaryota > Metazoa > Arthropoda > Insecta > Diptera > Dryomyzidae > Dryomyza > Dryomyza anilis. The sequence goes on from OX638131.1 coordinate 77,965,258, forward strand.
GAAAAATATGTAAAACTAATCTGTAGTGTCAAATTACATTTATATGCGTGTAGAAAAATGCATACTATTTGTATATTTATTAAAATAATGCGTACAAAAAAAAGATACAGACATTATGCATTTGCGTTATATAAAGCAAATGCATAATTATTAAATTTGTATTAAATAGTAAATTCATAAACTTTGAACTTATCACTTTATAATGTAAAACGAAACGAAATCGAATTGGTCATAAAATCGTCAAAAATGCTGCTGACACTATTTTTTACTTGTTCATTCGTTGTTGTTTTATTTAGTTAAAAAAATTAACTTTCTGACGAATTCGTTTTTGTCTCGTTTTATATTAGGAAGTTAAAAGCATATTTAAAAACTGGATATAACTTTAAAATCGTCCGAATCGAATTTGTGTTACGAAATACAAATTTTATTTTACTTTTATTAGTCTTAGCCGATGTATGCCATATTCTGAAAATATTCTGAAAAGAGCGTTATCTTGTTACACGTTTTAGTGTGTGCTAAACGTGTGTGTCAAAAATCTGTCAAAAAATCCGTTCCGACGTATCCAGTGATGCTATCTTTCCGAACTTCGAAATCGATTCGGATCATATGATAGATAAATCCGAATCCGAATGAAAATATCCGCTACGACGGGGCTCTGATTATGTACAAAATTATATCTATTTTTCTATGATTCCTCATATTTTTTTCATTTACGATAATTTACGGTATAATTTTGTTGTCCTAAATTATTCACAGAGTAAAATTCAGCTTTGCATAAATCCATTACTTTAAATGACATTGTAATTTGCTCCACTGTGCCATTCGTGCCATTTGATAAGAGTAAGAGACACAAGACAATACAATGTGCGAGAAAGAGATGGAAGATCAGCGCATTAAAACACATGAGTGCGAATGAGAAGCAAATAGTATGCAGCATTCACGAGACGTGTAGAAGGTTCTCGAAGCACAGCTTTATTTGAAGCAGCTTCTAGAAGTTTCTAATATTCTTAATGGAAAAGTAAATAAGCTTGAAGAGCATATGAATGCCGTTGATGATAAAATGCAAAGATTGGACATTGGTTTTGGCTACAGAAAATACAAGAAGATATCAGTTTATTACAGCTAAGTGGACCCTCACTGCATGTTGCAAGTGGTAAAAATCTGCAACCGCCGATGTACGATACGTTGAGCATTTTTCAGCTACTATTTGAGACAACGGCTGTAATTAATCGATGGTACAATGAAAACATGGTAGCGGCGCTTATTGTGGCACTGAAAGCTAATTTTCTGTCTTTATTATTTTCAACCCTTCACTGGATTTGAAATCATAAATAGTGCAAGTTAATAAATTTATAAATAGCTCATTTTTAATACATTCGTTTAATCTGAAATTCTAAAGAAAATGGCCTATAAAAGATATGGCTGAAACGAAAAAAAATACTGTATTAAAAATAAATAAAAATGTCTTTAAAATAAATACATTTGGATTTAATTTATGTTCAAATGATATCTATATGTTTTACCCACATTGATGTTTTTGATAAACATTTTTTTTGTATTTATTTTACATCCAGCTAAAGTTAAAATATAACACTTACTCATTTAATTTAAATTTCTAATTTATTTATAATTCGAAAATATTAGATTGTGGTTATTTATTTAACTTCAAGACAAATATTAAAATATTACTACATATGCAATAATTTGTACTACATACTGTATTTATATCAAATTCAAAGTAAAACTTGAGAATATTCATCGTTACCTATACGAATGCAATTGAATAAAGTAAATTATTGAAACATTGATCTAATTTATATATGAAAATACTTGAAGTCTCCTTTCTACAATGTACATATTGGCGCATTGAATAGATAACAAATTACTATGGTTTGCTGTCAAGGGTTTTAATTGGGTAGATAATTTACATCATCCCCCATACGAAGATCGCCTGAAACTACTAAGTCTCTTGGCGAATGTAGACTGATTTGCGATATAACTTTTAATAACAATTAATAACGGGTAGAATAGATAATCCGAGCCCTGCTTATGACTTATGAATATATTATATATAGAGCATGAGTAAACATAGACATAATTTTATTGAATTAATCATAATAATTGACTTGTCTATAATCATATATAATGAATAAAAACTAAATTATTATGATTACTTATTCTTATCTGGATATCATGATTAATTTTTTTTTAATTTATGCGTATAATACATGATTTATAAGAGCGGTTTCCCAATATCTATTCATTTAAAGATTTTATTCCCACTTGTAATACTATCATGAGCTATTTTAAAAATCAATGGCATTTTTTAAATAAAATTTGATGATACTTGCGTCTTTAAAATACAAATAAAAGCATATGAGTACATCCAAATTTTGGAAATATTCGACCAAAAAATAATAAAATATGAATATTTTATATGTACTTACACTTCAAATGGAAATAAAACCTTTAACGAATTGATATACATTTGGTCATATCGAAATTATTTCCCAAAGTTGTAATAGTGCTTAATATTTACATTGTGCTGCTAGAGTTTACCCCAAAAATTTGAGTCGAAAAAAAGAATGTCCTGTGTTCGCGCGCCATGCGCGCGAAAAATGCTTTAAATTATTATTTAAATTTTTTGACCATCTACATACATTTTTTTAGTTTTTTCTTTTTATTGAAATAGTTTGTGGTCAATTTTAGGACCATTATATTACTTATAAACCCAATAACGCCATAAAACTTAAAGTGATATGATGTGATCAGTAAAAAAAATGATTTTTTTTCAAAAGCTATACACGATGGAAATTGACCATTAATAAATTTGGATTCAGCACACCTACATTGAGGGAAAAAAGTAATAAAATTACATAAAAAAGTAATTAAATTAAATTAAAAAGTAATAAATTGAAATACTTTTCGTCTTTTGTATTTAAATTTCCGCCCTAATGTACATAATTCCATCATCTACTTTTTTCAGCTATTATTTGTACTTATTAAACTGATCCTGGGGGTCGATTCTGAAACTGCGTTATCGTGAAGTAAAAAGTTATTTGAGTGAATTTATACCACATTTACGATTGTCGTTGTGCTGTGAAGTGAAAACTATTGTCAAAAGTTTACGAACATAAAAACAAAGTTCGTATCACTGGATTTTGTACACAATCCAGCCATACGAACTCGTAGAACCGTTTTCCGTAGACTGAATTTTCTTAACATTTGTGTCAGAAGTCAGAACAAATGAGCAGAAGTAATACTGTTGTCGGAAGAACATTAGTAGAAGCGACAAAAGACTAAGTTGTTCCAATAAGATTTATCAACATGGAAAACTCGTCCAAATTAATTAAAAAGGGAACAGTGATAGGACAGTGTCAAGAGGCATCAGCAATTATAAATTGTGAGTCAAATCAATCAAGGGACTACGGCACATCGCAAATAAATAAACAATCTACTCACAGGTTTATAAATTAGTGGACAAAGGATATGACTGCCAAAGAAAAGAGTCAAGTGCAACAGCTAATTGACAAATATCGGCGTATATTTGCTGAAAAGGGCCAAAAGGATGGCAGAACTGCCATTGTAAAACATCAAATAGACACTGGTGATTCTAACCCAATTCGTCAAGCACCAAGAAGGCTACCACTTGCGAAAAGAGACGAAGTATCACATTTGGTTGAAGAAATGGACACAAATGGCGTGGTGGAACCATCTGAGAGTCCATGGAGTTCACCAGTAGTATTGGTGAAAAAGAAGGACGGTAGTACTCGGTTCTGCGTTGATTACCGAAAACTTAATGATTACCGATTACCGAAAACTTAATGAAAACTTAAAGATAGTTATCCACTGCCCAGAATCGATGACACCTTGGATACACTATCTAATGCTAAGTGGTTTTCAACGTTGGACTTGCAAAGCGGTTACTGGCAAGTAGAAATCGATAAGAAAGATCGAGAGAAAGCATTTAGTACTGGCGATGGATTATGGCAATTTTTGGTAATGCCGTTTGGACTATGCAATGCCCCAGCAACATTCGAGCGGTTAATGGAGCATGTATTGAATGGTCTACACTGGAAAACTTTCCTGGTATACCTTGATGACATAATAGTCATGGGCAAGGACTTTGACGAGCATCTAAGAAATTTATAGGAAGTATTTCTTCGATTAGCCCAAACTTAGCCCAAAGAAATGCTCACTTTCTAGAAAGAAGTCAAGTATCTGGGTCATCGATTTTCCACGGAAGGAGTGCACACCGATGAAGATAAAATAGTTGCAGTAAAGCAGTGGCCCAGACCGCAAAACCTACATGACCTACGAAGTTTCTTGGGGCTCTGTACATACTACAGGCGATTTGTTCCAGGTTTTGCCAATGTCGCTAGTAGTCTGCACGAGTTGACAAGAAAGAACCACGCATTTCAATGGGGCGATGATCAAGAAAGGTCGTTTTTGAAATTTAAAGATCTACTGTGCTAGGCACCAATTCTTGCGTATCCAATTCCCGGTGAAAAATTTGTACTTGATACGGATGCAAGTGGATACGGAATAGGCGGAGTTCTCTCTCAAGTGATCAATGGACAAGAAAAAGTGATCGCATACTACAGTAAAACATTGTCCAAGCCCGAGCGAAATTACTGTGTCACCAGGAGGGAGCTTCTTGCAGTAATTGAAAGTGTGAAAAATGTCCATAAGTATCTGTACGGACATCTGTACGGAGCACTAAGTTGGTTACTACAGTTCAAAGATCCGAAAGGCCAAATTGCGCCTTGAATAGAGCGATTACACCATCGAACAGCGTAAAGGAGGTCATCATGGACATGCAGATGATCTGTCACGGCGTCCGTGTAAACTTGAATGTAGACATTGTTTAAGAGCAAAAGGAAAATAAAACATAATTGACATTCGTTTGCTGTATGTTTCCCCAGACAAAATTTTAAGCAGGAAAATGGTTCGAAACACGCAGGTAAACATGCTACCTATACGCATTGAAATCACATTTTATATGTAGCTTTGAGGTAGGCAAATGTGGGAATGTGGACAAAAGCTGCTAGTTCCCTGCTTTAGCATGAAAATAAAATTGGTAGGGAAATGGCAGGCATACGTTGGTATGGTATCCAAACTGGTGTAAGCAAAATGGTAGGCTCAGGCAGGGTAAGGTGGGCAATAATCTGGAAGCAAAATGGTAGGGAATGGTAGGGAAAGGTAGGGATCATAAACATATGATTTAGATCAAGGGTGACCATCCATTCCGCTCTCAACCAAAACTTCTTGTTGTACAACAACACCGACAAATTTAGTTTTTTGTATTTTCTCAAAAATCAATCGCTTCGATGATGTGTTGTTGGTTACGCATATTTCTGCTGCTTCAAATTGTTACTGTGTCGCCTTCTTATTGTTATCTAAGTAATAACAAAACACGTTTTCTACAACAAGTAGATTATGTTGTCGGCGAAAATGGAATAATAGCCAGTTGCTGGTCACCTCATGAAGTAGATCAGCATAAATCGCGGCGATAGGGACAATATTCACATTGTTCACAATTGACTTAACAAACTGACGGAATGAACACCGATGCACAAAAGACGCGGCGTGGCATATTAATTTGAAGCGTAACAAATAACTGCCAACAAATTTTAATACTGAACATTTTTGAAGGCAAATTTGATATTTTGAACAAAATTTTCTATCGACAACTTGTTGATCAAGCTTTTAAAACTTCGAAACAGAAATAATGTAAACAAAATTTTCTGTCGACAACTTGTTGATTAAACTTTTAAAATTTCAAAACAGAAATTTTATACAATGTGTTTGTCTGCTACTCGCAGGCTACCTTTACCTTTCACTTTCCTACTATAAAGAAGCTTTTTAAAATTTCAAAACTGAAATTCCCATACAATGTGTTTGCCTGCTACTCGTAGGCTACCCTTCCCTTTCAGTTTCCTACTACGAAGAATCTTTTTAAAATTTCAAAATAGAAATTCCTATACAATGTGTTTGCCTGCTACTCGCAGGCTACCTTTTACTTACTGTTTCATACTATGAAGAAGTTTTTTAAAATTTCAAAACAGAAATTCCTATACAATGTGCTTGCCTCGGAGCCTACCTTTCCCTTCGCATATTCTAGCTATAATGATATCTTTCAAAACTGCAAAACCAACCCCAGACAAAAAATCGGTAGGGAAGTGGTAGGAAACACGTAGATAAACAGGTATTTATTAGGTATATAAATCGTATTTTTTAGGTAGCTTATAGGTAGGGAAAGGTGGGAATCTGGACAAAAGCTACGTATTTCGTACCTATTCTGTGAACGAAAATTTTCTACCAATTGGTAGGAAAATGGTAGACAGAGGTAGCGTACGGGTATGGTAGGCATACGTAGGTTCTGGTAGTAAATAGGTATTATTGAACGACTGCTTGATTAAAAATAATTTTTATATTTGCAGAATTATTTTAGCATTTTATTAATACGTATAATTAATATAAATACTGATATAACATAGGACATTATATAAAATAATAACAAGATGCAATTAGCATTATTTCATATACAATTAAACATTTAAACATTTAAGATATCATTAAAAACATTTGAAATATCAAAAAATGTATGTACAATTGGAATACAGCGATTTAATTAGTCCGATGGTCTCTTAAAGTTCGTTTATTCCAATTTTAAATTTTGCGATGCTGTTTTCGCTTGAAGTAGATAACAAGCAAACAGAACACAACCTCGGTGCAGTCACGAGAAAATACGACAAGCCTTCCCGTACGCAACAGGAATCCTTTCAGTCAGAGCAACAGCGATATCAGCAGCAACAACAATGTGCACCCCATGTTGCCGACATCGCCAATTCCGACGAGCAACAATTCTGTGAACTCGACGCGCATAGCTTTGGCCGGCGGCGACATTATACTCGAGGAGGAAGAGGAGCCACCAACAACAGCAACAACCACGCCCAACGGAAAGAAGATACCACCTCCGCCCCCGTACCAGTATCCTACTAGTAGCAAGCTCGAGATTCTAGTTTCCTACCTATAAGCTGCCATAAGTAGGCTGTTGTTTTTGATAAATTCTGTCTACCTGCCTAGGCAGTTAAAAATACCATTTCCTTCGTGTTTTCCTGTATAATACCTAGAAAAATCGTGTTTCCTACCAACAATTTTGTATGGGGAAAACTTACAAAAAAATGCTTTTTTCAAAAATTCAAAACGCCTGCTATACAATGTGTATTTCCAACCATATTACTGTGGTTTTTTCTCAAAACTACAACAAATTTTAATACCAGTTTCCTTGCATATTTTTTGTCTGGGGTTTGCCAGATGAAAAATGCACTCCGGAACAAATTCAAATTGATCGAAACAGTGATCCCGACCTCAGAAAAATAATGACGTTCAAGGAACATCACAAAAAGCTATCATGGGAAGAGATAGCTTCTGACAGCCAAATTACTAAGGCGTACTGGGCACAGTGGCCACGAAAGTGGATTTAAAGCTTCAAGATGGGTGCTTATATCGTGTATGGGAAGGTGAAGATGGCACATCCGCCCGAAGTTTGATTGTTGTTCCCAAGTCAAAAGTTAAAGAGATATTAGCAGAATACCATGGTAGATCTAGTGGAGGACATTTAGGCAAAATCAAACGGTCGAAAAAGTAAAGAAACGTTTTTATTGGGTTGGATGCCAAGAGTCGTCGCCGATTGGATTCGCAGTTGCCCGCAATGTGTACCAGCAAAAGGACCAACAGTCAGAAGTCGCGGCAGGATGCATCAGTACAACGTGGGAGCACCATTCGAACGTATCGCCGGACCATTTCCAATCAGTGATGCGGGTAAGTATGTGCTTGTCGTCATTGACTACTTCAGCAAGTGGCCCGAAGTGTATTCCATGCCGAATCAAGAAACCAGAACAATTGCGGATGCATTAGTTAACAACTGTGTAAGCCGTTTTGGAGTACCGTTGGAATTGCATTCAGATCAAGGAAGAAATTTTGAGCCTGCTGTATTTAAAGAAGAATGCAAAGTCCTCAACATACACAAAACACGATCAACGCCATTGCACCCGCAATCTGATGGCATGGTGGAGTGATTCAATCGGACTTTGGAAGAGTATCTCAGAAAAGTGGTTGATAAAAATCAAAAAGATTGGGATACACACATACCACTATTCCTCATGGCTTATCGAGCGGCGGTTCATGATACCACAGCAGCTTCACCATCTAAAATTGTTTTTGGAACAGACTTAAGATTCCCTGCGGATTTAAAGTTTGGTGCAAGTCCTTCAGCTGGAATTCCTGTCCACGATTATGTTTTCAGAAAAAGTGAAGAAATGAACGAAGTGCATCAATTAGGAAGGCAGCCAATTTGCGAGTGATAAGATGAAGGCCAGATACGACTTGCGCACAAATTCAGAGGGATTTACGGAAGGAGAACTTGTTTTGGCTTATCCCCTAAGCTACAAATACACTGGGAAGGACCATACAAGATAATTAAAAAAAATTAACTATGTCGTATATCGGATTCAGAATACTGCAGGCGTTAAACGAAAAATGAAAGTAGTACATTTAGAAAGGTTGGCGCCGTATAGATAGAGAGGATTAACATATTTTAGGTGGAGGGCAGTTTTACGAAAAGATGTAATTTTCCCCATAGTGCAAGCGCTCAACAATAATAAATGAGACGCAAGATAATTCAGCGCACTAAGCAATGTGTTAGAAAGAGACGGAAGAGCATTCAGCGCACTAAGCAATGTGCGAGAAAGAGTTGGAATACCAGCAATAGCATGCGTTATTCACGAAACGAGTAGAAGGTTCTCGAAACATGTCGAAGCTTGTCGCAACGTGTCGAACTGATGCATGCAGTATATAAGGGAGCCGCATCTGAGGCACAGCACTTCAGTTATGATATGATTGTGAACTAGTGCGCCTCGTGAGTGAACATTGTAACGCTACATTGTAGAAATTCAGCAGTTGATCTAAGTGATTATCCTTTAAGTTGTTAATTGATTAAATAAAATTAATAATTACTAGTTGAAATAATACTAGTTAAAACCAAATATAAGTGTGTTTTTATTTTGTACACAATCCAGCTGAATTTTCCAACTGAATTTTGTTTTGTTATGTTTTGAATTAATAAGCTTTAAATAACGATATAAATTATACATACATAATAAAGTTTTCACCATATCGCAGAGAACGCATTTCGATCTCTCTGAAGTGAGATAAAATTGATATGTTCAGTGAAAAGGTATGTGATAAGTGATTATCACGTAGATCCAGAATCTGGTCCCAGGTATGCCTAGATGACAATTAGTATTGATTCAGTTATAGATGGCTTTGGTAGTTAAGGGCAAAGGCGATATCCTTTACTCTTCTTTTTCAAATAAATACCTATTATAATATGTATTATTTAATAAAATATTATCACTTGTATATAATGTTAGCCCAACCCCCCCAAGATAAACCTGAATTTACGTCCCTATTTTTATAGGTTGGATCTGTAATGAGCAAAAAATGTTTGGAAATATTTGAAAATGGACTGGATATAAATAAATTTCATATAGTTGGACATTCATTGGGTGGACAAATGTCTGGTATAATTGGACGAGAAATATATAAACGAAGTCAAAAAACTAAGAAACTAAAGAGGTAAATATTTTATTTATATACACTCGGATGAAAGTGGTCAATTATGTACACCTGTGTGCATAAAAACAGTAGTGGTCTCTTATAAATTACGTTATCGTCTTCTTGGTCACTTTTTGGCATAAGAAAAACAATGTATTTTTATTATTAATATATATTAAAAATTTTGAACACATTTTAATAAATTATCTTCACTATTGTACACTTAGGGGGTGTGCGAGTTCGACTACATTGCTGACTAAACTAAATGTTGTCGGTAATGCAACGTTCACTTTTAAATTTGGCAAAATTTCGAGCAAACTAAATTGATCTAAATTGGAAGACAGCAAACAGACATATGATAATTGATTTATTAGAGACTTTAACAATTACCGGTTACCAAATGGGGGTCGAATTAAAACTGGTACAATTTAGTTTAGTCAGTAATTTAGTCGAACTCGCACACACCCTTAAAATAATTTCAAGGATATTTTACGAAATATTTTCCGTACTTTTTATTTCTTAAAATATACGAATAATTCCTAAAATACACGAAACATTTGTAATTTAAATTTTATTTCAAAATGTTATTTACGAAAGATATTCGTAAAATTAAAATAACAAATATTTCTTGTAAAATACGAACTTTCGTTATATCATTTTATATTAAATTTTATTTGCGAAAGAATAACATATTTTACGAATAAGCTTTACATTATACAAATAAATTACTAAACTTTCGTAAATTATGTGACTAATGTAGAATTTCACGAAACATTCGTGTTTTTTACGAATAATTAGTAAAAACAGAAATATGATAGCGTTAAATAGCAAATTCACTCAACCAAAAAATACATACCAACAATGAATAAATACATTGTCACAATGCATTTTTTCATTGATATTGGTCCAGTGTACGCGTTTATTGGAACAGTGAACACTGTTCTTTAATCAATATATGAGTGCATTCCATTAAGAATGATTCATTAAACCAAAGAACTCATACATTGACTCAATGTACGCATACGTTCGATTTATGTACACAAATACATTGTCCCAATGTACGCATACATTCTTTCGCACGAATACATTGTCCCAATGTACGTATGCATTTAGTGATGCGTTCGAGCAAGATTTTTCGAGATTTTCCGAGATTTTGGAAATTTCGTTCTCGATCTCGATCTGTTTGTAAACAATGAATGAAAATTAAAGTTAGTTAAGTCTTAATTTTCTATAGCAATATTTTAGTTGTTATATTTTTATAATTTATTGTTTACATAAACAGAAGTACCCTAAATCGTATTCGCACGTGGCCATAAAAGTGCGTTGTTTCATTAATATGCGTAAAAAAATATATTGGAAAACATTCGTAAAATAGAAATTAGAAACACATGCTGGAAGATTTGTTCGTTGTAAAGAAAAGTTCGCTATTTTTATACAATTTAATTATTAATTTAATAAGCCAGCAATAATTTGGTAATTAATTTTTGCACAAACATTAAAATGTTTTAATACAAAACCATACAAAAACTAATTCTTTTATAATTCATTTTTATACTAGAAATTTCAGTTTACATTTATAACATAAATAATCTTGTTGTAAAACACTCACGAATTCAGTTTTTTCACAGAAATTAAAAATCGTCTTCAGTTATGGTATAGGGCGAAATATCTAGGAAGCAAAAGTTACCGCTAGTTTGCATGAAAAAAATACGTAAAAATCATTGGAAAACTATTTCACGGAAGAAGTTTTTCAGGAATATCTGAAGCCCAGCGTCAAACAATGTACGGTGAAGATTATTATTGCTTCCAGCTAGATGAATAACAGGCATATACCGCAAAACTTATTCAAAACTAGGACATATTTGCTAGGAAATATATGGAAATATTTGTTGCAGAAGCTTGAATGATTTCAAGACTGTTATTTTTGATATACGGAATAAATACCAGATGAGGTAGTACGTGCCGCGTGTGATATTTGTTTGATAGACTTAAGCAAGTTGTGGCAAAGAAAGAGGCAGCAATCGAGTAATTATCCCATGGAACAAATCTGATACTTTATTATCAGGGCAATCATGAGCCTGTGTTGCAATCCGAACCCGAATCTCCGCTAAACCCGGAAAAAATACTATATAAATAATAGTTTTTTACTATTAAAAATAGTCAATAGGATAAATTATTATTTTAATAGGAAAATACCATTAAATAATAGAAAATACTATGACATTGCCATTGAGTTCATATGAAAATATTTATTTTTTGTATACTATTAAATCAATAATTGTCCTATTGACTAATTTTAATGGGATTTGAGGGAATTATTTTCTGGGTGTACGAATACGAATTTTTAACTTATCATGAGTTTTAACTATCGGTCTGTTTACTGGGAGCTCTAAGGGGGCGATCGCTCCCCCAGAGACGCCATGATTTCAAAAAAAAAAATTTTAAAGACATATTCCCTGCGGGAAAACGGTGTCAATTACTCTAAAATTACCTATCACGTGACTGGTGAAATGAGGACGTGTCACTGTTCGAGTCCAAAGGTATGCAGGATGGAGACTGTTCGTAATCATTATACATGTTCTGTGACCGGTACTATTGGTACCGATTGAGTACTGGATCTTGATGACCAGTTCTGTGATAGGTCTAAAGGTCTGCATGATAATTCACCCCTTCATAGGACAACGCCGTGTTAAGTTGCCGGTTGATTTCATATAAAAGTTAATTACCTCCGATTAATTATCTCCGAGATAATTAACCGTCAGTTGCCCAGTCTACCACCAGTTCGTTTCCCTGTAGGGCTGTTTGAATTACCCTTAAACAACGTGGCTGGTGGAAAGATATCTGTCACTGAACTGGTTGAAAAGTGTACATCCAGTGTCAACCAGTGCGAATTTTTAAAGTGCATTTTACATATTGTATTTTTCCAAACAAGTAAAATAACGCTTTATATCTAGGCTAACGGGAAAGTTTTGAAAATTTTTAATGCAAATCACAATTATTTTATTAGTATACAAGTAATCTATCTTCTGAGTTTCACTGGTCTATCTCTTCTGGATTTCCTGTAATCGCATTTTCTATAGATGGACAAAGGGCCAGTTCTTATGAGGTATTTCAAATCACAAAATATATATTAAAATTAGTTACGAAATGGAACCGAGTACCAGTACCAGTTGTGTCAAGTAGCAATTCTACAAAACAAAATATCTGGAGTTGATAATCTTCCAACTTGTTTAATTTTAATAAATTGATATGAGCTATTGAATTATAAATATCTATAAAAAGTAATTATAAATATTTATAAAAAATAATTATACTATGTGTTGGACAAGTGACTTAGTGACAAATCTAAAATTTTAATACAGGACTGTACGGTGACTGGTTCTATAAGGACAGTGCAGTGACTGGTCCCCTAAAGACTATACGAAGACCGGTCCTATGGTTTCTATGAGGTGTCAATTGGTCACTTCCAATGACAAAGCCATGTAAAAGATACCGGTACGTTATTATTAATAATTATTATTAATAATTAATAAATTATTATTAATAATTATTACAAAAGTAGTACGTTTTATACTTCTCTGTGTACAACTCTACGTTTACTTTCAAAATATATCAATATAACACCCTTGAAAAAAGTAATTCTTTATTTAAAAGTTGTCATCGGTTTTTTATTAGATAGGATAACACATATAGTGCAAAGTGCTTGAATTTAAAAATGGCACAAAAATAAACCATGAAGGATCAGCAACATCGAATAATAAACTTTAGAAATAACGCATTTTTATACCCTACACTAAGAGTGAAAGGGTATATTCAGTTTGGTACGCCGTTTGTAACACCCAGAAGGAAGCATCTCCGGTATGGAAAAGTATATATATTCTTGATCAGAATGACCTCCTGAGTTGATTTAGCGATGTCCGTCTGTCCGTCTGTCTGTCTGTCTGTCCGTCTGTCTGTCCGTCTGTCTGTCTGTCTGTTGAAATCCCTAAGACTTTCAAAATTGAAGAGCTAGATAAATGAAACTTATAACTTAGATTACTAATATACCTACGCTGTATGTGCGAAAAAATTGGCGAGATCGGTCCATTGTGACCTATGATCCGACCACTTATGTTCAAATACCTCATATAAAATGTACATAAAATGATCAATTCTTACGTATACGTGCTTAGGTAAACTTTTTTGGTCAAATATATATTGATGTCATGCTCAAATACATGAAAATAATGTTTTCCGGCGAAAAGACTTGTGGTTCACAAAAAAAAAATCGAAATTCGGTACACCTACCCATTTGTAAATATGGGTATCAAATGAATGGAAATTCTTCAGCGATTGAATGTTTGTAGTTATTTTCAGGATTCGTATGCCCTGGTGACCTATATATCACTTTGAATGGTAACCACACATATGTGTAGGGTATTTATAGTCGGCTTAGACCGACTATAATTTTGATAATCCTAACTATCGTAATTACACCTACTTTAAAATTTCCCATGTGATCTAACCTTCCCAACTGGTTTTGCTTCATCTTGGTTTGTTGAAGGTAAATGTGTGCAAATAAGTTATATCGGACAATCCACTACTATTTTTGAGTTACTTGAAACTTAGCATTCATCGGATAATTTCGTTTAAATTAAACATTTTGCACGTAAACCATAAGATATTCATAGAAAAATTGGGTGTCATTTAAATGTAATGAAATGCTTTTTGTGGTGGTTTAGCATATTTAAAAAGAAATTATGGTCCAAAAGTAATAAAACTGATTTTGGTGGTCAATACCTAAATTTTTAATTTTTTACCGTTGTAGTTCCATAATAATAACACTGTTCTACACTCATTATGGTGCAGTAAAAGTTGCAGAAAATATTGGATGCATTTGTGGCGCTGATTTCGAAAATAGCATTAGTTTGGTCAAATTGGCTATAGTTTTTGAGATATAGGCCATTGTTCAATTTCTCATTATTGTGGCTCTTCTAACAACCGAAAATAATGAAAATGTCTTTTCGATATTATACACATAAAAATATCGCGCTACAATAAAAACCAGTTGGGAAGGTTTGATCACATGGGAAATTTTAAATTTGGTGTTATTATGATAGTTAGGATTATCAAAATTATAGTCGGTCTAAGCCGACTATAAATACCCTACACATCTGTGTGGTTACCATTCAAAGTGGTATATAGGTCACCAGGGTATACAAATTCGGAAAATAACTACAAACTTTCAATCGCTGAAGAATTTCCATTCATTTGATACCCATATTTACAAATGGGTAGGTGTACCGAATTTCGATTTTTTTTTTGGGAGCCACAAGTCGTTTCGCGGGATAACATTATTTCCATGTATTTGAGCATGAAGTCAATATATATTTGACTAAAAAAGTTTACCTAAGCACGTATACAGTAAAACTGAACTGTAGATGTACATTTTATATGAGTTATTTGAATATAAATGGTCAGATCACAGGTCACAATAAACCGATATGCCTAATACAGCGTAGGTATATAAGTAATCTAAATTATGAGTTTCATTTATCTAACTCTTCTAAAGCTAAAACAACTCAGGAGGTCATGCTGATCAAGAATATATATACTTTTCTATACCGGAGATGCTTCCTTCTGGGAGTTACAAACGGCGTACCAAATTGAATATACCCTTTCACTCTTAGAATTAATGCGTGAAAAAATTTGTTTGCGAGATATAAGCAAAAGAAATTCAAATTTGTTTAAAAAGTTGAAAAATGTTGGTAATAAAATACTTTATTACTTAGTGGTCAAAAATGTTAAAAATATTTGTATAAACTTTTATGTGGCGCCAAATCTTCTTTAAAACCTCATTAATGTAATAAAGTTTTACATACATAACATTTTTCTTTTTTTCAAATATTTTAAATACTACTTGCTTATATCTCGCAAACAAATTTTTTCACGAATGAAATCAAATTTGTATTATATGGTGCAAGGTTTTCTGCATCTTATATCGAAAAGATAATTTCATATTTTTCTTTTATTTGAATTTAAAAAAAAAGAAGACTAAAATTAATGGGAGATTATAAAATGGTCTATATCTCAAAAACTAAAGCCAATTTGACTAAACTGATGCCGTTTTCAGAATTAGCTCTACAAATGTATCCAATATTTGCTATAACTTTTACTACACCATGTCAAAATTTGAATTTTTTTCATTTTTTTTGTCAATTCATTTTTTCTGAAGTTTGAACTGCGTTAATTAATTAAGCTTGTCTATAAATAAAAAGATAATTTAAATTAGGGTTTAAAAGTTACATTGTGCTGCTGGAGTTTACCACAATAAAAAAATAACGTCGTGTATTCGCACATTGCAGATGAAGTTAAAAAAACATTTTAAATTAATATTTTTATTTTTTTTACCATTTAAATAACGTTATTTTGGATCGAAATAGACTTAAACAATTAGATATTGAATCTTTTAATATCCTCCTAAAATTTCACCAATTTTAAATAAAATCTTAAGCTCGAGTATCCTCCTTGAAGTTGAAAACACCCACCAAAATGTTCATTATTATTTAAGTTTTTCTATTTTTTTTTCGACTACAATTTTTTGTGGTAATCTCTATCAGCACAATGTAAATTTTTGGCCCTATTACATTTTAAAATAAAAATAAAATTTTGTTTATGTATATGTCAAACATCGAAGTAATGGATATTCAAATATCTTGAATATTTTTCAACCAAACTGGAATACAAGAATTTTTATATTGAAAAATTATTACGTTCTTTTCATGGTATTTTCTGCAAATAAGCATGTTATATGTATGCAATTTAAGAATGTTTACGTACTTCAAACATAAAAAAAAATTAAAGAGAAAATGTTAGAAAATAGTAAGTCTAAGTAAGTCTTATAAAAGTATGTTGAATTAAAAACAAACAAAAAACAAACAAAATTAAGGATATAAACCTTTCTGATCATCTTTCTTTGTATAATAAATTATTTATATATATATTATTTGTATATTGAAAGTTTTAAAAACGAGTTCACCATTAGACAAACCAATTCATCACCTTTCAAATGACACTAACTTCAATATACAACTTATACACTCAGAAAAAACCCATGAAATCCCATACAAATTTGTTAATATGACGGTTATCGATTTAATAATATTTAAAAAATATATATTTTTACATATAAACTCCAAAAAAAATTGAATACCTAAATTTTTCTAGTTTTTAATGGTATTTACCGATTGAAATAATAATTTATCATGTTGAAAAAAACTATCGTTTGTATGGTATTTTTATCTGAGTGTGATTTACACACTATATTAGTTTAACGGAATGCAAAAAGTTGTATTTCAACGAAATGTTTCAATTTATTAGGGGGAATAGCTTAAAAAAACACAAGTTTAATAGAAAAATAAAAAAAAGTACGTTTAAAATATTTTTTCGCAACTGTAAAATTTGAAAATATCGGAATTAATAAAATCGATTTTTTATATTTCGACGAATTAAAACATGGCTTAGATAAACTTAAACCAAGATATCATAACAGATCGGTACGCTAATACCCATAATCATAGACTTCAGTTTATATAATTATGTATAATGTAAAATTTTTAAAATTATAACTACTAATATTAATATAATTAAAAACTAAATATTAAAACATATTAGTGATTTATTTAATATATAACTATGTGGGTCATTCCACACCAAATTGACCAGCGGTTGCAACTCACCATCTTCGATATCAATGGCAACTGATAAAGGGTATCGAGATTATGTATCGAGGTATCGAGATATTTTTTATTTTTTTCGCCCACTACTTTCAGAGATACAGTGGTTCAAAGATACAGAAAATGGGCCAAAAATCACTTTTCTATGGTTGTTCATATATCAATATCTCTTAAAGTAAAAATGATGGAAACTCCGTTGATGGATCGTTTTAAAGATAATAGAACATGCGGCCCGTGGTAATTATACTTGCACTTAATACAAAAAATATGTAAACATTTAGAAAATTCATTTTTAAAATACGATGCGATCAAAATACCATCTTGAAATTTGGCAAGAACATTTATATTAAATCAACCAAAATATGTGATTTTTTCAGAATTTTAAAAAGGATCCTTTTTAAGGACATGAATTTTGAAGTGCAAGGATAATGAGCACGGGCCACATGTTCACGTTTAGAAGCCATCAGCGGAGTTTCTAGCATTTCTAGTTAAAGAGATATTTAAATATGAACAACCATACAAAAGTGATTTATGGTAAATTTTTTGTAACTTTGAGCCACTGTATCTCTGGAAGTAGTCGATGAAAAAAAAATTGGTCAGTACATATCTAGGTACCCTTTTTCAGTTGCCCAAATTTTATTGAAATCGAAAAGGTAAAATTTCAAATTTGACTTCTTTTTGTTTGGTGTGGCCCTATTTAAATATTTGGTGTGGCCCTATATATATATATATATATATATATATATAT
This sequence comes from Dryomyza anilis, assembly GCA_951804985.1. NCBI lineage: Eukaryota > Metazoa > Arthropoda > Insecta > Diptera > Dryomyzidae > Dryomyza > Dryomyza anilis. The sequence continues at coordinate 77,983,342 of OX638131.1, forward strand.
ATATATATATATAGGGCCACACCAAATAAAATAAACATGTATGTTTAGAATTTTATTTAAAAATAATATATAATTAACTGATAAATCATTTGTAAACAGTGTTGTATTTAGACTTGAACAGTGTTGTAATGAGCTCTGACTTAAATTATAATATTTTAATGTTGCCCCTTGAAATGGAGTATGTTTTAATGGAAACATAATAATTACTACATCCAAATAAAATAAATACTAAATATATAAATACATAAATATGTTCAAAATAAAACATGATTTTAAACGACCTGAATATAAATATGTTTACAGTGAAACATATCAGTTGTTTCAGTTGAAAAAGTAGTATGTTTGCATAGAAACATATTTAAATATTTTTGGAACGAAATCCTGATAATAAAATAAAAATAATATGTTGTTTTTTTATTAATTTTTGTTAAAAATCTTTAAACATGCACAGGGGGAATTTATAATAATTCAAATATATTCAAACAAATCTTTTCTATCCGTGCATAGATTCACATCCAGGTGAGTTCCAATGACTTACCTGGATGTGCATCTATAAATGTATTTATTACTTTTTATTCCTCAATTACTTCCAATTACTTTTAATTCCTATTACATTTATCAAAATGTAATTTTAGTTGAAAAAAATTCAATTACAATTACAAGCAATTGTAATTGAAAAAAAAATTAATTACAAGTACAAGTACACTGAAAAAATTATAGGTTGTTAAAATAAAAATTTTTAGCTGTTGAAATATTGTTATATGGTAATTTTTGCCACGACAATAATAATCTTCAATGGAGAATGTATTCTTCCCTCAAATATATATTTCAATTTTGAAACAAAAGTGTCACTTTTCATGTAACAATGACATCACTGTTAAATTAATTTTAATAAACATTTTTTACTGCTTATAAAACATCTATCATCTTTAAAAGAGTCTATGAATTATATAAAAATCAGTCGTTTGAATGTTACTTTTTCAACAGTTTTGCACTGTTGGGGATACGATTCACTTTTGCGTGAACATATGGAATTTATTTCACTTTTCACGCAAAAGTAAATCTTTTCCCCAACAGTGCAAAACAGTTGAAAAACAGTAACATTTAAACTATGCTTGTTATATAATTCATAGACTCTTTTTCTTATGATATATGTTTTATAAGCATTTATAATAAGTGATAGTAATGTTGATAGATCTTGACTGGTTTTACGTAGGTAGAAGAGAACAAAGAAGTGAACAGAGTTAATAAGAAGTGAGTAAAATATAATAATTAATAATTTAAAAAAAAAAATAAAGTAAAAAAATAAATAAAATATATAATAAAATTTCACACAATAAAAAAAAACATTTTTTTATTTTAAAAATTTCACGTAAAAGAAAAAAATCAAGAGTTTCCACTGTTGAGTCAACAGTAAATACATTTAATATATCAACAACGTAAACATTCTTAAAACAAATATGTGGAGTTGTTGGGTACGAAATGATCAATAAAAGTTGTTGTTATAAGGTACAAAATTGTTGCCATAACGATTTATTTTTTACAGTGTAATTGCAATTGATAAAAGTTCAATTACAATTATATATAATTGTAATTGATCATGTAATTAATTGCAAAATGTAATTGATACTGCCCAACTCTGGTTTGAGATATGCATCAATTTTTTTTTATTTTATTCGACCATTATTTTATCCAGAGATACAGTGGTTTAAACTTACAAAAAATGGGACAAAAATCACTTTTGTGTGGTTGTTTATATTTCAATATCTCTTAAAGTAGAAATTCTAGTAACTCAGTTGATGGCTCGTTTTAAAACTAATAGAACAAGTTTTTAGAGCAACTTTTACTGTAGAATAAATTATGTTTGTTTTTCAATACAAAAAAATATGTAAAAAAATTTTTTTTTTTTTTAATATGATGCTATCAAAATACCATCTTAATATTTGGCATGAACATTTATATTAAATCAACTAAAATATGTGAGTTTTTTCAGAATTTTCAAAAAGGTCCTTTTTAAAGACATTCATTTTGAAGTGCAAGGATAATAACCATGGGCCACATGTTCAAGTTTAGAAGTTACAACTCATTTGCTCTAAAAGCTTGTTATATTAGCTTTAAAACAGTTTCTATCATTTCTACTTTACAGTGCTAGTTTAAACCTTGTTTAACCTTTGTTTAATTAAACGTCTCATATATTTAAACGACGTTTAACTTTAATAGCTGTTTTACAGTGAAAGTTTAAAATGAACTGAGTCAAGTCGGATAAATATGGCATCACTGGCAAATGTCAACAAATAATCGATTATTTCTATCATTTGGAACAGCTGATAATTTTATTGGGTGAGAAAATCGATGTGAAGAATTTTCAGCGAAATCCGAATATGGGAAAGGGACCCGCCGGGACCTCAAAGTAAGCGTTTTCGTACCTAAATCAACAATTTTAAAATTGTATTGAAATGATGTCATTAAATGACACATTAAACTAAAAAAGTGGGTAAGTCATCAGTTGGAAAATTTTATTAGCTTTTCAACAAACTATAAATATAAAAAATCGGATAAAAAATACAGAAGAAGTGATTATTTTAACAGGCATCCTTCGTTTTATATTTTTATCAGTCACGCATAGCCAGAAACACTTAAAACTCAAAAGTTCGATTCCCATCTTAAATTTATTTTGAATATGTCTTTGACATCCCTTGCGATTATTTTAGGATAAAAAAAACAAATTGTAGACTTTTTAAAATATAGCGATTTTAATGCATTTTTGATGCAGTTTTTACTATTTTTTTTTTGTAATTAATAATTAATTTTAATAATTTAATTTCATCTTAAAATAATCGCAAGGGATGTTAAAAAGATGTTTTAAAAAAAAATTGAGAAGGACATCTACTTTTGAGATTAATTTGTTTCGGGCCTGGCGTAACTAATAAAAATAAAAAACTAAGGATTCCTGTTTAAATAATCACTGCTTCTGTATTTTGTATCCGATTTTTTCATTTATAGTTTGTTGAAAATCTTTTCCAACAGATGACCCACATTTTTAGTTTATTGCGTTTGAGGAATGTCATTTCAAATTGTAGATTTAGGTACAAAAACGCCTACTTTGAGGTCCCGGCGGGTCCAATTCCCATATTGGGATTTTGCTGAAAATTCTCCACATTGATTTTCTTATTCAATAGAGCATTTCTAGTGGGTGACCTTCAAAATCAAACTCGGTGATTTTTTTTTCATACAAGGTCATTGTCAGTCTAATGACCATTTTATTATTTACGCGACAATTGCCTTGTCAGAGCCCGAGCATAATAGGGTTTTTCTCATTAAATCTCGATCATTACCTGATGCTAATTTCGTTATAAGGAACAAATAATGTAGCTATGATCGGGAACATTGACTATTTAGATAATATAAACCCTGGTATGGTAAGCATGATAAATGCATGCAAAGGCAATGATCATATTTTCTCTAATAGGGTTTACCCAACGAAAACCCGATCATTTCCCGATGGCGCATCGTGCAAATTTCTACTAGGAAAGCAGCGAATAAAGTTGTTAGTAAAGAGTTTACTTCCGACGCAACAATATTTGGGATCCCATATACTGAGTCCGAAAATCTAAAGAGCACATTCAACCATATCTGTCGCTCAATCGAATTTCATGCGTCATAAATTCATGATATCTTCCGCATACCAGTTGAAGCGAAGCAGCATCAAATTGAAGCGTCTCAATAAAATTTTCAACATTTACTCCATACGTGGAGTTATACATGCAAGAGCTCATAAAGATGATGTTGCGATTGATCCTGACATACCTAATAGTTATTTTGACATTGTCAACTTTTTAGAATGACATGATTGCCAAAAAGTATGGTGGAGTTGCAATTTATTGTGTATCCTATCTTAATACCAAGCTTCTTTTATGAAACAAACTTTATGTTAAATGGAAAAAGCATTGTGTGAACGAAAATTGGAAGCTTTTTAAGCATGCCCGTAATGCGTCTGTCGCAATAATAATAAAGTATAAGAAAAGATTTTTTCCATCGAAAACTTAACTGCTCACTTCCGTTCAAATTACTCTGGAAAAATATACGTAAACTTGGTGTTTGTAGCAGTGTTAATGCGGAGTGTAATATTGGCCCTAACTTATTAAATGATTTCTTTCTAATAGTAATGTAAATTAACAATGTAGTACAGCTCAGTACCCCTAGGTTGACTAATTTGCATTTAAAAAATTGTGGAAAATGATGTAATCAAATCTAGAATTAACATTAAATCTAATGCAGTCGGTGATGATGATATTCCCTTGCGTTTTATCACATTATTGGACCACTGACGCACATAATCAATCATAGTTTTACTACATCGTGTTTTCCTAATTCATGGAAAATAGCCACAGTGATACCAATAGCTTAAATTACATATGCATCCACTATGAAGGATTTTAGACCCATCAGTATTCTGTGAACGTTTTCAAAAGTATGTGCATCATGTGCATCACTTATGTCTAAGCAAATTAATCAACACTTAGATAGATTTAAATTGCTGTCACTGTATCAATATGGTTTCCAGTCTGGACATAGTGTGCCACTGCTATGATTAAATTTCTGGATGATATTCGCATTTCGTATGATATAGGTGATATAACTTTGCTATGTTTATTAGACTTTTCTAAGGTCTTTGACTGCGTTAGGGCCAGTTTGCAGTGGTAGTTTAAACTTAGTTTAAATTACGTTTGCTTAAACGTCTCAAGGAGTTTAACTATTCGTGCAGTTTTTCAGTGGCAGTTTAAGTTTTATTCAGATCAGTGCTTAAAATATGGCAACATCGGAAAATGTCAGGGAATTATCGATTGTGAATAGCATTTAAGAAGAAGAAGAGGATTATTTTTCTTATTTGGAACAGCTAATATTTCAGTGACGAAAATGACGAAATTTACAAGAAATTACAAAGATTATTTAGAATAGTATATTGCTCGAAATAATATCAGTGAGAAATTGTGCGTGTAATCGTTCAGTGTTACTTTATGCAACAAATTATAGCAGAAAACTTATAAAATAGAAGCCAATTGAAACGTGTGGACTGCAGACCGTAAAGAGCGCATCTCACATTTTTCTGTCAAAAACATCGAGCGTTTAAACGTTTAAACTACGTTTAAAGTTCACTGAAAAACACGATTCTAAGTTTAGACTAAGTTTAAACTACAAATGGAGTTCAACTATCACTGAAAAACTGGCCCGTAATCATTCAATTTTAGTTAACTTGAATTCATTTTTGGTTTTAACAAGAGTTCCGTAGCTTTAATTGCCAGCTATCTCGAAGACAGAAAACAGAGAGTTAGGATTAACAATTTATTTTCAGACTACTATATCATAATGTTTCCTATTTATAACGATAATATTGAACACAAACTATTTCCGGATATACATTTATGTGACAATAAATTACAATTAGTTGACAAAGTGAAAAACTTAAGATTTTATGTAGACTCGAAACTGTCTTGTACTGACCATGTTAATAATACTATTAAAAGAATCCATCCAACACTCAGATGTCTACGACTATCCGCTAAATTTATCCCTTTTCAAACCAAAAAGACACTCGTTTTCCAATTAATAGTCCCAATAATAACTTATTTTGTATTCAACATAACTCGTTATGAACATATATCAGAAAAAAGTAAATGTATTTTGGTCTGTAGTATAACCGACTATCAGACGCAAGAAATTGTATCTTCTTATATAAGTTGATTAATCATAAGACTCCATAAGATACGTTTCAGTGTTTCAAACAGATGTTGTAACTTTATAATACCTAAATATATGTACATATTTGCACTCAAAGATACTTTTTTTCATTAACGCCATCAATCTTTGGAATTCACTACCATTACAAATTAAATCAATTGCCAGAACAAATAACTTTGAGATTTTCGTGATGTCATTTTTTTCAAATCCTCATAGGTAATATTTCAGTTGTTTATTCATATTTTCAAACCAAACATATTTTCAAACTATTAACTTTTATGTCTGTCACTCATATCTTATTATTAAGATGAAATTCATACTATTATTAATTTATTTTTAATTTTTAATTATTAATTTAATTATTATTAATTTTTCATTTTATAATAAATATTGTTTACCTTTTAGTTTTAAATTGTATTAAGTTCTAATCAAAACAATTGTTACGTTGATGATAAATGTGTCCATGTCGTACTATAAAAGTACTTTATGTAACTAATTGTACTAATTGTCTACTCTAATAAATACACAAAAAATTGTTTGGGTCACAAAGAGCGCAGAAAGAGTCACTAGCACCCCCGAATTGCAAGGTTAAATAACAAAGATTGAATATCTTCAAATTTTTAAATTTAAATATATTTTATTGCCTCTCGTGTGTTCTCTCGTTCTACTCAGGCATCAAACCAAGCCCACCTTTCGAAGTCCACTCGGCTCTCAACAGAACCACGCATTATAGAGATAATTCGTTCTTCAGTCACACGACACGTTTGTGGAACAATCTCCCTGCATCCATTTTCCCGACATTTTTGATATTGGCAATTTCAAAACAAACATTCACCGAAACTACTCTATCTTTTTCCCCCCTCCCTTTAACCTATCATCCCCTGAGCGTTGGTTAATTTGTAACAAAAAAAAAAAAACTAAGGTAACCCTAATTTAAAATCCACGTAAGGCAACCTGATCCAACCTTCATAAAAAATACTGATCTAAAGTCTATTTAATAAAACCTGATGTGACATTTATAAAAAAGCCTGATTGGTATTAATATTGTTATGAAAATTCAGTACATGTGCTTCATGAACTCATTCATACATCCAATCTATATGAACACATATATTGGTTGTATGAACTAATTCTTAAAAAGAATTTGTATGAACTTGTTCATTGAAATGAATGCATAGATACTTTGGTTTCATGAACACGTTCATGAGAATATTACAGAATAATGTGAATGAACGTATTCAACTATTAAGTTTAGTAGCGTCAGTAGCTCAGTGGTTAGTAAGTTGTACTGCGAGCCGAAAGGTCAAGGCCTGGACTGGGGATAACAACTTTTTTTATAGAATACATTTTTTTATACCACGCTACCTCTCGGCAGTAAATGACAAACCTACATTGTCTATGAAAAGCTCTCACCTGCCGTTTAGATTCGGCATTAAACTGTAGGTTGAGTACAAATATAACACTAGAAACGATATCCGTTGAGAGATTGAAGTTACTCCAAAAATTTATTTAAACTGTCTCCAGAGCATATTGCCCAAATGCCATATTGCCCAAATGCACTAAAATTGTGTGAATTTCATCATTTTCTGAACCACTAAACCGATTTTAAAAATTTTAAAAGTATTGTATAGCGAATTCTTGAGAAAACTAAGGTTTTGAAATTGAAGGCTGTAGATTTAATGGTTATTTAGATAAAAATCAAAAAAGTTAAAAAATTATCCAATTTTTAAAATTCTTAAAAATACTTTTTATTGAAAACGTTACGTGTTATTAAAAAACTGAGTATGCAGTCAAAATCAGCACCAGCTAGTTATTAAAAATTGTTTCCTACTTAATACGTAATGTTTTTATGTTATTTACAAATTATTTAGATCGTCTTTGACACAACCATCTCTGAAATATTCGTCAAATACGATATATATTGCTAGCAAACATCTTTCAAGTTTACGATTATTTATAGCAAACTTCAATTAAACATCTTATAAATAGGAAGATAGTTGATGAATATTTGGAAAATGTACTCTATTAGAATTCGCTGAGTAATTTTTATTGAATTAAAATAAAATGAATCAAATGAATTTATATTTATTCTAGAATTAAAACAGTATCTTGGTTATACATCGCCATCGTCTTTATAAATCCTTTGAAGGTAAAATTGTACAACGACTTGAGACATCTTCGCGGAAGATCCAAGTCCGTCCGGCGATGCTGTCATCAAAGTAAACTCTGAAAAGAAATAATTTACCATCACATGTTGATAATTTCATTATCAGCTAATTTTATTTTCACTTTTGCCATTAAAATGTAATATTTGAGTTTATACTTTTTTACACCATTGGATTTACTAAATTGTTGTTGATAAATCGAGCGTAAGGAAAGAGTACGCAATTTTCCATTTTTATATTATGTCAAAAATACCTCAAAAGTTTTGTTGCAAATGTTCAGGAACTCAGGATGTTTGCTATCAGTCAACTGTAAATATCTGAATTTTCATTGTTGTGGCAAACATTTAGTAACTATCTGCATATATTTCATATTTAAAAAATATTAATAATTTTGCTACAATATTATTGAAACTTATGGGATGTTAAAAACTTTTCCACTTTATAATATTTATAATATTATATTGCTATCCACAGAACATATTGAAAATGGAAAAAAAGAAAATTTCATGTCTATATCTTAAAATACAAACAACATATTTTCTTAAGTGCTCCCATTTTATTTAGATCTTAATATAAGCTTTTCATAAACAAAGAATTTTTTAAAATAGGATAACTTTAAAAATTTTTACAAATTTTAAAATATTTTTCAGAAAAAAAATCTCTACTTTATGGATTTTTATTAACATAACCATTAAATCTACAATCTCCAAAACTTAACTTCTCTCTATACAATACTTTTTAAATTTTTAAAATCGGGTTAGTGGTTCAGAAAACAATGAATTTCATATAATTTTAGGGCGTTTGAGCCATATGGCTGAGCATAGCTGCCAACCTAAATTCTGACAAAAAATCTGTTTTTCTTACAGCGGTAATTAAAAAATGTATTGACAGATTTTTGCAATTAAAAAATCTAACGCCTAATGAAAAATCTGACAAAAAATCTCTCATGCATTAAAAAATCTACCAAAATCTGAAATTCCTAAAAAAAGGTAAAAAAATCCAAATATATAATATATATACAATAAAAAAAAATCCCACAAAAATCACTAATGCCTTACAAAATCTCACAACAAAATCTTAAATAGAAAAAAACGCGAAAAATATATAGTGTTTTCTGTATTAAAAATAATTTAATAAAAAAATATTAGAATTCATCACATTTTTCTTAAAAACTAAAAATAAATATTAAAATTATATTTTTACAGAATAAATAAATAGATATATTTTGAATTCACAGGTGTTTTTAAAATACATTTTATTTCAAACTAAAAATAATAAAAAAAATAACTTATTACGTATTAAAAAAAAAAATCAAATAATATAAAAAAAATAATAAAAATCTTAATTACACCGAAAATAAATATATACAGTGGTGTTCAAAATAATAAGAGTACTACGTCGTTAAATCAAAATTTGAATCAAAAAGACTTATTTTATTGATTTTATTTTAAAAATATGTTCTACATGTTCAAATGAATGGAAATTCTTTAAAAACAGACATTAACCTGTACATGAAATTCATGTTTTGTATCGAAAATAGGCAAAATGGAATCAATAAAATGCAAATATAATTTAGTAAAAATATCATTTGCTTTCTGGTTCTCGTTTTTTTCCACCAAAAAATATTCCGAGAGAGCATCATAATGCTTGAGTACTCGTTGTACACACTTGTGCAACGACAACCATCGCGTAGGTGCAGGATGAAGAATTTTGTCATGTTTTAACTCGAACATGTCCTGGTAAATTTTTAATTATTCTACTCGCTTCGCTGTCATGAAGTAGTTTGCCAAATGTTTTAAAAAGTTTTCCATAAACTCTGGCAATTCCTTACAAGCATGAGACGCACATAAATGGAAAGAATGACAAACGCACTTCATACCGTGTAAATCTTATGAAAACCAAATTATTAATTTTGAATTTTTGAAAAGCATGTATATAAATTTACGTGGAATGTCCTGTTTCAGCAGTGCGAAAAAGGAGTTGCGAACTCCAAACATAACTGCTGCACCATATGATCCATATCCAATAAGATATTGTTTGTAATCTATAGAATTTTTATTGAAAAATTCTAATAAAATTATATATATGTAATTAAGTGTTTTTATTATTAAATTATTAATAATTTATTATTAAATGAATTACACAATCCATTTAAATCATCTGCCAAAGCCTCTGGCAAATTATTGTCCGCAATAAATTGTGCCATTGACAACTCTTGCGTTTTTCGGATTTGAAGCTGTTCCACAGGAAATATTTGACTTGAAGAAACCGATTTAATTTTTGAAATGTGTTTCGATGTTTTCATATGCCTTTCAGCTTCTTGTTTTCCCGCTTGAAGTTGTATGCCTCCACATGGACGACAAATAAAATGCAATCTAAATTTTGAATGGGGTTCCATCCAATTCGAAAGTGTTGGTATTTTTAACCACTCGTGTCTAAAACCTCGAGACCTAAATTTATTTCTAAAATAAATTGATTTATTAGTTTTTTTTTTATTTTACACTTTTATAGTGTGCATATTACTGTTTAGAAGTTTTGGTCTGAACAATTGATGAATTCTCCGAGGATTCATTTGAGTCCTCATCGTCAAATTGTGGATGTTCAGTCACTTCTTCAACAGTTGTCTGGTTTTCAATACTATAACTCGAAAGTTCGTTTCGCGTCATTTGGACAATACTATCGTCGGAATAAATAGAAGAATCCTGGTTTGCAAGTAATACCAATAATGCTTCGGCAGCATCTTCTCTAGCTGCCCCTGAAGTTGATGCACAAACGCATTCACATTCTGTGTTTGCCATGCAGTTCACGCAAAACACATTTATTTTCCTATATATTTATGTATATTTATATTATACATTTTCTTAATAGTAAATATGTACATTATTCTGAAAAATAGTTGAACTTTCGTTTGTTTTAAGAAAAATTTTGATATATTATCAGACACCGGTGTCTGCGGCAGTTTTCTCTTCCTACCCTCTTATATTATATAGAATATATAGAATACTATTTAAAAAGTTTATTATAAAAATAACTTATCACAAATTACACTTTTCTATTTTCATGAGCAAACCAACTGAACTTTTCATACGAACTTATTTGAATGAAAATATTTGTTATCGTTTTATTTTTTTTGAATTTTGTTGCGTTCGTAACTTTAATTTTTAGCTGACTTGTTGTCATGTTCGTAAATGGCTGTAATATGTTTCTATTGTGAACTCACTCTTTAAGGCATTTATACATTTTCTTGAAGTACAATAAATAAAATTCCGTAAAAAAGATTTTACAGTGAAATATATACAAAACAAAAAAGAAATCTGTATGAAAATAAAAAAATCTTTTTTATAAGAAAAAATCTTACACGGAATTAAAAAATCTGATCAGATATCTTTTATCTACCGGAAATTAAAAAATCTGACAAAGTAGATTTATCTGACAAAGTTGGCAGCTATACGGCTGAGTGAAATAGTGCTCCGTGCAGAATTGTGAAAGTTGTCTTCGTAGTTGTACCGCGAATTTCATATCCTAGCACTGTGAATGTGAAAACAAATATTTTCACATTTGACGTGTGGGAAAACTGCCGCTGCTTTTCGCCGCTTGGATGTGCTAGGTTTTTTAAAATATCGAACAATGCACCGAGAATAGTAAAATGCCAGTCTCGTGCCGCCAAGCATTGTTGTAATGTACGAGTACAGAGACTGCGTAAAAAATGTTCGTAACGTTGTTAAACGCGTCGTTTTTGAGGACTCAATTTATTTAATGTACAAATTATTAACAATAAATACAGTCATGTTAAATTATTGGATACTGAATACAACATTAAAAATTATAATATATCTAATCTTTTCTAGCGAAATGTGCAATTTTTCTATATGTATATTTTAATTGAGATAATTTAATTACATATGTAAATTATGCATTAAACATAAAATTTAAATCGAATATATAATAAAACCAGTTGGGAAAATTAGATCACATGGGAAATTTTAAAGTAGGTGTAATTATGATAGTTAGGATTATCAAAATTATAGTCGGTCTAAGCCGACTATAAATACCCTACACATATGTGTGATTACCATTCAAAGTGATATTGTTGTGTATCATAATCGTAGAGTTCACAGCTTACATATGATCCACTGTCACCAGGGTATACGAATCCTGAAAATAACTACAAACATTCAATCGCTGAAGAATTTCCATTCATTTGATACCCATATTTACAAATGGGTAGGTGTACCGAATTTCGATTTTTTTTGTGAACCACAAGTCTTTTCGCCGGAAAACATTATTATCATGTATTTGAGCATGATGTCAATATATATTTGACCAAAAAAAGTTTACCTAAGCACGTATACATTAAAATTGATCTTTATATGTACATTTTATAAGAGGTATTTGAACATAAGTGGTCGGATCATAGGTCACAATGGACCGATCTCGCCAATTTTTTCGCACATACAGCGTAGGTATATTAGTAATCTAAGTTATAAGTTTCATTTATCTAGCTCTTCAATTTTAAAAGTAGTAGACAGATGGACAGACAGACGGACAGACAGACGGACATCGCTAAATTGACTCAGGAGGTCATGCTGATCAAGAATATATATACTTTTCCATACCGGAGATGCTTCCTTCTGGGTGTTACAAACGGCGTACCAAACTGAATATACCCTTTCACTCTTAGTGTAGGGTATACATAGAAATACGCCTCAGTAAAGGGTTAATAATTAATTTATTTTGGGGTTTTTTTCATTAGTGCCGTACACGCCCTTAACTAAAAACGGGGTTTAAGTGTTTTATACTGTGCAGTTATGTCTAGCTCATGGTGATATTAATCACGAAAAGTAGAGAAAAGATTTCACAGAACAATGTATATATTCTGTACGAGTGCTGTGGATCTTAGTAGATATTTCAAAAAAATATTGTTACGAAAATTTAGTCTACGGAAAACTGTTCTACAATTTCGTATCGCTGGATTGTGTACAAAATGAAAAACACACTAATATTTGGTTTTAACTAGTATTAATTAACTTTATTTACTTAAATAACAACTTAATAATACTTATAACAACTGCTGTATGACTACAATTTATCTTTACAATGTTCGCTCACGAGATTCACTAGTTCACTATCAAATCACAACTGAAGTGCTGTGCCTCAGATGCTGCGCCCTTATATACTGCATGCATCAGTTCGACACTTTTCGACATGTTTCGAGAACATTCTACTCGTTTCGCTGAATAGTCTTGCGTTTCATTTGTTATTGTTGATTGCTTGCACTATGGGGCAAATAACATCTTTTGTAACAATATATATGTCTGAATCAACAAACTATACATAGTTATGGTATACCAAAAGATATATATATGTCTTGTGTGTCTTTGTTGTCACACAGGTTGATATCATTGGATACCTGATATTTATTATAATCGTTTAAATGCAAAAATATATCATCTTTCTATCCTTTTTAGAATTACTGCTTTAGACCCAGCTTTTCCATTATTTTATATGAGCAAATTGGCAAATCATTTGAACAAGAATGATGCAGAATTCGTTGATGTAATTCATACGGATGCTTGGATATATGGAGCTCCAGTTAGCACAGGAACTGCTGATTTTTGGCCTAATAGCGGAAGAACTCTTCAACCGGGTTGTCCAAAAAGAAATTATAAAATGCTTTCGGATAATGGTAAATAAAATTTAATGCATCACATTTTACTATAACAATGTGAAATATATATGCGAAATACATAAATACAATACAGATTCTAGAAATAGAAAATTCTGATACAAAAAAAAATTAAAACTCAAGAAATCAGAGAGATTTATATAATAATAGAGACATATATATATAATTGGTGCCACAGTCTTGAAGAATTTAGACCGAGCTATTAGGTGGGACTAGGGAATACAATCCCGGGATTAGGGATCCCGGGATCCTGAGCATTTTCTAGTCCCAAAAATCCCGGGATTAAAAAGTATTAATCCCGAGATTTTCGGGAATGTCGAAAAATCACTATTTTGTAATAGTACTACAAACGACACGATATAAAATTCATTCCAGAGCTCTCAATACAAAACATGATATAAAATTTAGTATAAAATCAATGAATTAAATTATTCCCACTTTTGAAAAGCTACAACCAAAGTGTTATATACGATATAAATCAATGAGATTAAAAAAATACTTACTAGATTGCAATTTTGACATTGCATTTTTATACCCTACACTAAGAGTGAAAGGGTATATTCAGTTTGGTACGCCGTTTGTAACACCCAGAAGGAAGCATCTCCGGTATGGAAAAGTATATATATTCTTGATCAGCATGACCTCCTGAGTCTATTTAGCGATGTCCGTCCGTCTGTCCGTCTGTCTGTCCGTCTGTCCATCCGTCTGTCTGTCTGTTGAAATCCCTACTACTTTTAAAATTGAAGAGCTAGATAAATGAAACTTATAACTTAGATTACTAATATACCTACGCTGTATTGGCGAGATCGGTCCATTGTGACCTATGATCCGACCACTTATGTTCAAATACCTCATATAAAATGTACATATAAAGATCAATTTTTATGTATACGTGCTTAGGTAAACTTTTTTGGTCAAATATATATTGATATCATGCTCAAATACATTATAATAATGTTTTCCGGCAAAAAGACTTGTGGTTCACAAAAAAAAAATCGAAATTCGGTACACCTACCCATTTGTAAATATGGGTATCAAATGAATGGAAATTCTTCAGCGATTGAATGTTTGTAGTTATTTTCAGGATTCGTATACCCTGGTGACCTATATATCACTTTGAATGGTAATCACACATATGTGTAGGGTATTTATAGTCGGCTTAGACCGACTATAATTTTGATAATCCTAACTATCATAATTACACCTACTTTAAAATTTCCCATGTGATCTAACTTTCCCAACTGGTTATACGTTTTATTTGATTCGATTTATTATAATATTTTTAAAAATAAAATTTTTTAACCCAATTGTTATTTTACTTATTAGTCAAATTTTAATATATACAGTTTTTAAATACATGTTTGGAAATAAATTCGAAAATTTTTAGACCATTTTTGAAATATTTTGTTTGTATTTAGGATATCATAATATAAATAGTTTATGGAGGTTTGAACATAGTCAAACTCACAAATTATATTACAAACTTTTTATGGGTTGTACTTTTAAATATTCGGTACCTTTACCTAATTTGTGTTCTGTTTTTTTTTTATAAACATAATGCAACAAAATTATTATTAATTATTATTGCATACTAATTGTTTCTTTTTCATAACTTTTTGAGAAGAAATCTGATAAAGACTATCTTGTGTATAAAACTCACAATATGTAATTTATTTTGTTTTTCGACGAAAAATGGTTAAAATAGAAAATTTCAAAATATAGAAAACTACTAGAAGTTTAGTTATTTTTATCGTTAGTTTAGACATATATATTATCTTTAAACTAAGTTCCTGTTAATCATTAACTGTGTTCCCGTGACGTGTGATCTAGAGTCAAAGTTCTATTTTCTATAAAAAAACCAAGTAACAACTAGAACCAGATCAAAAGCTAGTTCTATCCAGTTCAATCGAATGCTGTCAAGTTTTCTTAAAATAGAACCGTTGGCGTTCCAGTGGCGATCCAGCTATTATATCTTAAATGCTTTAAAAATAACTAAAAAAACGTCAAATTATGGTTTGAGTATGGAGTAAATTTTTCAAAATTACTTGTATTTTAAACTAATCCCGGGATTGAAAAGTGTTTAATCCCGAAATCGCGGGATTACGAAAACAGGTGCAAATTGTATTCCCTAGGTAGGACCTACAGTTTAATGCTGAAGACGTACCAAAAGTCGGCAAAAAGTTCAAATTGTGTTATTTTTAGAAAAATAAGTTTGAGGATTGACTAATATTGTATGAAAATTTAAAAATCAACATTAAGATGAAGATTTTTAAAAGTGGGCGTTTTAACTCCCATACAACTGAAAAGATTAAATTAATATATGTTGGGAATTACGGGAGCTACAGTGTAGAATGTTTTTCGTTGATATAATTCATTTGTTAAAATTTCATCTTGATTTGACAATTGAGTGTAGTACAACCCAAAATTGTTGAAGTTATTATTATTCGTATAAATGGTCGGTCGCTGAAATGTGAATAACTCCGAAAAGGCAACATTTTCATTGGTGTTTTGAAAAATATAATATGTGTACTAAGAATATAATATGTGTACTAAAATTTTGTCGGTAAAGCAGCGTTTACATTTCAATTTAACAAATTTTCGAGCGTTCTAAATTTAACTAAATTGGAAGACAGCAAACAGACATATGATAATGTGTTTATTAGGGACTTAAAGAAATACCGGTTACCGAATGGCGACCGAATGAAAATCCGTACAATTTAGTTTAGTCAGCAATTTAGTCGAACTCCCGCACACCCTAAGTAACAATATAATCAGTTTTGCCGGAGCGTTCCCGGAACGTTTTTGTTTTCATCTTTCTAAATGACAAATAATTTTAAAAAATATAAAAAAGTAGTGATGCCTTTGAGCGAGATTTTCCGGGATTTTGGAAATATCGTTCTCGAAACAATAATTACACGAATCTTTAATATACCACAGTTATAAATAACTATACAGACAAAAATAATATAAAACCAGTAGGTAATACAGTATGTCACATGGGAAATGTTGAAGTAGGGAAATTATGAAGTTAGTAAGTATTTTGAAATTCATCAACAATAACATCAATAATAACAATAACAACAGAACCGGTTTCGCACTGCCTGCTGAGTTGCTGCACTCGCTGTTTTTTGCAATTGCCAATGCAAACGACTTTAAAGCCTCGAAGAGAACTTTATGGCTTTACGAAAAAGCAAATTGGCTTGAGTTAAATGATTTTTTTCGCAACTTTAATCTTTCTCTGACAGAGACAAAAATTCCGCGGCTTTAATGGTACACAATATTATTTTATAGGGTATGCGGTCCTTCATACCTTCTAAAAAGATTAGCATTAAACCCAAGGACCACTTTTGGTTTAATGAGACTTGCATAATTGCAGTCAGGTTGAAAGAGGAAGCCTTTCAGAATTGGCGTTCTAACAAGAATGGTAATACTTAAAGACTTCGTATACAGGCTAGGAATCGCTGTAATGCCGTAATATCACACGAAAAGTTTCTTCACGAACAAAACGCGCTCAAAAAGGTCCTACTCTATCACAGAGGTAATCAAAATTTCTGGGCATTCGTAAAAATGGTGAAGAATCAGACGACATTGTCTACAACCAACTCCTATTATGGATGGCCAGACCTTCACGGTTGATAAAGCTAATCTCTTGGCAGAATTATTTGCAAACAATTCAACGGTCCCAGATAGTAATCAACCACTGCCCGTTGTCGATTTTGTTTCTTCTGCAATGCCGGAGATCCATTTTCGAACTCGGGGAGTTAAAAAGGTTTTAGCAAACATTAACAATCTTATTGGAAGGTTGCCAATGTCCAACCAGTTCCGAAAAAGGGCGCGGCTACGAATCCTGCCAATTACCGACTCTTTGCAATATGCTCTGCACTCTCCAAGGTAATGGAGAGCGTAATCAACTTACACCTTGTGAACAACGAATTGCTCAGTGACCGCCAATATGGTTTTCGTAGGGCCAGATCCACAGGTGACTTGATGGCGGTCCTCTCCAAAATAACTGTGTTTACCTTTTCGAGAAGAGTAAGGCTGTTGCTTCGATATTTTCAAGGCTTTTGATCCCACACTCGATCGATAAAAACTCGTTTCAAAATTATAATAATTTAGAATATATTTAAATTACAAACATATTAAATAAGTCACAATTATGCAGCCTTATTAAAAATAAATCTAAAAATAATACATTGGCTAATAAAATAGCTAGTTTTTATATTTTTAGTTCAAAATTTCGAGAATTCTCGTCGAGATTCTCGATCTCGTTGGAATAATTGGATCTCGTTCTCGGATCTCGTCTCGACTCTTAAAGGTAATCTCGTTCTCGATATCGTCTCGAGTTTCGAGATGAGATCGATAGAGATCTCGAATTTTCTCGTCTCGCCCGCATCTCTAAAAAAATGTGAATTTACTACAGTATTTTTTGTTTCCAAAGTATCAAAATGTTCTAAAACAATAATTGCAAAAGCTTTATAGATACCGGATGTAGATGCATTTTCCCACTGACATTGTCTCTTTTAACGGTCTGTTTATACTCCCTTAAAAATTTTGGTTTGAGTCCCTACTAGTTGAATACGTATAGATCTTCACGGACTTCTTTAATATTTACAAAATACGAACGTGGTACGCAAATTCTGAGAATTCAGCAATTTAAGCGGATTGAATGAAATAACATGCATAGATCCTAAACATCTTGTACGAAATGATTTTGAAAATCCAATATCTACTTAATAATTTGTAATATCAAAAATATTGTATAATGCTATTTATTAGCTATTGGTGTTTGCTACTACAAAAAATATGCAATATAAAAAATTATGTAATTATGCAATAATTTTGGTTCTAACCAACAACAGAATAATGAAAAACTATTAAAATATTGAAATAAATAACTCTTTTATTTTAGATTTATCAAGTCACCGGCGATCTTGGTGGTTTTGGTCGGAAAGTGTAGAGAATCAACATTCAGTAAAATTTAATGCTGTAAAGTCAAAAAATTGGAATGATTTTAAAAGTGGAAAAATTGAAGAAATTAAAAAGGATATCGTGGTTATGGGACATGATTGTCCAACTACGTAAGTACACACAATATATAAATTTGATGCGCAAGCTAAATCATTGTACAATCAACATATTTAATTTTATGAAATGTTAATAGTGTTTAGATGTATTTTTCTATTCTTTTTGTCATGTAATAAAAAAAAACATAGAGGAAGAAGTAAATTTGAAGCTCAATAATGGCAATAATTTTGTTGGCAACAATTCTATAAATATTAAAAAGTGAATTACATAGATATTAATAATTCTGTATTTTTGTAGCATTACTGGAGATTTTTATCTACAAACTAACGGAATAAAACCTTTTGCGCGCGGATTGAATGGAATAACATACATAGATCCTAAACATCTGGTAGGAAATGATTTTGAAAATCCAATATCTACTTAATAATTTGTAATATCAAAAATATTGTATAATGCTATTTATAAGCTATTGGTGTTTGGTACTACAAAAATTATGCAATATAAAAAATTATGTAATTATGCAAAACCTGTGTTTTGGTACTATAAAAATTAGAATATAAATAAATAACAAAATCAAAGTAGTTAATTTAATTTGTTTTTTTTGTACGTATGAACATTTTATTGTTTTATTTATTTCGGTATAAATTATGTGTAAATATCAAGAAAGCAGCGGTATGACAACTGCAGTGATTTTAAATCTAAAATATTTTAAATAAAAGTTGGGTATTCTTTTGGTCGACTAGCAAAAATTATAAAAATGTACATAACACTCATGTCAAAATATAAACTATTTTCAATGAAGTAATTTTTATTACGTTTTATGAAATGTTTTATGAAATGTGAACTAAAATTAAGGATGATATTTACTAAAACTAAGGAAATTTTTATTACGTTTTAGGAAATGTGAACTAAATTTAAGGATGATATATCCTAAAACTAAGGAAATTTTTATTTCGTTTTAAGAAAAGTGAACTAAAATTAAGGATGATATTTCCTAAAACCAAGGAAATTTATATTACGTTTTAGGAAATGTGAACTAAATTTAAGGATGATATATCCTAAAACTAAGGAAATTTTTATTTCGTTTTTGGAAATGTGAAGTAAATTTAAGGGTGATATTTCCTAAAATTAAGGAAATTTTCATTGCGTATAAAGAAATGTGAACTTCATTTTTGTTTTTATACCCTACACTAAGAGTGAAAGGGTATATTCAGTTTGGTACGCCGTTTGTAACACCCAGAAGGAAGCATCTCCGATATGGAAAAGTATATATATTCTTGATCAGCATGACCTCCTGAGTCGATTTAGCGATGTCCGTCTGTCTGTCCGTCTGTCTGTTGAAATCCCTACTACTTTTAAAATTGAAGAGCTAGATAAATGAAACTTATAACTTAGATTACTAATATACCTACGCTGTATGTGGCGAGATCGGTCTATTGTGACCTATGATCCGACCACTTATGTTCAAATACCTCTTATAAAATGTACATATAAAGATCAATTTTTATGTATACGGGCTTAGGTAAACTTTTTTTGGTCAAATATATATTGACATCATGCTCAAATACATGATAATAATGTTTTCCGGCGAAAAGACTTGTGGTTCACAAAAAAAATCGAAATTCGGTACACCTACCCATTTGTAAATATGGGTATCAAATGAATGGAAATTCTTCAGCGATTGAATGTTTGTAGTTATTTTCAGGATTCGTATACCCTGGTGACCTATATATCACTTTGAATGGTAACCACACATATGTGTAGGGTATTTATAGTCGGCTTAGACCGACTATAATTTTGATAATCCTAAATATCATAACTACACCTACTTTAAAATTTCCCGTGTGATCTAACCTTCCCAACTGGTTTTTTTTTATTTTTATTTATTTTTTATATATATGTACCTAAATACAAATATTTTCAATATTTACATCTTATTATTAATATATATATATATATATATATATATATATATATATATATATATATATATATATATATATATATAAATTGTATTTTCTTAAAATAACACAAAAAGGGAATGTTTTACTTGTAAATAATTTTGTTTAAAATATAATAAGTTGTATAAAATATAAGTTTCAAAGAAATATTTTGGGTCTTAAGTACGTCTAATTATTTAGAGTATAGAAATGTATTGGTGGATACTTTAAATCACATACATCAAAACATTTAAAATGTGGCGAATCATTATTTAATACTAAATAAGATACGTAATGATTAGCATACTCAACAATTGAAATTTGGTTACAGAGAATATACATTTTTTCATTAATAACACAAAATTCAGTTATTTCATATGCTTCAAAATTTGGATTATAAAAATAAATAATATTTTTTTTTTATAAATGGTTCCGTTTATATCAAAACTAGAAACACAAAAACTTTCTTTGAAGTCCTCTTCTTTAAATATTAATTTTAACTCGTTACAAAATGGCGAAAACTCTGTTTTATATGTACGGTTACCCAAGTTAAGTGTTTTTTTTTCAAAATTTATTATATTTTCTGAAAATACTAAGCAACATTTTAACGCTATACATAATGGTGCATTCTATCTTGAAGTTATGTTCTTTGAGTATGATTTTAACTCTCGGTGTTTTGACTCAAAAGGGAATGTCCAAAGATCTTTTAAAGGACCTGATTGCTCTATTATTCGAACGTAATGATTTAGAAAATGGTGTTTTGGATTTAAAGTATCAAGAAATAATTTTGTATATTCTCGGTTATGATATAAAATACGTTCTTTTAAATTAATTAGATCAATGTTACTAAATTCACTTAAAAGCAGACAATCAAGAAATTCTAATAAATTGATAAAAAATGTCCAGATTATATCACTTTCATGTACTAAATCACAGATAATTAATGGAAAGAAATGTGCAAATATAAACATTTCCCTTGCAGATAATTTTAATTTAAAATTTTTCAAATTATGTAATTGAATTGGAGGCGACATATTACCATTTTCCGTCTCCCCATAATTAAAAGTTAGCTTTGGCATGTTCAATAATTCTATATCAAAGGTCTTTTTTTGGATAAAATACAAAATAATATGACAAATATCATATTTTAAAACACCCTCCAGAACGTCATGAAGTATGTCAACTGAATAGTTTTCAACGACATGAAAATTTTCGATAGTATTAAAAATTGAATTTTCCCTTACTCCAGTGATATTAAAATTATTTTCTAAGACATCTTCATCGTAATTTATTTTGTTCCTTAAATTATCTTCTATATACATAGATTGTGTTTCTATTTTTTTACATTTACAAAATCTGCAATAATAATTAGAGGAGAAAGAACGTGAAAATCCTAAAACACAATTTAATGCTAAGTTGTCACCCGTTATCAAACCTAGCACAAAATATATACTTTTTACTCCTGACTTAGTTTGAATTTCAATCCCATTTTTTTCTAAATCATTCAAAACTTCTATAAGTTTATAAAAACACCTATCATTTCCAAAAGTTTTTATATCAGAAGATTTAAATAACGTCGCTACAAATATGTTTTTTAATTTGTACTTAAGTGACAATGGAGCTGTAGGAAGCGAATAATATGCGGCTAAAAGTGAAGTGCTTTGTGATCCTAAGGGATTGTTTATTTCAAAATCGTCGAAATATAAGAAATATGGAATAGCAATTTTATTTTCATAATTTGTTTCATATTGTTTCATTGTTACTTTTAAGCAACAATTATTTAAATATTGCGGACTAACTGGTTTATTGACGGCTACAGCGTATTCACAACATTCTTCATCGATTGCAATATATTGAGTCATATTTTCGACAAGATCAGGCTTGTATGTTTCAATTTGTAATCTAGTGTTGTACCATTTAGTTTCATTACGCATGTGTCTACTATACGTTTTGAAATTGCTAAAAGTCTGCTTACACGAAACATACCCGCACTACTATTCATTATTTTTTGCAGTGCTATGAACATTTTTCAAATGAGATAAATAAATATCACAATCCTTAAATAATTCATGACACAAAAAACAGATAATCATTTTGAAAAAATATTTTAATTAACGTTGTGATTCGCGTAGGTTTACTGAAGTATAAAATGTCTTTTTTTGATCAATTTTAATAATAAGTGTGAATGTTATTTTATGTTTTTAAGTATTTTAATTCAATTTTGGTTTAACTTCATTTTTTTTAATTAATTTAAAATATTATTTAAATTTTATTTGAAAGATAAGATAAAATGTAAATCAAATTTTAGTTAGAATTTATGTGTACATTTATTTTTATTTACAGTTAACATCAAATAGTTATAGGCTAAGTTAAAACTTAAATTATAATAAGAGTTAAGTTAAGATTTGAGTTATATTTTAAAATAAATTAATATAAAAGTTGCAATTAAAGTGATTTGAGTTATATTTTAAAATAAATTAATATAAAAGTTGCAATTAAAGTGAATGTTAAGTTTTAACATTACATTAAAAAAGTTAAATTTAATTCAAATTTTAAAGTAAGACTAATGTTAAAATCAAGTAAAAATGGTATTAAGTTAAAGTTAATATATATATATACTAATTTTTTAAAATTTTCAATTAAGTTTCAAATTTAAGAAAAAAATGATTGTAAAGTGAAGTTAAAATGTAGTTATATTTACAGTTAATGTTAAAGTTCAAATAAAATTTAAAAATAAAAATAAAGTTAATGTCATAAAGTTAAAAAAAAATCTAATTAAAGTTAGAATTAAATATATGTTTGGTTAAAAATTTATTTTTTAAGGAAATGTTAACGTTAAAATTAAGAAATAAGTTTAAATGTATTTACAAATAAAGCTGAAGTATAAAATTATTTTAATAATTAAGTTTAAATTAAGTAATATTTAAAGTTAATGTTAAAGTTTAAATTAAATTTAAATTTTTACATACATTTAAAATTCACGTTGAAATTTAATTGAAGTAAAATATATTTGAGCTGAACGTATTTTAAATTTTAAGTTAAAATGTATATTAGTTAAGTTTAAATATTTAGTTAATACATTTAAAATTTGAATGTGTTGAATGTATTTAATATTGTTATTTTAAATTGAAGTTGAATGTAAAAAATGACGGTTCAACTTTGAAATAAAATTTAACAAATTTATGTATGATTTCAACTAAATATTGCAAGTGTTATTTACATGTTATTTAAATAAGATTTTCCAATCTTTTTAAATCATTTATAATAGCATACACTGAACTGGACTTTTCGTCTTTTTGTAACTCGATTTCATAGAAATAACTTTGAAAAAACATCCAAATAAGTTTACAATCAGTTGGGTATTTCAAATAATAATAATAATAGTTTGGCGCTACAGTCTTGTATAGAACTTCGGCCGAGCTCTCTCACCATTTTGAGCTGTGCGTGTTTTATTTGTACTCAAAGTGGTGGGACCTACAGTTTATTGCCGAATCCGAACGGCGGGTGAGAGCTTTTCATAGGCAATGTTTTACTCTCGTATGTTTGCCATTTACTGCCGAGAGGTAGCGCGGTATAGAAAAATGTTTCTATGAAAATGTTTCTAGAATTAAATATATGTTTGGTTGAAAATTTATTTTTTAAGGAAATGTTAACGTTAAAATTAAGAAATAAGTTTAAATGTATTTACCAATAAAGCTGAAGTATAAAATTATTTTAATAATTAAGTTTAAATTAACTAATATTTAAAGTTAATGTTAAAGTTTAAATTAAATTTAAATTTTTACATACATTTAAAATTCACGTTGAAATTAAATTGAAGTAAAATATATTTGAGCTGAACGTATTTTAAATTTTAAGTTAAAATGTATATTAGTTAAGTTTAAATATTTAGTTAATACATTTAAAATTTGAATGTGTTGAATGTATTTAATATTGTTATTTTAAATTGAAGTTGAATGTAAAAAATGACGGTTCAACTTTGAAATAAAATTTAACAAATTTATGTATGATTTCAACTAAATATTGCAAGTGTTATTTACATGTTATTTAAATAAGATTTTCCAATCTTTTTAAATCATTTATAATAGCATACACTGAACTGGACTTTTCGTCTTTTTGTAACTCGATTTCATAGAAATAACTTTGAAAAAACATCCAAATAAGTTTACAATCAGTTGGGTATTTCAAATAATAATAATAATAGTTTGGCACTACAGTCTTGTATAGAACTTCGGCCGAGCTCTCTCACCATTTTGAGCTGTGCGTGTTATATTTGTACTCAAAGTGGTGGGACCTACAGTTTATTGCCGAATCCGAACGGCGGGTGAGAGCTTTTCATAGGCAATGTTTTACTCTCGTATGTTTGCCATTTACTGCCGAGAGGTAGCGCGGTATAGAAAAATGTTTCTATGAAAAGATGTTGTTAGCCCCAGTGCAGGCTTGAACCGGGGACCTTTCGGCTCGCAGTCCAGCGCACTAACCACTTAGCTACCGCGGCTACTTCAAATACCCAATTGTTAAATTTATAAAAAATGTCTGAGAAGTAAAAAAAGTATTCCTTTATATTAAAGTAGTCGTTACCAATTCCACAAATATTTGGTTGGACGGTTTCTTTCTAGTTGTAGCATTCGTCAGTAATCAGTTTTATTTTCGTGTTAAGATCAGAAATAGAGCTTGAAATCCCGAAATGCGTTTCGGGAATCACAAATGGTAGTTTTGGTGACGCGCTTACGTTTACTTTGTGGACTACATATGACCTTCTTAGATGTAGGTACCAACAAGGAGTGCACCAATATGGTGATGATTAAAGAAAGCGCTTCTGCAATAGAGTTCATTATAGCTTTCATTTTATGCACAACATATTATTAATCTCTTACCAAAATCAAATAGCCCATCCTCTAATCTTTGTAAAATAAGTAAGCTATATGATTCCTTTATTCTTTGACTCATAAGCGGAAGATCGTCCTTGCAGAAGTCACTCCATTTCTCAAATAAAATATTTTTTTTGCCACGAAATATTTCTTTAAAATCGACATTTATCTAATGAAATCACAAAAATAAATACAGAATAACTGCTAATAATTAGACCAAAGATATTACCGAAGCTTTGTTTATACAACGGCCATTCTTCCAAAATATTTTGTAAATTTGTTGAAGACTGCAGCAAACTGTGGCGAAGGTTAAAAGTTTAAGACCATTTTTTTAAAATTTCATCATATGGTTCAACGTTGTACTTCAACCAATTAGCATCATCTAAACAATAATATATATATATAGTATAACTGTTATTACAATAATAATGAATGTTTAACAGGGTTTGAAACCATATCCTTTATATCAAGAAATTATCTACATATTTAAAAACTCTAATTAAAATTATGACTAAAAATAATATTAAAAAAATACTACAATTCTCATTTTTATTGAAAATTTGTACAAAATATCATAATGATAGTTTAGCGCTATAGGTCTGAAGACAATCCCTGTTTTTAAATAGTATTATACATACTAGACTCTGAAATGTCTCCAACGTAGTCCTCAATGTCAACAGCAACGGAAGTTGGCTGCTTTTTTGACAGAACACCGTCACGACGAAGTAAATATATCGTGTTATGGTACTTTTGGTACAAACATCCGCCTGGTTTCTTGCCTTTATTATGGATGTAATAAATTTCCTAAATTTTGAATTAAAATATGTATACATATTTAATATTATCAAATATTACCTTGGATTCAGTATTAAAGCAACGTACTATTTCTTCTGCATAAGCTTCAAATATTTTTGGGCTGGGAGTAGTTTTTTTATTAAGCAGATATTCCGTTATCACTGCAGCAATTTTTTTACGGTAACACGGACTTAGTGTTTTGTTGTCGCAATAATATTTTAAAGTTTGTTTCACAGTGGCCGACAAATTTAATATTTCCGTAATAGACAGCTAAAATTATGAACATTAAAAACTTTCGTCCAACATAAAAACTAATTTTACCTCATTTGTATTTTCAACATATTTATTGGCCAATATGGATACAAACGAATCAATTGTAGGTACCGATTCCAAGAAACTCTCCTTTAAACAAATGAAAATATACGATTTAAATTTATTATTAAGTGTAATAAAATTTTAATAGAAGCGATTTGAGAAATTATATTAAAATTTTTAGATTTTTGTCACTTTCCCCCCCGATTTTTTTTAACGGCCCTTAAAATAAACTTCAGCCGCTGAACTATATAACGAGACACACTGAATAAACTTAGGCCAATCTTCTCAAAAATATCGATTGACATACCCGAATGTACCTATGCCTATTTGTTCCAAAAAGTTCGAATGACCAACCTGACTTTGAACTAGGACTTTTCAAAACCATATTTTACCTTACCTGTTCCTCTTGCCATTTTCTTAAATTATACTCGAATTGTACTCGCGCACCAAACATATTTTTGGGAACAAGCGAGTCCAAATGATTGCTCCTTAAAAATTTTATATTTTCTGCAGTAAAACCGTGTTCTAAATTAAATAATTGATAAGAAATCAATATGGCAAATTATGTGTAACTTACCTTCGAAAAGTTGCAGGAACATATCTCCTTGTAGATTGTATAAGAAGTCTTTTAATTCCATCTTGAAAACAGCAGCAATTAGCATCAAACTTTCACAATTTCATTCACAATTTTAAAGAATTTCTTCAAAATGAAAATTTGATAATTTTTCAAACGTCAATGAATAACAATATTTCCAAACACAAAATTTAAAAAAAATATATATAAAGTTTCATGTATACGTTAATAAAAATATGTTATTTTTTTGTTTGGCAATACCGTCACATAAATAACAGGATTTCCAATTACGGAAATGAGTAAAATATTTAAATTCTGTATGAATTTTAAATTAAATTCTAAAACTGTGGTAACCATTGTTGCAGAGAATGAGAGGGAAAATGAGAAATCAAATGAAATTTCAAATAGGGAAATATATGAACTAATTTTAAGGAAATGACAATACAGCGTTAACTAAAAATAAAAAAATAAAAAAACAACTGAGGAAGTGTGTACTTAATGCAAAGAAATTTCAGCTTACTTCGATTAAGTTCATCACTTCCTTATTGGAAGTATGTACTTTTTTCTGAGTGTACGAACAATAAAATTATTGAACTTTAAACGTTACTTTCATATTAAAAACCTTTTGAAATAGGGATAGCTTCACAACTGCTTCCAAAACGGTTATTTGGTAAACTTTGGCTGATGTTTTGACCCTTTGTTTGCAAAAATACACAAGTCAGTGATCCCATCGTAAGATACAGCTCACCAAACCACGACCTGTGGGATTAGTTCAGATACATAGATGATCGTACATAAACCCACCAAATAAATTTCAATTTTTCTACACCGTTTGAAAAAAAAATGCCCACACTGAGCGTCGAAAATTAGCACATTTAAACAGTTTTATTGTTTTCCCAGCGTAGTGAATAAATGGACTTAAACCTTTTTTTCATCAAACCTTTCAATTCCTGTTCTGTAATTTTTAGCAGATAGTATTTTTATACATACAAGTTATCTTTAGAGTTTGCTTGCGTCACACGGTGAACAAAATGATGAAATTTTTGAACAAAAATATTTTTTTTTTATTTAATTTTTTAAACTATAATATAAATTAAAGATCCACTATGAATAATCTGTAACAATTTTACTTATAACATTAATAGTTTAAGAGATATGAGCTTTTAAAGATAAAAAAAATATTGCATACCATACATAAATATTTATATGAAAATACATAATAGAACATAACTAAAATATCCCTGCTTATCCTCTCAAATCCTTAATTTTGTATTTAGGCTTTTACAAAATACATTCTCGGATTAGATGAAATTATATGGCAAACATTATCATTTTTATTCTAATTAAATTCATTTGTGCCTTTTATACCCTACACTAAGAGTGAAAGGTTATATTCAGTTTGGTACGCCGTTTGTACCACCTTGAAAAAAACATCTCCGGTATGGAAAAGTATATATATTCTTGATCAGCAAGAATATATATACATCGATTTAGCGATGTCCGTCTGTCTGTTGAAATCACGATTACAGAAAAAGTTGAAGAGCTAGAGCAATGAAACTTTAGATTTAGATTACTTATATATCTAAGCTGTCTGAACAAGAAAATTGGCATGATCGGTTTATTGTGAGAGAACCGACCACTTATGTTCAAATACCTCATATAAAATTTACATCAAGATATCAATTTTACTGCATACGTGCTTAGGTAAACTTTTTTGGTCAAATATATATTGACATTATGCTCAAATACATGAAAATAATATTTTCCCACGAAACGACTTGTGATTCACAAAAAAAAAATTGAAATTCGGTACACCTACCCATTTGTAAATATGGGTATCAAATGAATTCTTCAGGGATGGAAAGTTTGTAGTTATTTTCAGGATTCGTATACCCTGGTGACCTATATACTACTTTGAATGGTAACCACACATATGTGTAGGGTATTTATAGTCGGTCTAAGCCGATAATCCTAACTATCATAATAACACCTACTATAAAATTTCCCATGTGATCTACCCAAGTAACAATTTACTAGACAAGCCCATTTTCTGTCTAGTTTCTAGTCAGAAAATACAGGGCTGCACTGGATAGAAAAACTTGCGTATTACTGGCTGCTTTCTGGTTGGGTTTTGCTGGGGCTGTAAGAAGGTAAAACTAGATAGAAAAACCACTAGCTACTTTCTAGGCTGGCTATAATGGTACTAAACTGGCTAGGAAAACGTCTTCAAACTAGCTACTTCCTAGACTGGCTATGATGTGGCGAAACTGGCTAGGAAAACTTATTGAAAACTAGCTACTTTCTAGACTGGCTATGATAAGGCTAAACTGGCTAGGAAATCGTCTTCAAAGCTAGCTACTTTCTAGACTGGCTATAATGGTGCTAAACTGGCTAGGAAAACGTCTTGAAAACTAGCTACTTCCTAGACTGGCTATGATAGGGCTAAACTGGTTAGGAAATCGTCTTCAAAACTAGCTACTTTCTAGACTGGCTATGATGTGGCTAAACTGGCTAGGAAAACGTCTTCAAAACTAGCTACTTTCTAAACTGGAGCCGTAAAGCTTAACTGGCCAAGAACAATTTCCATTGACAAGTTATTTTCTGAAAAAGTGTTCAAAGCGAACCACTGGTTAGAAATAAGAATGGTTGTAATGTTGTCAGAGAATTCTCCGCATTTTTATTTTGTTTATTAATTGATAATTTCAAATTTTCAAAAATGCGAAAAAATCTTTTTATTTTTAATTAATCTAAATTCTGCCTAAAAGAGTAATTAAAACAAGGTGTAATCAAGGTAGGTGTGAGAAAATTGAAGAAAGTCGAAGACTATTTCTTTCAAACATTTTTCGTTTTATTTTTTTGTAAAACTTTTTTTTTTGTAAGGCAAAGAATGCTTTTTTGCGTTGTTCTTGTATTATTTGTATATATTTGTATAATTTGTAATTTGTATATATTTGTATATACCCAATAGCAATGAGTTTAAGGTTCGATAAATTTGGATAATTTTCTTTTACAACCAGTGTGGATGTAATGTCATGATCAAGCCGAATAAATGAATGTAATTCCAACGTTGGTTTTCGAAGTTAAAAAAACTTGACACGAAATTCACTACACAAAATTACTACAAAAAATACCGTGAGTGAGTGTGCGTGAGTACAAATTTTTCGTGAGTGAGTGTGCGTGAGTCGAATATTTCATAAAATAAAAAAATCTCAGTTTTATTTTTTTGCGATTATATATATTTTTGCTGAACTACAGAACAAGTAGCACCACCCCTTGAACTCAGAAGGTTTCGGGAAGGCGACTGCCCACATTTCAGAACTATAAAAAATCAAACCCTTTCTAACGACCGTCAGATACCCACCCTTTCGTTAACTCAGAATAAGTTGCAACAATTTATCTAACCCCTGCAAACCGGCCGTACTTAGTATGGGCTAGTCAATTTTTGTGGGGTCATGTCAATAGTTTTTGCTTGGTTTCATACGACCGTTCATGGAACTCATTGGAACTCATTCATTCCCGTAGAATTCTTTCCCGTAGAGTTTGACCAATTGCTGATATAATGTGTTTTTAATTTTTCGGATATATGGGAGGTGCCACGCCCAGTCCAACAATCCCACCGATATATAGCCTATACTCTGCCCAGACCCAACATACATATTGTGTCAAAATTTTATTCAATTCAGCCGTTTAGACGTCTATTCGAAACATACAGACATACATACATACTTACATTCACAAATAACGACAATTCTCAAATATTTTAAACAAATTCTTTAACGGAGAATTATTCTATGAGGCGTGATCACGCGTGATTGTGATTGAATCATAATTTTACTCACGTGATTGTGTGTGAGTGTGAGTAGAGCAAAAATGGCCGTGAGTGAGTGTGAGTGATTATAAATATTCTTTCGTGAGCGTGAGTGAGTGTGATTCAAAACTCACTCACGTGCCCATCTCTAGTGGCAACCCAGTGACGTGTTAAATTAAATGTTAACAAGAAAATTTTCACTTTTTTCACCACTACATGTGCGCCACTGCATTCGCACAATCAGTGAGATCATTGTTTTTCGCTTGAACTAGCAAACAGACAAATCAATTAATATATAAGTCCAGGTCCAAACACGAAAGTCATCCCGAGAATTCCACTGCACGAAAAAAGCACGATGAGCTGATATACACTGTAAGTGGCCAAGGTTTACGAATACGTTTATGAAATATTTATATATTTTCATTCATACGCAGACAACATTGATATTTAATGCGAACCTGGCAAAGTTAAGCATCGCAGTGCCGCAATTGGATTCACTGGTTTGATCTTCGCGGCACGTCGTGCATTTTACAAGAAGTTCCTGTACACTGCCACCGGTGCAGGTGCTGTTGCAGTTGTAGAACATATTTTAATTTCTTTTAATATATAGTATTATAACTTATATGCGTTTTCTTTTATTTTATATTGAAACCTTTAATTAGGGAAATATATGCGCTTGAATTCAAGTGTAATTTGAAGGTCGAATCACATTTTATTTATAGCTTACAATTTAGTTAAACCTCGAAGGTATATTGAATGTCGGAATTCAGGTTTTTGATTTATTGGGTATATATATATATATATATATATATATATATATATATATATATATAATTTGTATGAATTTGTTTATTTAAAGTAACACCAAAGTAATCAATAAATTTTTTGTAATATTTAAAGAATTTTATATATTGACTAGCAAACGACTATTTTACGTACTAAAAAAACTATCTAGGAAGTGGGTAGTTTAACTATCCAATCTCCACCTGGAACTAGCGTGACACCACTGGCAAGTTCCTAGATAGTTTTACTGGCTAGAAATAAGTATGGCTTCTAGTAAAACAGGCAAGTTACTGGCCAATTACTGGTTGGCATTGTTACTT
Source organism: Dryomyza anilis (assembly GCA_951804985.1). NCBI lineage: Eukaryota > Metazoa > Arthropoda > Insecta > Diptera > Dryomyzidae > Dryomyza > Dryomyza anilis. Next base: position 78,015,363 of record OX638131.1, read on the forward strand.
GGATAACCTTCCCAACTGGTTTTTAATTTATTCAAGGTGTGCAAGCGAAATCCTGCATTCTCATTAACTTTTTTCTAATCACAATCAATGTGATAAAAAATATATCATCTCGATATCGTTTCCAGATTAGAAGAAATTACATTGCAAATATTACCATTTTTCATACATTTGGGATTTTTCGTAAATTTATTTCAAGGACTACAATCGATAATCTTCGTTCGCACTAACTTTTTTATGATCACAATCCATGTGGGTAAAAATAAAAAATATATCATCCCGATATCGTTCCCGGATTAGAAGAAATTACATGAAAAATAATACCAGTTGTATTCTAATTTTTTTTTAATTTATTCCAAGGACTGCAAATGATATCCTTCATTCGCACTAACTTTTTTCTAATCACAATCAATGTGGTAAAAAATAAGAAAAATACTACCCTGATATCGTTCTCGGATTAGGAGAAATTACATGGCAAAAATTATCATTTTATTTTCGAATTTCATACATTGTAGTTTTTTTTTTTTGTAAATGTATTTCAAGGACTGCAAACGATATCCTTCATTAATACTAACTTATTTCAGATCACTATCAACGTGGTCAAAAATAAAAAAAAAATTATATCGATATCGGATCTAGATTTAAAAAAAACACAAGTCAAAAATGTCCACAAAATTCTCGAAGTTTAAATATTTCTACATAACTTTTGTGAATAAATAGAAGACATTTTGTAAAGCATAACTATACCTTTATATTTTTTAAAGTAAAAAAAATCAACGAAATCTACCGATTTGTTTTGAAGTTATATCAATTTGTTCAAAAAAAGTGCTTTTTGTTCACCGTGCGCGCTCCCGAACAACTGTAAAAATCCATTGAGTGGCACGAAACAATAACTTTGGCAAAATCTTGAGTTGATGCAGTTTTTGCATTTGTTGCGTGCTCCACGGGTCCCTTTGATCTTGCCTTCATTGATGAAATCGTCAGTGACAATTTTCCCTCGAAGTCCACAATTCTTTCCTAACATTTATTATTAAATAAAAACGCAAGGATATTTTAGACTTGCTTTATACTTTTATTAATTATTTTTAAGTATTTTTACAAGCTTGAGTTTAAACTGAAAACACGTCTGCACTCTAAGGCAGTTAAAATCATAATCCTTAAAAACTAAACTTAACCTCTACTCATCACCTCGGTATCGTGCGACTCACGAACCCCTTGCTTATACTTATTACTTAAAACACAACTCATAAATGCAAGCAAGCATATTCTTAAATCTACGTACTACTAAAAACCTCATGAACCCCACATCGGATATTACTAATGTTGTGAAATCATTAACTGTGAGAAAATTCCATTGTGCTAAATTCTTAATTGGTTCCCATGCTGCATTTTTCGTTACTTTTAAGCAGACTTAATTTTATCTCCTGAAAGTATGCACTCATAAACATTATGTACTTGTTCCAGTTACGTCGTAGACGTTATGTTAGGTTAACATGCATCTGGTATTGTGCTTTTATATTTGAACTTTATGTGCATACTGGTTATGCGCAGGCTTTCTTAAATACACAAAAAAAACGTTTCTGATTCACAACATTCTTCCCCCCTTATTTTAAGAAAAAATTATTATTAAAAAGAATAATAGTTTTTTCTTTTACATCATTAATATTTCAATATATTTCTTAATTTATTTAACTTACAATAATATTTAAAATCAATAATTATTTTTCATATTATTATAATTTATTTTACTTATTTTCATTTTAAGAATCTTTTTAATGCTTATCTTCGTTACTCAATTACTTCATTAATGGTTTTAGTGATATTTATATACTTTATGTAACGCTAAAAAGAAAAATGTATAACATTACAAGTCACTGAACGTTGCAATTGACAAAGCAGTAGTTGATCAAGTTACCGCTTTGCAATCGCTGCGTTCCGTGTTCCTCTGTTGTTTTTCTTGTTTATTCATCTAAGTTATTAAATGCTTTAATTTGTGCAACGATTTGTTTTCTTTTAAATTTTTTGCGATATTTATTGAAAATAATTCATTTAATTTTTGTTGAGTATATCTTTAGTTATTTTTTATATTTATAGTTTTCATATTTTTAATGTTTCTTCAAGTTTTTCTTTACTTATTTCTAGTCTATTAAATTATTTATACAAAAAAAAATGTAATTGTGTTTTCTATTAATTTAAAACATAAACTGCTGTGATCGCTAGTTCTGTTACTCTCTGTTTACGTGTATAGGTTGGCTGGCTGCATTTTATTTGTTTCTATCACTGTTTTGAAGAACATTGTTATCATCATTTATTCTCATCTTTCGTCTTGATTTTCTTATCTTTATTAATTTGATGTCTTCTATGTAGCGTTGTTTTTTCAGTCAAATTGAATCATATTTTGTTGAGTGCAGATACTAAAATTGGTAATTTTATAATTTTATTTTTCTGGATATTAATACTAATTTGTCTTCTTTAAATGTTTTAAGAGTTCTTGTAGCGAAATTGTCATCTTCGGAAATCATCTTTAATTATACGTACATGTTGTTGTTTGATGTTGCTTTTTTTTATATTTCACTTGTTGAAAAAATATATGAATATTTGAAGTTCTTAGTGTTTTTAATTTTCATCTTCTCTTTTAAGAAATTATGTTCTTTGTCAGCATAATGTGTGAACCGTTGTTGATTTAGTACAATTATGATAACTTTGTTGATGTGTCAAATTTCTTTTTCCATAAGGTTAGCATTGACAGCTGAATAAGTGTATATGGAATAGCTCCTTCAAATTATTTACAAAATATTAGCGTGTTCCTTGAGTTATAAAATTGTTATCTTTTATTTATATGCACGTAAAGATGTAAAATGTTGTTGCTTCTTTATGGTAGAATAGTCGCAACTTTGCTGATTTGTCCAACTTCCACATTCATGTTTATACACGCACAGAAAAAACATGATCACCACAATCATGTTTTGACGGTATCGTTTATTGATTGGAGTTATTATTGTAGCAATCATGTTGCATGATTGTTTCAGTCATGTTTTCCAATGATTCTATCATGTTTCTAATCATTGCATGATTGTTTCAATCATGTTTTCACAAGTGTCACTTATTGCACAAATCATTGAATGATTGCGTTAACCTGAAACAAATAAATTTAAGAATACTACTTTATTAAAAAAAAAAAAACACCAATATTTAATAGAAAAACACGTTATTAAAGATTATTAAATAACTCTGCCTCGTCGCTTCATTTTCTTAATTTGTCAGCGTCTTTGCAACGCCATTTTGTTGCAAAGACGCTGATGTTCGCTGGTGTAGAAAAATTGTAATATTTGTGCGGCTCGTTGCACAGCTGAAGTGAGAACGCCTTTGTTTCAGCGTGTATTGTCTCTTTCTCAGATCTCATTCTGTTCAGGATCTAAAACCGAAGTTTTTCTTAACGTATCACTATTTGTATCACATTTTTTTATAAATGGACATTAAAATTCACTAGCGTTCGACGCTGACCCGCCACGGCGAAATCTAATTTAATACTGAATCTGCCAAACTGTCAACAGCTGTCATCAGCTGTCAAACAGCAATCATACTATTATTATATCAATCATGCTTCAATGCTAATATGATTGACACAATAATGAACATGATTCTGGCAATCATGCATACTCGAATTACATTTTTGTCACAATCATTACATAATCTAATCATACAATTTGTTCATAATATGATTGCAGAAATCATTTAATGAAAGACACAATCATTTTAAAAAAGTGGAAATGATTACGACAATCAGGAATGATAATAACAATCATACTATTATTGCTATAACCATAGTTTTTTTGACACAATCATGTCTCAATCATGTTTTTTCTCTGCGTGTAGTGAGCTCCTTTCTTTTAATTAAACATGTTATTGATGTACAATTGTTGTTGTCCACGCCATGACTCTCACATGTTTCTTTATCATTCTTCTCTTGTACTTCATTACATAATATTACCATTTCAGACCTTTCCCAACAAAATTAAACGATCTTCTGTTGTAATTAATTTCGCAACATCCTACCGGATGTTCGCTACATCCTACCGGCTGCGCCAAATGTTGTAATTATAATGTCCGTTGCTTAGGCGTGAGGCCAAATGTCGCAACGTTCCATTTATAATTACCCATGATGTCCTACCAGAGAATGTCCAACGTCGAAGTTCCATTTTTATTAACCGAAATATTTCAAACAAGTCTTTTCTTTTAAGACATACTTTTATTTACTCTAAAGTTATATTTTAATATTAACATTATTGTTTACTACTGAACTACTGATTTACAACTAACAACTGACTTAAAATCTAACTTAAACTATTATATGGAGGTATGTTCCAAATCTAACATGTTCCGGCAGAGTGCCGTGCGCAAATTTCACTCTAGCCAATCACGCCACCGCTGGTTTGACACAACTTCGACAATACTGAACTTTGATACGTAAGCCCTACATCACACCTTACACCAACTTCACGATAACTGCATAAGGTAGTCATCGCGGAAGTAGGTCACGATACGTTTATAATATCAACGTATAGTGACTTACCAAAATACACTATGTTGACTTACAACATACCTCCACCCTTATTTTAAGAAAAAATTATTATTAAAATGAATAATAGTTTTTTCTTTTACATTATTAATATCATCATATAAAGCATTACATACTATATATAAAAAAATATATAAATAAACTTAATAATAGTTATTTTCTTGTTCATCAATATTATTTAAATGGACATCGACATACTCTATTATTTGAAAATATAATGTATGTGAATGTTAATAACCTAACTACTAAACAACAGTTACAATGTACAGAACGTTGCAGTTGACAAAACAGTAGTTGATCAGGTTACCGCTTTACACTTGCTGCGCTTTGTGTTGTTCTGTTGCTATTTTTAATTATACATATCAGACATTATGCTTAGTTTTTTGCAATGATTTGTTTACTTTAACTTGGAAATATTTTGCGATATTTTAAATTTGAATATTTAAAGTTATTCTTGTGGAATATTCTTTTTCTTAGTAATTTATTATTATACTTTTCTTTAAATAATATTTCTTTAACTTTCTTTCTTATATATATTGTTGAAGTTTTTAATATTTGTTCACTTTTACTTTTACTATATTCTACTTCCATTTTTCCTTATTTTTCTCTAGTTTACTTTACTTTTATTTAATCAAATTTATTGTTACTTTTTTGTAATTTGAATTTGTTCTCATTTTACTTTAACTTTACTATATTTCCACTTCAACTTACATTCATTTTCTTTTACATATTTATAATATTTTAATAACATTAACATGTCATTAACTGCTGCGATCGCTGGTTCTGTTACTCGTGTATATAATGTTGGCTGCATTTCAACTCTCGATTTCGTCTCACCTTCCCTGTATAGAATGGACAATAGCTGATGTTCTTCGTCTTGATGTTAATTGCTTGAAAACTTCTTGTCGTCGATATTATTTAATTTTTTCGTCTTCGATATTGCTTTGTTTTTCTGCCAAGTAAATCGTAATTTGTTGAGAGCGGATTTTAAAATGGATAATTTTGTAATCGTATATTTCTGAATCTTATTATAACTTGTCTTCCTCTAGCGTGTTCTTCTATCGATCAGGAATTAGTATCTTTTAATTATACATTGATGTTGTCGTGTTCATTTGACTTTGTTGTTTTAGTACACGTTCGCATTCACAGCTAATTAAGTGTATATGAAAAAGATCCTTCAACTTATAATATTAGAGTGTTGTTTTGTGCTATAAAATTGACATTTTTTTTAATTATATGTATGTAAAGATGTAAAATGTTGTTGTCTCATTATGGTACAATAGTCGCAACTTTGCATATTTGTCAAATTTCTACCTCCATATTTATAGTGTAGCTCCTTCTTTCTCTTAATAAATCATCTGATTGACGTCCAATTGTTGTCGTCCGCACCATAACTCTCACATGTTGTTTCATATGTCATTACATAACATTACCATTTCAGACCTTTTCCCAAAAAAACTTCTGTTACTTCTTCGTCTCTTCGTGTACGTCTTGTCCATTTCCAGAACCAGGATCATTAACTAAATACTATTATTACTTTACATTATAAAATCTTTAAATTGTATACATAATTTATTTTTAACATCCTCTATAACTTATTTCCATTTACGTTATCTTATATTAGAATATTGAATTACGTGTATATTTTATATATGTGTGTGTAAGTTACTATTATTTTACTACATGTTTATTTATACTTTTAAAATCTTTAGCGTCTAATATTGTTATAACCTAATTATTCTTTATATAAATTCATTAGGAATCAATGCTAGTCATTTTCAATAAGTAATATTTAGCTATTTATTCGTGCACTAATTTCCGAATTTAATCATGTTCTTATAATTCATTTTTTACTCCCTACTCCGCATTACTCTTGGTATGCATTATATTTAAACCCATTGGGCTACTATGCACTTTCCCTTGACTCCTCTCCACACCATCTCGCACATGCTATCCGTTTATTATTATCTTTCATATTCATATTAATTTTCGTCTTTTTTCTTATTTTTTTTTTTTTTTTCAGTATACATTATAACATACAAAATAACGTATCTCATTTCATTTGCATTAGTGCAGTGGTTCATATCGTTTGGTTCAATGCCATTGAGGTACTGACCTATCTCAATTGTAGTGACAATTTAAATTTTATTTTACTATGTTATAGCTCATCTAATATACTCATGCTTATCACCTTATTCATTATTAACTGTTATTAACCTTTGATATTTTCTTACTCATAATATCTTAAATTACTTTACTCCTTTATCTATTTTCCTTATAAAACATTTGTTAGTACATGATTCAATGCTAGTCACCTTTAAAATTAATACATAGCTATTTCCTCATGCACTAATCTATTTCAGTAATATTAAACACCTATTCCAAAAAAAAAATCTTATATATGCGTAATTTATTCCATTCACCATTGTTTGCAGTATTATGCTTTTAACATGATCTACATTATGTATTATGATCATCATGAACTGTTTGTCACGTTATTTATTTCGTTATATTTTCTTCAAAATTGTATGCTTTTAATAAGTTGTTATGGAATTTTTTACCTTTACCTTTGATAGAAATCATTGTCGTTACAGGACTTACTATCGAAAGTACCTCGTACGGTCCTACCCAAATAGGTGAAAATTTATTCTTTCTATTCTGATTCTTTAACAAAATTTTATCGCCTACGCTAAATATTTTCGGGTGTAATGTGCTATCATAGATTTGTTTAGATTTTTCTTTTGCTTTTTCTTGATTCTCTCTCACGATTTCGTGTGTGCGTTGAATTTGGTATTTTAATAACTTGTTGTAATCATCGGTATTATATACTGGTGAACATTTTCGCTTTAGATTTGTTGGCATATCAAAGTCGTACCCATATAAAGTACGGAATGGAGTTTGCCCCGTGGACATATGCACTGTGTTATGGTGCACATGCATTGCTGAATTTAACCATTGGTCCCAGTTTGACCCATCTTCTTTTGAAAATTCCTTAGATATTCTGCTAACGGACGATGGCTTCTTTCTAAAGACCCATTAGCTTGTGGATGATATGGCGTAATATGTAACTTTTTAATCCCTAATAATTTACAAGTATCTGAAAATAGTTTTGAGACGAAATTTGAACCATTGTCCGTTACTAATACTTTCGGTATATTATGACGTGTAATGATTTCGTCGTTTCTGCATACCTATCCATTTAAATTGTTTTCTGATTCTGAAATATGTTTTCAAGGCGCCCTGGTGACCCCCTAATGCTGAGTCATGAAAGTCTTTTATAACAGTTTTAATTTCCTCTGGGTCAGTTAATAGTAGACTTGAGTTTAATTCGTTCTTGGTGTCTGTTGTTATTTCATCCAGTACTGGCGTGCTCACTTGTTGTTTGGTTTTTGAAATTTGATTATCTAATTTATTCTGTGTGGTCTTAGACCGTGTTTGGACCGCAGTAATATCTGGTTCTGGATGTGGAATTCTACTTAAAGCATCTGCGTTCAAATTCTGTTTACCTGGTTTGTAAGATATTTCGTAATCATATTCTGATAATTTATGCCTGAAACGGGCTAACCTTGATGTCTGATCTTTGAGATTTGCTGTGCTACGTAATGGTTGATGATCTGTATAAATTTGAAAATGTCGTCCTAGAAGATAAGCTCTAAAATTTTTCGTTGCCCAGACTATAGCTAAAAATTCCCTTTCAATGGTGGAGTAATTTTTTTCTGCTCCATTTAATGCCCTACTAGCAAATGCGATTGGTCGGTCGCTCCCTACGTTGCCCTGCGATAACACTGCGCCTATTGCTTCGTTACTTGCATCCGTTGTAAGTAAAAAAGGTTTTGTAAAGTCTGGATATGCGAGAATTGGTGGCGAAATTATTGATTCTTTGAGTTTAATAAATGAATTTTGACAATCGTCAGTCCATGTGAATTTAACATCTTTCCTAAGTAAATTATTAATTGGTAATGATAATTTCGCCATATTGCCTATGAATTTTCTATAATAATTAATTAATCCCAAAAACGCTTGTACTTCTTTTTTATTTCTTGGCACCGGAATATTTTTTACGCATTCGACCTTAGAGGGGTCTGGCAGCGCCCCTAGTTCCGAACATTTATGTCCTAAATATATAACTTCGCGACGTAAAAACTGACATTTTTCTGTATTTAATTTTAAATTGTGTTCCCTTAATTTCTGCAATACTCTACTCAACCTAAGCTCATGTTCAGCTAAATTCTTTCCGTACACCACTATATCATCAAGGTAAACAAAGCAATCGATACCCTGTAAACCTGTTAATATGTGGTTCATTATTCTTTGGAAGGTCGCTGGTGCACCTGTTAAGCCAAATGGCATTCTGTTAAATTCGAAATGACCCAGTCCTGTACTAAAAGCTGTTTTTTCTTTATCTCTTTCTTCTACTAAAACCTGATGATAACCGCTTGCTAAATCTAAGGTTGAAAAATATCTACTATGTCCTAACTGATCTAATATCTCGTCTATCCGAGGAATCGGAAATACTTGTTTAACTGTTACATCATTTAGTTTACGAAAATCTATTACTAATCTCCATTTTTTGCTACCTTCCTTACCACTCTTTTTTGGTACCAACAATAACGGTGAATTCCAAGGTGAGGTACTTGGCGATATAATGCCGTCATCTAACATTTTTCCTACCTGTCTATTAATTTCTTCCCTATGTGTGTGGGGTAGCTTATATTGTTTCTGATTAATTGGCGTTTGGTTCCACTGTGTAGTTATTTCATGTTTAAGCGCAGGCGTTAATTCATCGCCATCTAAATGAAAAACATCATGATAAGAAATACACAGATTTTGTAAAGATGTAATTTCGTCTTTATTTAAAGTCTCATCAATTTTCATTTCCTCTAATAATTTGTTAATTCTGTTTGTAATATTTACTGAATTTATGCTGTTTATTGTAGAATTTTTGGTATCCGATTCTTTATACTGATTAAAATTCGAAAATTTTGGTTTAAAAGTACTGTCTATTATAATTTCTTTTTCTGTAGCATTTAAAACTGAAACATAAACTCTATTTTTGCTAACATTCGATATGCTTTCGCCCAAATATACTCCTGAAAAAATTTCCTGTTTATGTATTAATACGATTGGAATTTTTGTTTTTAAATGTAATGATACTATCATTGCGGTTCTCGCTTTTTTAATTTGTTGATTAAAAAAAATATTCTGTATTTCTGTCTGTGATTTCATGGGTAGTTTTATAATATGATTTTTATGTTTATCAAAGAATGTTATTGTTTTGTCTATCGCATTTATTACAGATCGATTCCATAAATTGTCACGTCTGATTTTTCCGTCAGCTGGTACTCCTTGTTCAAGTGACACTACATGTAACATTAAAATTAAGCGCCTTATGTTAATATGTTGGATTTTGGTGGAACCTAATGTTCTAACGCACCCACCAAAAGCTCCCTTTAAATCCTTTTGTATACTCTCGTTAAAGTCTGGTAAACTTGTCATTGCATTTTCTTTTACTATACTGGCATCAGCTCCTGAGTCTACTAGTAAAATAAGTCTTCCATTTTTAGCTGCCTCGCAAGGTACTTCAATGAAAACGTCACTTACATTAGTTAAAACCGAGCTATCTCCATGTCCAGTGCATATTATGCGATCACCTTCTTCTTCCTTTAATTCATATTTTAATTCATTGGTCTCCTCTGTTCTACGGAAATTTAATGGAGTAGTAAATTCAACCACAGTCTCTTCCGACGTCCGATCTACCATTCCTAACTCTATCGGCCCTATCTTACTATTATTATGGAGTCTCCAGTTTTCTGGCCTAGACTGAGCCCCTTGTGTATCCTGATTATAATTATTATTTCCTGCTGATTCAAATTTTCTTTTTGCGTGGCAATTATCTATTTTATGCCCCTGTGTATCCCTCCATGAGTATTTCATATTACTTGTATTATTTTTCCCGTTATACATCTTATTATCCTTATTAACAAAATTGCCAATATTATTATTAGCACATATCCAATTAGATTCGTGACCATAAGCTCCACATTCGTAGCAGAACGGCGTATTTTTCCTAATAATACAATCGTCCCTAGTATGCCCAAATTTACTACAAAATGAACATGTTGGAACACTCCTTTTATAGTTACTTTTATTATTATTTATTTGTTGCAATTTATTTTCCGACTGAGTGTTTTCTAATTAGTTTTTTCTATATAATTATATTCATCCTCTTCCGACCTTGGACTTCGCTGCATAAGAGCCTGCACATTTAAAGCTTCTTCCAACAATGTATCTAATGTTTCTGACTTACGACCCAACAGTACAACTTTTATCGTTCGATCCCTCACCCCTACTTTAAAAGAGATCAACACTGAACTCTGTAATTCCAAACTGAATACGTCATCTTCACTTATCTTTTTACTGTATTTTTTACTTGCAATTTCCAAAGCCATGGACTGCAACTCATCTAATCGTCTCCCAAACGCTCTCAAACTCTCTTTACTATTTTGATAAGCTTTTTTAATCTCTTTTAGTACTGAATCTAAAGAAATTTCTTTTAAGTACGTATTTTCTAACAACTCGTATAATTCTTCTATTTTTTGAAACTGTTTTGTCCTCACTAATTTATATGCATCTCCCTCCAAACGTAACCTAACACATTTTATAAATTCCTCACTATCTGATTCTTTAATTTTTAACTTTGCTGTTTCACAACATTCAATAAATTTATATAATTCTGTTTCTAATAATGGAGATTCCGCCCCAGAAAAGTAAGGAACAACGTAATGAACGCGTTTCAATACATTTTCAGTACCCATTATTAGTGTTTCTTATTTTTCCATTTACTTAATCATATAATTAACTATGCCTTTCTTAATTAAATTATTTATTTTGTTTTTACTAGTTTCATATTAAATAAACTTTTAACCATTTTTTAATTTATCTATTAAATTTTTTACAACATTGTTTATCTCATTTGTATGTTTCATTATTTAAACTTTTTAATCTATATTTCCAAATCATATCAACATGTAATTTAAGAATACTGAATTAATTTATTTATTGCATTTAATTTGGTTAAAATTTTCCAGTTTTGTTTTTTAATTATTTTCGCAACATTATGAAAACATTACTGTAATAAAATTCTTATGTTATTCAATTTATTTAAATTCACAATTTTATTAATTATGATCATTTAATGACTCAAATTATTCTATATTGTTTCACTATTACTTTAAAAATGTGCTTTAATATATCAATTAAACAATTTTATAAAACATTTAGTTTACTTATTTAATTTTCTGATTTATCAAATTATATCATTTATGTTATTCATTTCTCAATTTTATTTCACAGTTTATTTTATTCCACAATTAATTTCAAAATGTTCAATTGTTTTTTCATTTTTTAAATGTCAATTTTCATAATCCCATGATTTTTATTATTACAACTCTCAAACATGTCTCTTGTTTTATATTACAAATTTACAAAATTTTTATTTTTTTACCGCTCACATTTTTTTCACTATTTTTCACAATACTCACAAATGTAAAAAAATATTTTCCCTGATCCTAAATATTTATTTCTTCCAATATTAATCTCCATCCAGTCCTTCTCGTCCCTTGGGAGTTGATGTATGGTTCGAAAACCGGCTGCGCCAAATGTTGTAATTAATTTCGCAACATCCTACCGGATGTTCGCTACATCCTACCGGCTGCGCCAAATGTTGTAATTATAATGTCCGTTGCTTAGGCGTGAGGCCAAATGTCGCAACGTTCCATTTATAATTACCCATGATGTCCTACCAGAGAATGTCCAACGTCGAAGTTCCATTTTTATTAACCGAAATATTTCAAACAAGTCTTTTCTTTTAAGACATACTTTTATTTACTCTAAAGTTATATTTTAATATTAACATTATTGTTTACTACTGAACTACTGATTTACAACTAACAACTGACTTAAAATCTAACTTAAACTATTATATGGAGGTATGTTCCAAATCTAACATGTTCCGGCAGAGTGCCGTGCGCAAATTTCACTCTAGCCAATCACGCCACCGCTGGTTTGACACAACTTCGACAATACTGAACTTTGATACGTAAGCCCTACATCACACCTTACACCAACTTCACGATAACTGCATAAGGTAGTCATCGCGGAAGTAGGTCACGATACGTTTATAATATCAACGTATAGTGACTTACCAAAATACACTATGTTGACTTACAACACTTCTTTGACAATTAAAATTTAAACTTAGTGTCTTCTGCGTCGAATTTTATTGTTTGGTGGATTGCTAGTTCTTCTTCGTGCATGTTTTATTTCTTTGTCGTGGTTGAAATGCATTTCCAGAGCCAGGATTATTATTAAAAATACTTACTACTTTGTATTGTTTACTATAACTTTACAAATAATTTATATTTAACGTCATTTCTACTTTCAGTATTCATAATCTTTGTTTATATTACCGTACATCATAGTATTAAAATTTTATATTTTAATTGTATATTTACATCGAACATTTTACTTATGCCACTGTGTACATATTTTATTTAACTTTAAAATCTTTAACTTTTTCTTAATATATAGAAATTCTTTTATTTATAATTTCATTAGCACATGAATCAATGCTAATTCTATTCAAAAATACTTAGCTATTTATTCATGCACTAATTTGTGAATTTAATCATTATTGACAATTTTCAATAATGGTAAGCGCGCGCGATTTATGCATAACTACTTTTGTACATTCAATAGGTACATATATATTTTCATTACCGTGTAATGATCACATTTAAAACGTTTGTTAATTTTATTAGATTGTGTATTGTATTTTTTTCTTATCATTCAATTATTGTTCAAATTTTTACGCTGCATTAACGTATCTCGTTTCATTTTCGGTACATTAGTGCATTGTTCCTAGATGCAAAACGCTGAATTGCATTTTATCGCTTATAACATTAGCTCCTCACTTCTATATGTGCTCCACTTTAGTGTGTGCTACGCTAACACCTATCTGTACTTCAAGTGCAATGATCTTTCTGTTGCCTGTTTCCATTGAAAATGATCTTGACAATGAAACTGAAGTACTGACCTATCTCAATTATAGTGACAATGTATATTTTATTGCTATGGTAAATTCGTACTGAATTATTGTTTATGAAATATCTAATATAATCTTCTTTATACTTTATTCCTTTCGTATTTAATACATGATCTAATGCTAGTCATCTTCTAAAATTAATACATAGCTATTTCCTGATGCACTAATTTAGATTTTAAAAACATATTAAAAAAATATATATATATATTTACGCGTACTTTATTTACGTTGTTTGCAATATTATGCATTGCGGTTAATGATCATTATGAACTGTTGGTTCAGTTACTAATTTCTTTGTTTTTGTTCGTTCGATTGTGTATAACTTAAGAGTTATATGCTTTTAATAAGTTATTATGGAATTTTTTCCCTTTTCCCTTGATACAGATCACTGTTGTCACAGGACTTATTATCGAAAGGACTTCATAGGGACCTACCCAGATTGGTGAAAATTTGTTTTTCCTATTCTGGTTTTTTAATAAAACTTTATCCCTAAAAACTACCGTATTTAATGTATTATCGTATCTTCGTTTAGATCTTTCCTTAGCTTTTTCTTGATTTTGTCTGACTATCTCATGTGTACGCTGTATTTGGTATTTTAATACCTTATTGTAATCTTCACTGTTATAAATTGGAGAACATTTTCGTTTTAGGTTGGTTGGCATGTCAAATCCGTATAAAGTACGACAAGGCGTTTGCCTTGTTGACATATGCACTGTGTTATTGTGCACATGCATTGCCGAATTCAACCATTGGTCCCAGTTGGACCCATCCTCTTTTGCAAAACATCTCACATACTCCGCTAAAGGTCTGTGACTTCGTTCTAACGAGCCATTCGCCTGCGGGTGATAAGGTGTTATATGCATTTTTTTAATGTTTAATAACTTGCACGTGTCTGAAAATAATTTTGACACAAAATTTGAACCATTATCTGTAATTAAAATTTTCGGAATATTATAACGCGTGATAATTTCCTCGTAAAAAGCTTTGGCTACTGTACTTGCTTCCGCGTCTGGGATAGCTACGCAGCACATGTATTTTGAAAATTCGTCTTGAAAAGTTAAAATATATTTATTTCCTGACACTGTTTCAGGTCAAATTCCTACCAAGTCCATATAAACCTTATCGAATGGACTTGTTGGCGTATCTGTCAAAACCATTGGCATTTTTGTTAACTTTGAACTTTTGTTCATTTGGCATTTAGAACAGTTTCTAACATATTCTTTTATTTGTTTCTGCATTCCCCTCCATTTAAATTGTTTCTTAATCCTAAAGTCTGTTTTAAGTGTGCCCTGCTGAATCATCACGGTTTTAATTTCATCTGGATCAGTTAATATTTGAGCTGAATTCGTTTCATTATTTGTATCTATTATTGTTTCATCTACGACTGGTGTACTGATTTGTGGTTTTATTTTTGTGATTTGCTGATCTAAAATATTTTGTGTAGTTTTGGATCGTGTTTGTACGGCTGTAATATCTGGTTCTATATATGGAATTCTGCTTAAAGCATCCGCATTTAAATTCTTTTTGCCTGGTTTGTACATTATTTCAAATTCATATTCCGATAATTTGTGTCGGAAACGAGCAAGGCGGGATGTCTGATCTTTTAAATTTGCAATACCTTTTAGAGGCTGATGATCTGTAAAAATTTTGAATGGTCGCCCTAATAGGTATGCTCTAAAATTCTTTGTTGCCCAAACAATTGCTAAAAATTCCTTTTCAATGGTAGAATATCGTTTTTCTGCTCCATTTAAAGTTCTACTTGCAAACGCGATCGGTCGGTCGCTTCCTACTTCACCTCGAGATAGGACTGCACCTACTGCTTCGTTACTTGCGTCTGTTGTTAGTAAAAAAGTTTTTGTAAAATCTGGATATGCTAATATTGGAGGTGAAATTATTGATTCTTTCAATATAATAAATAAATTTTGACAATCGTCCGTCCATTCAAATTTAACGTCCTTTTTAAGTAAATTATTAATTGTTAAAGATAACCTTGCCATATTGCTTATGAACTTTCTGTAATAATTAATTAATCCCAAGAATGCTTGTACTTCTTTTCTGTTTCTTGGTACTGGAATATTTTTTACGCATTCGACCTTAGCGGGGACTGGCAGCGCACCAAGTTCTGAACATTTATGCCCTAAATATACAACTTCACGACGTAAAAACTGACATTTTTCGGTATTTAATTTTAAATTATGGCCTCTTAGTTTCTGTAATACTTTACTTAATCTGTGTTCATGTTCGCTTATATTTTTCCCATACACAACTATATCATCAAGATATACAAAACAATCGATACCCTGTAACCCTGTTAAGATGTGATTCATTATTCTCTGGAAAGTTGCTGGTGCCCCTGTTAAACCGAAAGTCATCCTATTGAATTCAAAATGTCCAAGTCCTGTACTGAAGGCAGTTTTTTCTTTATCACCTTCTTCTACTAAGACCTGATGATAGCCACTTGCTAAATTTAAAGTTGAAAAATACCGACTGTGACCTAATTGATCTAATATTTCATCTATTCGCGGAATAGGAAATACCTGTTTTACGGTTACGTCATTTAATTTACGGAAATCTATGACAAGTCTCCATTTTTTTTTTGTTACCGTCTTTGTCGCTCCTCTTCGGTACCAATAGTAATGATGAATTCCAGGGTGATATGCTTGGCGATATAATGCCAGCATCTAACATTTTGTTAACCTGTCTATTAATTTCCTCTCTATGTGTGTGTGGAAGTTTGTATTGCTTTTGGTTAATTGGTGGTTGATTCCATTGTGTTGTTATGTCGTGTTTAAGTATTGGCGTGTATGACAGTTCGTCACCTTCTAAGTGAAAAACATCGTGGTAAGAAATACAAAGATTTTGTAATGATGTGATTTCCTTCTTATTTAAAGATTCATCGATGTTAATTTTTGCTAATAATCTATTAATCCTATTTTTTATATTCACTGAATTTATAGTATTTATTGTAGAATTGTTTGTATCTGATTCCCTATACTGATTAAAATTTGAAAATTTCGGTTTAAAATTGTTGTCTATTATAATGTCCTTTTCTGTAGCATTTAATACTGAGACATAAACTTTATTTTTGTTAACATTCGATAAGATTTCTCCCAAATATAGGATAAATTTCTTGTTTATGTATTAAAACAATTGGAATTTTTGTTTTTAGTGTAATTTATACTATTTTTGCGGTTCTCGGCATGATTTTTATTTCATGATTGTAATAAATATTTTCTATGTCGGCTCGTGTTTTCATTGGTAATCGGATAGTGTGATTCTTTCCTTTATCATAGAATGTTATTTTCTTATTAATTGCGTTTATTACGGATCTATTCCATCTAGTCCTTACGCATCCAGCAAAAGCCCCATTAAAATCTTTCTTACTATTCTTGTCAAAATCCGGTAGTTATGTCATTGCACCTTCCTTTATTATGCTTGCATCAGCTCCTGAGTCTACTAGTAATATGAGTTTTCCATTTTTAGCTGCCTCGCAAGGTACTTCAATGAACACATCACTTACATTAGACAATTTGAAGCAGTCTCCCTTTCTATTGTATATTTTGTTAATTCTCTTTTTATTTAATCCACTCAACTGTTGTCTGATTTTTTTTATCATAACATGTTATAAAATTTTCAAACTTTTTCAACATTCCTGTAAACATATTGTTCAACTTTTGACCTATTTGCATTTCTTCCCATACACATCTTTGCCGATTAGTTTCATCTGCTACTATTTATTTTTGTACCTTGAATCTACTATTCCATTAGCGTTTGCCCATAATCTTTCTAATATTCTTGCAAATGTCCTCAGACTTTCACCATCCGTCTGATATGCTTTTCTTATACTATCCTGAACCGAATCTAACGTAGTCATTTTTAAATATGTATTTCTTAGAACGTCAAATAACTCCTCTAAATCATTGAACTTTCTTGTGCGGACTAGATCATAAGCGTCACCAAGAAGATGCAGTTTGACACAGCTAATGAATTCTTCTTTGTTTTCTTCTGTAATTTTTAGACTTGCTAACGCACAAGCGTCCATGAATCTATAAAGTTCAGTTTTAACGGACTGTGATTCCGATCCCATAAAAAATGGAACCACACTACCTATGTAATTCGATACAGTATCTAACGACATTTCTAATGTTGTTTCCGGTGCTGTTATTTTATCAAATTTTCCTTCAATCTGTAATGCCTCCTTATGATATAATGATGTTTCGTGGGCTAGCTTAACTTCCGATTCCAAAAATCTGATTTTCGAATCTAATTCCCTTACTTTATTATTTGCTTCTTCTAATGTTTTGAATTCTAGTCTGGGCTGTTGGCTCAGTGCTCGTTAAATTGATTCGTCCGAAATATCTTTATTTTTCAGCAAAGTTCTTAATTTTTCGTTTTCTTCCTCTATTCCACTACCCTGATCTAACAACTCCTGCCGTTCTTCTACAATATCGTTTAATTTTTTATTTAATGCAGTAAATTCCCCTTTCCAATCTTCTAATTCTTTTATTTTATGAGCACTTTTATGTTCCAAGAAGTATACTAATTGTTCAAAAACTACGTCAACTCTTTCGACTTCTGAGTATACCCGTGTGGAACTGACTTTATTTTTTATTAATTCTAAAGTTTCTTGATTGTTAACTAATTTCCGTACTAATTTGATTCCACAATTTCTCAGTAAATCTGCCAAGTTGTCCTAATATATTTCTATATGCTACTTCCAATACCTCAAAGTTCGCCATATAATCATTAAAATTTTCAATTAAAATTTATAAATTTGTTTAATTTCACCATTTATTTACTGCTTTCACTCAAACTCACTAAAATTTATTCAATATTTAATTATACCTCCCTTTCCACTTCTGTGTTTCTTCATTTATTTTTTTTAATGCTCCTTCAAATTCGTCCTTCAGTCCTTTTTGTAGATTCTTGAAAAACCGGCTGCGCCAAAATGTTGCGTGCTCCACGGGTCCTTTTGTACTTGCCTTTATTGACGAAACCGTCAGTGACAATTTTCCCTCGAAGTCCACAATTCTTTCCTAACATTTATTATTAAATAAAAACGCAAGGATATTTTAGACTTGCTTTATACTTTTATTAATTATTTTTAAGTATTTTTACAAGCTTGAGTTTAAACTGAAAACACGTCTGCACTCTAAGGCAGTTAAAATCATAATCCTTAAAAACTAAACTTAACCTCTACTCATCACCTCGGTATCGTGCGACTCACGAACCCCTTGCTTATACTTATTTCTTAAAACACAACTCATAAATTCAAGCAAGCAAATTCTTAAATCTACGTACTACTAAAAACCTCATGAACCCCACATCGGATATTACTAATGTTGTGAAATCATTAACTGTGAGAAAATTCCATTGTGCTAAATTCTTAATTGGTTCCCATGCTGGCGTTAATATTGACTTAAATTACAACCAATGCTTTTGTTGTTGCTTTCAAACAGACGGAACACTTGCTAACGTGAGTCTCGGATCAAATTGCAACCAATGCATTTTTCGTCGCTTTTAAGCAGACTTAATTTTATCACCTGAAAGTATGCACTCATAAACATTATGTACTTGTTCCAGTTACGTCGTAGACGTTAGGTTAACATGCATCTGTTATTGTGCTTTTATATTTGAACTTTATGTGCATACTGGTTATGCGCAAGTTTTCTTAAATACACAGAAAAAACGTTTCTGATTCACAACACATTCTTTGCTTTTGGTTCTTTCATCAATGCACATAATTCTTACTGTGTTCATTGGAAAAGGAAAACTTTTAGCGACTTGAGGCTTAGAGGCTTCTCTAAAAATGTAGATCGTAGCATTCAATGCATTTTGCCAATTGTTTGTTGTTTTATTTGTTGGTATAAAACACCCAATTTGTACCGACTGGACCTTGAGCCAGTTAAGATAATATGTTAAAATAATCAACAGAGGTCGTAAAACAAAAACTTAAACAAAAATTTAACAGGAAACAACAAAATTATAATCGACAATAATCAAATCCTTTAAATAATAAAATATTTTAACGAGTCATTCCAACATCAAATGAACCAAAAAAGTAAACTTTGCGATTAAAAACTTTTGAAATTTTGTTAAAAGTATGTTTTTGTTTTTTAAATAACCAATAAAAATGCATGTGTTGCGTTTCGTGTACGCTGAACGGTTGTTATTTGTGTATTTGCACGCATAAAGGTTCATTCATATCATACAGCACGTTGCGTATCATGCACGTATCGTATTATACACGATCATGCTAAGGCGCAGTGTAGGGCAAAAATTATTTCAAATAAAAAATAAAAAGATATCAAATAACTTTCATTTATTTGTTATTTTGTGTGATAAATAATTTTTGATTTATTTTGATTTCAAATAACAAATAAATTAAATTTATTTGTTATCTATTTATTCGTTATTTGAAAATTCAAATGATAATACAAATGATTTTGTTTTCAAAGATTGTTAATTAAAAACCACGCACTTTTTAGAGATATTTGCAACGATAATGGCTGGGACTAACAATTTTTCATAAAAATCCGTTTTTATACCGCTCTACCTCTCCGCAGACAATGGCAAACCACTGAGAATAAACACTGCCCATGAAAAGCTACACCCAGAAAAAAATCATGATAAATTAATAGTATTTCCTTGATTACTGTACATCAAAATGAACTGGCTTTGCAATCTGAAGGAAGAGAGTTCAATTCACCGCCTGGGATTGGTGAAATAAAAATCATGTTTTTTTAATTATACACTAAGAAAACAAAGATGGTTACCAGTAATATCACAGCCTTAAATATCAAGTTAATTAAAAATTATTTAGATCGGCTTTGGGACAAACATCTGACAAATACGATAAATATTGCTGGCAACCATCTTTCAAATTTACGATTATTTATAGCAACCATCAATAAAACATCTTACAAATAGGAAAATAGTTGTGGAATATTTGGAAAAGGTACATCATTAGAATTCGCGGAGTAATTTTTATTGAATTAAAATAAAATGAATCAAATGTATTTTTATTTATTCTAAAACAGTATCCTGGTTATACATCGCCATCGTGTTTATAAATCCTTCGAAGGTAAAATTGTACAACGACTTAAGACTTCTTCGCGGAATTGCCAAGTTTGCCTGCACTGCTATTATCAAAGTAAACTCTAAAAAGAAACATTTTCCATTACGTCTTGATAATTTCAATCCCAGGAAATTTTATTTTCACTTTTACCGTTAAAATCTAATATTTAAGTTGGCACTTTTTTACACTTTTGGATTTACTTAATTGTTGTGTACAAATCGAACGTAATGAAAAAGTACGCCATTTCCTTTTTTATAGTAGTCAAATGTCAAAATAACTCAAAATTTTTGTTGCAAATGTCCAAGAAATCAGGATCAGTCAACTGTAAATATTTCAATTCTCATTGCTGTTGTGGCAAACATTTCGTAACTATCTGCACACTAAGAAAAGAAAGCTGATTGCCAGAAATATCACAGCCTAAATATCAAGTTATTTACAAATTATTCAAATCGTATTTGAGACAACCATCTCTCAAACATCCGTCAAATACGATAAATATTGCTAGCAACCATCTTTCAAATTTACGATTATCTATAGCAACCATCAATTAAACATCTTACAAATAGGAAGATAATTGATGAATAATTGGAAAAGGTACTCCATTAGAATTCGCGGAGTAATTTTTATTGAATTGAAAGAAAATGAATCGAATGTATTTTTATTTATTCTAGAATTAAAACAGTATCCTGGTACATGGTACATCCTGGTATACATCGCCATCGTCTTTTTAAATCCTTCGAAGACAAAATTGTACAACGACTTGAGATTTCTTCGCAGAAGAACCAAATCCGACCGGCGACGCTATCATCAAAGTAAACTCTGAAAAGAAATATTTTCCATCACGTGTTGATAATTCAAATCACAGGATATTTTATTTTCACTTTCATAACCTTTCATAAACATCTTGTTTTCTTAGTGTACATATAAACACCATCGTTTGTTTATTTTATATGGGCTATTAAATTAGTAAATGTAGTTCAATTAGAGGCTTCCACGTAATAAATAATTACAAAAACATAATCGGCGGTCCAAAGTAAAATACTTAATACTGCACCTGATGAAAAGATGCCGCGTTAACACTTGAAACACTTTCCACAAGTACCACATAACTGAAACCGCATTTCACGAATTAAAAATAATTAATTAGCACTATTTAAATGCATTTATTATTTGCATATGTTTTAAAAACTGCACAAAAAAAGAAATTATAATATTTTGAATTTATTTGTTTACTTTTATTTACAATTAATTCAGATGAAAAACTTCAAAATATGACGTGAAACTCTCTTCCCCACAGTGCACTATGGGACAGAAGCTTAGTCTAGCTCGCCGAAAATCAGAAATTAAAGTTTGTTGCAGAAAGTTTAAAAATATGTCATTTTATTAATAATTTATGAGAACCTAGAGAAAAAACAAAAAATGATACACCCTAGTGAAAAAATCCTTCTGTAGGCTTGCTTAAAGTGAAAAAATTAAACAAGTGCTTTTCAAGAAATAAAAATGGGTTACATTAAAACTGTCATAAGTCTTACAATATATAGTCCACATGCAGAGTGTTAGTTTTATAATATTGGGAATTGAGAGAACTATCATCTTGTTTATCAAAAATTTCAAATGGATATTCGTGTTTTTTCTGATTATCTGTCAAAAACATAAAACAAAAATTACGTATTTTTTTATACAAAAGTAGACATGAAAAAAAAGCTTCCAAATGCTCTCATAAATCTTTTCACAGGAATAATGTCTAAAATGTCTTCTTTCTTACGGTGTTAAACATGCCTGCATTAGTTTGCCACACGTCATTTAAAATGAGTTTAAGTGATGAGAAAAGTACGAAAATCGTAAAATAATTTAGCTAAATTTTGTTACTTTAATATGTCAGTTTTGCCTTTTCTGTCATTATAGTTGACAAAACTGGCTGATATTTGGTATGGTAGTTAAGAATTGTGATATGTACCATAGTACCAAATATTATCAGTATATCTCTTACGATGGTCGAGTTATATAGTTTAAGAAGAATGGTAGGCGTGGCAGTTGGCCAATCACGCCCAGAATGGTCATGTGCAATTACAGTATGTTTCTAAATACCAATTATAAACAAAATATCTCATTCCAAACAAAAGTTATAGTCGTTTTACCATTTCAATTATATGACAGGTGGGCGTGGCAATGGACCAATCTTGATAATTTTCAAATTAATATCTATTCATAGAACATGCTAAGTGTAAAGTTTCGTAACGATTGGAGCAAAACTGTATTTACGACGAGCTAGATTTGACTTCTGTCCCACAGTGCAGTGTGAGGTATTTCTTGAGTTTTTTTTTGTTAGATTTTTGCCAGAATACGAATTTGAGATTTTGTTCACAATTATTATAACAAGAAAATCGCCTCTCATTGAGATGTGATTTGTGAGCGCTCACAATGCCAGAATAGGGCTATAAGTTTATATAATTTCAGTTCAACAAAACTATATAAAAAACTAATGATATTATTTGAGAAAACATATATATACCCGTGAAAAAATGGTTATATATAATCATATATCATTTGATCTGATATCATATATGATCAGATCCGTAATTTGTCTCTATCCAATTATATATAACTATATATAATTGGATTTGTACTCATATATGAACTTATATATAAGATTACTTTTCTTATTTTAAATTTATATATTATAATAATTGATTAGTGCAATTATGATCAAATTTAGTAAAAAAAAACCTTTAGCATCGCGATTTGAGTAATGTGGTCTGATTCATACTGCAGTCATTCTCCATACATTTTTGACCAGCGTAAAATGTATTAAATTGAAATGATTTATAGATTCAACCACAGTACTCATCCCGCGATGTTGAATGTTATTTTTCTAGAATCTTGCGACGCAGGAAACCAGCAACAAATCAATTTTCTTAAATTCAGCATTTTTAAAATAAAAATATAAACAAACAAATATTTTTCATAAACAAAACATTTCATTGCTAGAAAATTCAGAAAAAAGATTATTTTATTTATTAACTAAGTGTTTTTTAGCAGAAAAAAACCCAAGAAATACTATTTATAACACTATTTTAGTAAGTATCTGCTGAACATTGTTTTCCACTGGTCTTCTTAAGATCACCGTTCTTCCAAACAAAATCACAATTGCAAAGCTCGAGGACTAACAAACTTGCAGCGATACCATCAGCAATACCGCACTCAGTATAAACTACACACAGAAAAATCCTCTTTTGGCTTGAGGTTAAATGAACCAACGTTTCAGTGTTGCAACCGAAATACATTTGTTGTAACCTCATGTCATTAAAATGAACGTACCATTTCTTACTCTAACCGAAATGTTAGTTCGCGCAACTGTACGTTCGGTTGTCGTAACGTTATGATTGCATTTTTAATTCTGCCAAAATTTGACGTTTGTGCATTTGTTACGGCAACTGTTTGTCATGATTTTGTTATTGTATCAACAAAATCATGACAAACGACAACCTCATGTCTATCAGAAGTTCGGTTGCCAGTTTCTTGCCAAAAATTATGGATATATGCAGAAATAAATAAACGTCAAAAATTTTCACAAGTGGCAAACAATAGCAAATTGATAAATTAAGTAAAAATGCGAAATAAATACATGAATAATAATAAAATAATGAATGAATTCAATACAAATTGCTGTTTAGCTACTGAAATATAATAAAAATATGTGACCACATATATGAATATTAATAAAATAATGAATGAATTCAATACAAATTGCTGTTTATTAATAATAGTTTTCTATTTTGTTTAATTATTATGAAATAAAATATTAAATGTATCCTCATATCGTTTTTATTTTTCAGGGAACAGGAATTTATTGATATATTTTTTGAAATTGTATGCGTGACATATTTACGCACCAAAAATACATATAGAAAACTTTACATAAATAAGTTTTCTATATATGGTCTCATATATATTATATATAATTAGATATGATCTGATTATGATTAGATATGATGTATCCATATATCGCACGATATCCAATCATATCTGATTCCATATCTACCATATATGATTATAAATAAAATCATATCAAATTAGATATGCACCCAGAAAAAAATCATGGTAAATTGATAGTATTTCAATAGAAAAACAATAATTTATACCATTAAAATTGGTCAATAGGATGCGTCCCATTAGTTCAGTAATATTGAAACTGTTAATAAAATGTGTGGTTGTACCATAAATTGTATAATGTGATATTTTAATTACAATAACAAAGATCTATTCAAATTTAATGATACGTATTATTAATTTTATGGTAAAGTATAATTACATTTTCCTAATAATTTATTAAAACAAAAATGTATTTTAGTTAATTTATTGTGTAATCTATTTTATTTAAATGTCGAAATTGATATTTACTTTTACAACACACACATAAAAAGACACGTCTTGCTGCAAAAGATTATAAAACATTTAATGTTCGCTTTGGTTTCCAATAATTGATTGTAGTACTTGAGTCTGCAGTTATTTTTGAGTCCGTAAAAGTTCGATGTATTATTTATTTTCTGTACTAAATAAAAATATAAATAAATATATAAATATAATTTATTTACATTAAATACATTGAGTCCTTACCAATGTCGCGTTTAATAATGTGGATTATTACAAAAATATACATGCGACCATTTTGAGTAAAAAAGAATGACGTACAAAACATGTTTGTATTCGTTTTACGTTTTTAGACCACGTTTATTATTATAGGAGGAAACCATTAAAACAACAGTATTTATTCTATTTAAAATAATAAAATTGAAATATTTAAATTTATGGTAGTGAATTTTTCAAATACTATTGAAATAATTAGAAAACTTTTGATTTAAAAAGAAAAATCTATTAATACATGAACCATAAGGTAAATGGTCGTACCATAAAGTACTTAATGGTACATTTTCTTCTGAGTGTGAACATATATGGAATCATATAAATTTATACACGATTTGATATAATTATATATAACCATTTTTAATGGGTAATTATTTTTTTTTGTATTCATTGTATTGTATAAAAGTTGTAATAAGCTTCTATAAATCATTTTAGAGTAATCAAATAGCATTTACACAATATCTACATAGCTTTTATATAGGCATATACTGTACCCAGGAAGAACACTACTGGTCATGTGAGCAGTAATATTATTAGTAGCAATACTAAGTTTCCGTAAAAGTTTCTATAACGTTTTTAAGAGCGTAGGGAGATAAATGACCGAAACTTTTGTGTGCGTGTGAATTTTTATCTTTTTCTCACTCATTTACAATGAGATACAATTTAATATATATTTGTCCCTGTTCTTTTGGTAATAAGTGACGATTAAATTACTGGTAAATTTACGAAATATTTTACGAAAAAAAAGCGGTTTTAATTTTGAGGTTAGTGACGGTTAAATAGTAAACGGTTAAATAGTAAACTAACCAAAATTAGACCAAATAAAATCAAAAAACCCAAAATTCTATAGTTTTCATTTTTATTGCGTTGAATGTAATGGTTGCTTTGCAGATTTTCTATTAAAACGACTTTTGTTTGCGTTGTTTTGCTTCCTTCAATGCATTTGTTTAATGCAGACGACCCTTCTACTTTGATGATATCTATAATATAAATAGATAAATAAGCAATATATAAAAATACTCTTTTCAATATACTTTCTTTGAGTTTTTTAATTTAAGTAACATCTTTTTTCAACTCCTGCTGTAGCGGCTACTGTTGCAAACGTAATGAATAACCTACAAATAATTACTAGTAAAATTACAGGTCATATATCCATCATTGATCCTGCAGGGATATATTTAAAATTATTTAGGTGTGAGTGAGAAAATATAATATTGTCTTTATGTTGGAGTTTCGGCATGTCTTGCTGGGATATAGACTTACGCCCTTTGAACTACATATAAGCCGTATAAGTACTTCTAACGGTAAAAATTACTGAATAAGAATGTCGTCAAAAGATTTACACCACATTTATATACTTGGGATTGGCGCACATTCGTGCAGTCTACCAAGGCATTGTAGTGCAGAAGGTGCAAAAGAGACAACAAGATTATTTTTAAATAGGCGCAATGAATCATTTAGAAAAGCATGTCATGTCACAATTACTTCAGCCAAATAGGAATCCGGTCATAACTGCCAACTTTGATAGATTTTTTAATTGCCGGTAGATAAAAGATATTTAATCAGATTTTTTTTATTCCGTGCAAGATTTTTATTACGGAACAGACTTTTTTATCCTCACACAAATTTTTATTTTTGTATATTTCTTTGAATTTTAATATTTATTTATTAAATTATATTTAATATAGAAAACACTATATTTTTTTGCATTTTTATATATTTTCGATTTTTTGTGGGATTTTATTAGGGCCCTATTATGATTAGCGAAGCGAATGGTTTTGGCGAAGCGAACGTCCAAAAAGCTATTACGGTTGCATTCGCCAGACTTCATTCGCCAAAAAACGGGAAAAGTTAAGCGAACGTAAAAAAACATGCAACACTCAACCGATTTTCATTCGCTTCAAGCAAAGACTATAAGACGTGCGACTTCGCAAAAAACATATTCAACATAGCAAAATCCTGTTTTTTATGATATTTTTTGGTACACGGAGTGTGTACATGAGCTCTGCCGCATCTCTGCTTGCATTGTTGTTGTTTCACCGTGTAAAATTTTCAACAACACAAAACAGCTGTTTGTTAATTCAGATGCTGAAAATTTTGTGAAATTTGCCAAAATTTACACATTTTTTGCAACCGAACTACTCAAATGCAGAAGTTTTGAGTTACACGTAATGAGTCTAAAAATTAGCACTATTTTTTTAAAACTATGCCTAAAATTTATAGTCTAAGGGAAAAATGAAAAAATAATTAACATTTTCTGAAAAAATTGTAAAATTTACGAGAAAAAATAGCAATTTGGTGAATAAAACCAGTGTGTCCCCCTTTTCATTAGTTTAGGGAAAAAGGGACAAAACTTTTGCAAATATTACAATATTAAAATAAATTTATTATATATTATGTTTATCTTAATATTTATATTATAAATCGATTTTATAATGAAATTATGTGTATGTTTATATCGCTGTAAATACCAAATATGGAACAATATTGCGCTTAAATATAATGAGGACGTTAAATAAAATAAACTAAAATTGTGAATTTACTTACGGCCGGTTGAATACAGTTATCAGTTAAAAACAATCTGACAAATAAATTTAATTTTTTGTTTTAATATCAATATTGAAATTGTCAGATTAACTAATCGATTTCCATCGCTAACTAATGGTTAAAAGTTGTATGCATCCGGGTATTAAGCAATTAACAGTCCGATAATCCCTTTCCGTAGAGATATTTTAAAATTTTGTCCTAGTTGACAATTTCGTACGCTTG
Organism: Dryomyza anilis; assembly: GCA_951804985.1. NCBI lineage: Eukaryota > Metazoa > Arthropoda > Insecta > Diptera > Dryomyzidae > Dryomyza > Dryomyza anilis. Next base: position 78,043,533 of record OX638131.1, read on the forward strand.
TTTAGCCAAATATAGCTCTTCATCATGCCTGACAACGATATCATCCATAATTCGTATCAAAATCGGTTGAAAATTGTACCCACACTATCAATTTTTGAATAAAACTAAATATATATAAACTAAAACGTTGTTTACGTTTGTTTTGAGTATTTTTACGTTGTCAGAAAATTAATTTGTTATTAAATTTCTGTTTGGCGCAAACATCAAAAGCAGTGGTGAATATGTTGAATATAAAGGGGGAAAAATGTCTGAAATGAGAAAATCTGTGGCATTATTGTCCAAGTTGAATAAAAGTTGTCTAAGTTGAATAAAAAGTTGTCCAAATTGCGACTGCGACGCACACTAACAAAACGATTTTTACATCTACATTGACGGAGTTTCATGTCTTGTGGTCTATGGCTTCAAGTGTCAAAATCAAGCGAATCAACAGTTCATGTGACGAATCGGCGAACGTATCTTTATCTATTGTTTTTCAGTTTTTCTTTTGATTTTTATTTTTTTTTCTTTTGTGCTTTTGTTTATTAGGCTTTTTCTGATTTTCAATTTATCTTATCCTTTAGTTTTTATAGAAGGATGTCTATAATTTTGAGTTTTTTGTGACCTAACTAATAAACGTAAAAAAAAACTATTTTTTTACACTTTTTATTTTGATTTTAAACTTAACACTAATAAAAGAAATGTCTGGAACTGCTCCGACTGCTGCTGGGGATGCAGCTTGGTTCATCGCGCGAAGTTATTTGTGCCACAGATGAATGCTTCGGAGGACAGACCACCATCACTGTAACTTATTGTAGTCTTCCTCCTCGTCGTCGCTCCAGCTTTCTGCACACCGCATTGGCTTCTGTTTAACACGCTCTTCTTTGATTGCTTTGGGCCCATCGTTTTTTTGGAACATTTTTATTATTTTTCTAAACAAGTATATTCACATCAGCTGTTTTGAAACTCTAGGGTTTCTTTAAATTAAAATAAAAGAAGTATTGCTCCAAATAAAAAAACTACTTTTTTAATAAAAAGTATTTATTTTTATTTAAAAATAATTCCAATATTAACATTTAAAAACATATTTTACTGTACATTTTAACTAATTTGAATTAATCCGAAGTTTATTTGGATACTTTTTAATCTTTTATAGACAAAAATAACAAAAAACCGAAAAAGTATTATTGTTCTGAATCGAGTTAACGTTTTTTAAACCATAAATAATATTAAATGGTTTTTTAATAATAAAAAAATAGATATTAAGATAAAATAGTATCTGTTCTAAAAAAAAGGCAGTACTAAAAGTACGCAACATGATACTATTTTTTTCAACTCTGAACTCTTGCTCACTTTTAAAACCATAAAAATTAGTACATTCGCCAAATTGCGTTCGCTTCGCCAAAGCGTTCGCTTCGCCAAGTACATTCGCTTCGGTAATCATTATAGGCCCCTTAAAATATGTCAATAGATCGTTTAACTACCGCTGAAATGCTCATAGATATTTCTTCTCCTTAACTTTGCGTTAAAATTACGAAATTTTGGTTACACGATTTCGTAATTACACGATAGTTAACTAGGCACCAGTAGATATCTATTCGTTGAAGTTACGGGCATAAGAAAAACAAATTATTTGTCAGAATTTTGGTCTGCAGCTATGCTGCCGGTTACCTTTCTGCCGATCGTAGAACAAAGGTAACCGGCAAAGTATTTTGCAATTACCAGTTAGCTTACCGGTTAGTTACCAGTTACCTTTTTTTCTGGGTTTACGACCCTATTTAAAATTAATTCAAATTTAAACAAATTTTATTCGAAGAATATATTTCATAGAATATTTCAACTCATCAAATAATTACCAAAATATTAATTTTCTAAAAATGACACGAATTCCGTTAATTTGAAGAGCTGGTTTTCTGAGTTAGCACATTGCATATAGTTGCTTTCATTTCGTTTTGGCACAAAAACGACCACATCATTATTTTTTTCTTTGTTCCAACCCAGTGCCTGGCAAGATTTTTGTAATGAATCCGAAGCAAGTTGGGTTAAATCCATTAGGCTCTGCTCATAAATTGAGCTGTAGGCATTCGCCACCAGATTAAATATATTTGAACGGGTTTCTTCTAAAAAAATAGAAAAAATACAATTTTATTATTCATATTTAAAAATGTAGATTTTTGCAATTTACTCTTTAATATCATTAGATATTCGTAAACGTATTTTATAATAATTCTAGTTCGGACAAACATAATTTTTATTACATTTTTTGACTTTTCATATTTATGACACATTTGTTTTAAAATTAACTTTAAAATAAAAAATAAAATGCATAGAGATGCAGCAACAATTTGAAGCATTTTTTTTAAATGCAGTTTTCAGCACGAGTGTGAACTGGACAAGAAAACGGACTGCATTAATGCAAAAATGGAAGAGAATGCAGTGATGTCAAAAATAATACGTTCTTAAGTTAGAAAAGACATTTTATTTTTTTACTTAGAAAATATAGTTGTTGGATTTGGGGCGATTATAGCAGTGTAGCGTCGAAAATATGTATCTAAAAAAAACTACAAAGTAAAAGTTAGTCTTACAGGAAGAATGAAGAAATGGTTGTATACTCTATGACAGTTTCAGAAAATTTGAATAATTGAGTCCCTAAATTAGATGCACGAGGCCAAAAATCAATATTTTCGTCTAATACAAAAAAAAAGTTATATTTTGCGACATGTTAAAATAAAACGGTCTGTTTCATCCAAAGCATATAAAAATGAGTTGAATCTTGACATGGAGAAAATCTGAGGGCAAGAAGTGCAAGAAACAATTCATACCTATCCAAAAAACTAAATATTAATTTTTATATTGGGAAATCCATTTTTTTTTTTTCAAATAAAAAAAATAATAAAACTGACAATTAATAACACTACACAACAGCAATTCTGCGAAGAAGTCAAGACTAATTTTGTATTATGTAAAATGACTCCCTGATTCCGAGAATATGGTTTAAAAATGTTTCTTTTGATAGGTTTACAAAATTTGGGCCAATAACTTTTGAACCGAGCTTTTATAAAGTTGCTCACATATATTTGCGTTCTAAATAACTCACATGCTCAAGTATTATATCGAATAAAAGGTAATTAAATTTCCAATAAACATTTCTCAGGACATTTTTAAATTGGTTCACTAGTTTAAGAGAACTCGGTAATACAACTTGAAAAAAGTATTTTTTCAACAAAAATTTATATCAAAAATTCATTTAAAAAATTGGGAAAAATCGAGAATGTAAGATGATACACAAATTGAAATTTTTCACAAATTAATTCACACTCTTTCGAAGAAATTGAGATATTAATGACAAAAATAAAATTTTAGGATTAAAATGTTATGTGAAAGCATTATAATTGAATGCTATATAAATAGCCCTAAAATATAAATAAAAAATGTGTGCGCATCACGCTCATTTTTTGAGCACCAATTGATAGATTATTTATAATTAACTTTAAATTTTATAATTTTATCTTAAATACTTTACGAGATATTGGATACTAAAAAGTAAACCCATATCTCGTATGGGATGTAGTTGAGTACGTTTACTAATTTGTTGTACTAACGTTTAAAATATATTTAAAATAAATTTCATCGAATTCGGAATAGCAGTTTTCAAGTTATCATGTATAGACGGACAGACTGTCATGTCGAATTCGACTCAACAAAGTTATGTTGATCAAAAAAATATATACTTTTTCATACCGGTCACGCCTACTAAAAGGCGCTAAAATATCCTAATATACATGTTATAACCTGTAACCTATGGGTATAGGGTATAAAAATTAAATGGTATTTTTTTAATTTCACTCACTTATTGCTTTCAAATAATTTTTTCTGTTCTCAAAATGTATCCATAGATTTCTTATAGGTTTATGTCATTTTATTTAAAAGGCTAATTTTGGAATATTACAAACTGTACTCGCTTTTTCAATTTTTCGCAATTTTTTAAATGCATTTTTGATTAAAATTTTCTTCGATAAAATTTACATTTTTCGAGTTCTTCTATAGAATTCTCTTAAACCAGTAAACCAATTTCAAAATGTTGTGAGAAATGTTTATTGGATATTTAATTACCTTTCATTCGATATAAACCCTGAGCATATAAGTTATATATAACGCGAGATATTTTGAAATACATGTGACCACCTTTTTGAAAGCTCGGTACAAAAGTTATTGCCCGATATCTCGTAAACTTATCCATAGAAAATTTTTTAATTCAAATTGTTGTGACCGAATGTATTAAATACATTAGTTTATGTTTAATTATCAGTTTTATTAAATATAGTTTAATTAATAACAAGAAGTTTACAAAAAATCAAGATTAGAATATTTATGTGACGCGCTCTTGTTGAACGCTAGCAAAACGAACGAACGCTTTCTTTCAAATCTGACAGGTGCTAGAACTTTCGTCAAAGTGTTGCCAGATATAATTGTATAAATGTGCTGGTTTACATTCCACTCCAACATCTTCCCCTCTTTAAAAACATTCAATGTACCGCTCAGGTCGTTGTATGTTTCGTCTGGATCGTCGTGGAATTTGATTTTCAGGAACGTCTAGTTGATGTAGTAAAATTTCGGTATTTACGTCTGGTTGAATAATTTCTGGTTGTTGTTCATCATTTCCAGCATGTGGTTCTTCATCTGGTTCAGCCTCTGATTCATCATATGGTTGAGTTGCAAGTGGAAGATTTTCCAAATTCGGCTCCAGGTCCAGCTGGTCAATTTCAGTAGTTCTATGCTGAATTAGATTAGTGTGAGACTTAACAAATCTTGTTTTGTCTTTGTCGTATATTTCTACGTTGTAGTTAACATTGCCAATTTTTTCTCTGATAACTCCGGGTAACCAAATCATTTTATTATTTTTGAGCGATTTGATAAATACCTTATCGTCAATTTCAAATTGTCTTAACTTGGTGCCATGTTTCCGGTTGAACTGGATCTCCATCTTGTTGTTGCGTTCCAATTTTTCAAATGGTGGTTTAATGAGAAGATCAGCTTCCGTACGTATCTTTCTACCCAGGAACAGTTCAGCTGGTGTTTTACCTCCTACACAATTGGGATTAGGCGTGGCACGATACTGAAACAGGAACTCTTGTAGATGCATGTTGTCTTTATTTTCAGTCGTGAATGATTTCTCAAGAGCTCTTTTGATTATGTCGACATATCGTTCTGCTTGTCCATTGCTTTGTGGATGATATGGAGCAGTTCTCATGTGCTGAATTCCTCGTTGTTTACAAAATTGTTGAAAATTGTCACTAACGAATTGTGTACCGTTGTCCGATATTAGGTTTTCAGGGTTTCCAAAACTACTGAAAAAGTTCGACAACAACTCTATGACTTTAGCTGTAGATATCGTTTTGCATTGATATGCCTCTGGCCACTTGGAGTATGAGTCTACGATGACTAGATAGTAGTTTGTCCTGATTGGTCCTGCGAAGTCAATATGTATGCGCTGCATAGGTCTGCTTGAAATCGGCCACGAACTTAATGTTGTCTTCGCTCGCGATTTTGCGTTAGATCTGCATTGCGTACATTGTTGAACGTAACTCTCAATTTCATTATCAATACTAGGCCAATAAGCATAACTGCGCGCTATTGCTTTCATGCGCTGCTGACCTTGATGTCCCTTGTGTAACATTTTTAAAATTCGTTTTCGAAATTTGTCGGGAACAATGATGCGATCTCCATAGAGAAGACAATTGTCAACAACAGAAAGATGTGCTCTTCGATTGAAGTAAGGACTTGCTGAATAATGGTGTCTGTAAATGTAGCTTGCTCGATCATGCGATACGTTACTGGTAATGCACTTATGTTGTCGTGTAATACAGTTTTTATGTTGTATTCTAATGTTGCGCATGCAATTACAAAATCTTCATCTTCTTGTTTTTTTGATGGCAGTAACCGTGATAGTAAATCTACATTTCCAAAATCTACTGTTTTTACGTACTGTATTTCGAAGTCGTACGTCATCAATGTGAGTGCCCATCTTTGCAGACGGCTTGCTGAATGAACAGGTATACCCTTTTGTGAACCAAAAATAGCCAGTAAAGGTTTGTGATCGGTACGTAGTATAATTTTTCGTCCATAGATCATACGGTGAAACTTTTTAACAGCAAATATCAATGACAGTGCCTCTTTTTCGATTTGTCCGTAATTTTTTTCAGCTGCAGTGAGCGAACGTGATGCGTGTGCGATTGGTGTCTCCCGTTCGGCATTATGTGGGCAATTTGTGCACCAAGACCCTGTGTTGACGCGTTCGCTGACACTACAATAGGAAGCTTTGGATTGAAGTGCGTTAGCATTAAGTCTGTAGTTAAAATGTTTTTAAAACTCTGAAATGATTTCTCACAATCAGTTGACCAATGCCACTCCTTGCTTGCTTGTAATAATTCATCAAGCGGTGCTCTTAACATCCGCATTGAATCAATAAATTTGCCATAGTAATTTATGGATCCCAAAAATGCGCGTAACTCGCTGACATTTACTGGTCTGGGCAAATTTATAATTGCTGCGATCTTGTCAGGATTAGGACGAGTACCATAGGAATCTACGATATGACCTAAGTATTTTATTTTAGATTTTAAAAACTTACATTTGTCCCAATTCACTGTCAAATTGTACTCTGAGAAGCGTTTTAATACTTGTTTGATTGATTGAACATGCTGCTCAAGTGTGCTGCTGGCTACGATTACATCGTCTAGGTATGGTGTCGCTTCTGTTACACCTGATAAAATTTTCTCGATGACCTGCTGGAACGCGCCTGGAGCTGATTTGATACCAGGAACGAGTCGATTGAATTTGAGCCTCGATGTGTGTTGATTGTTAAAATTACTTTTGTTGCGTCGTCCACTTCGAATTGCATATAAGCGTCGTTTAGATCGAATTGAGTAAAATACTTTCGACCCTGTAGGCTCATGAAAATATCATCTGGAAGAGGCAATGGATGAAAATGTGGTTCTACGTTGTCATTTAGACCTGTAGAGTAGTCTGCACAAATCCTGATGTTTCCATTTGCTCGTTTAACTATTACTATTGGTGCTGCCCAATTAGAATAGTTAGTCGGTGTGATGATACCTGCATTCTCCAATCGTTCAAGTTCTTTGTCGACTTGTGTGATGACTGCATACGGGACAGGACGTTTTGAAATAAATTTTGGAACGGAGTCGTGCTTCAACGGCAAATGAATTTTAATTTTGTCACAGTGACCTGGCTCCCTGCGGAAGACTTGTGGAAACTCTGATTTGAGGTTAGTGATGTATGTGTCACTGTCTGTAGACGCCTGTAATACTTTATAAAATGAATTAATGGGAATTTCCCAGAGTCCAAACTTTTCAAAAAAATCGGCTCCTGCTATGTTGAGATCATGAACTGTCGTGACTCGTATTGTAAAGTAATTGGTTTCACCACGGAATGTGATTTTTGCAACACATTCGCCCATGAATGAAATTGTGTTCTGATTTGCATCTCGTGCCGTGTGTCGAGTTGCTGATAAAGCTGGCTTGCTAATTTGAGTCCATAATTCTTCTGAAATAATGGTGATGTCCGAAGCAGTATCTAATTGTAACTCTACGCTGGCGTCATTAATTAAAATTTCGACGTGTTTACGGCGCTTCGAGAAATCAATTTGATGTTCGAAACTTCGAGTTTGTTCCTGCTTTTGATGTTGCTTAGAATCCTTGTCTGCTGATGCTGTATTTTGTTGATTCGTAGCTGTATTATTTGGATGCTTTTCTTTATATTTTTGCATCGACGTGTGCTTACGCTTTTGTACGCTGCAGTAGCCTTCTGCATGGCCAACTACACCGCACTGTTTACATTTATTGTTTTTAAATTTGCAGTCACGAGCAAAATGCATGTCACCACAGTTCCAACATGGTGATGGCGGAAGTCTCGTGCGATCCTCCTGCTGTGTTGAATGCGATTTGTGGTTGTTTTTGTTAAACGCATGCACCACTTGTGCTTTTGGTTGCAAGTTACCAATCATTTTTGTGTCTTGCTGTCTTTGAATTGTGCGTTGAATTTCTTTATTTATTGTGTCCAGTGTGACTGGAGCGTCTGCCTTTTCTTCATCAAGCATTTTCAAAATTTCTTGACGAAAATTTAAGTCTTTTGGTGAATGTAACCCGCTTACGAAAATTAAACATTTCAAATTGTCTTTTGTAAATTTTTCTAATTGGAAATTTTCGCAATGACGGTTGACTTTTGCTATGTACGAGCCATAGTTTTCGCTGTCTGATTTAACCACCTCAAAACATTTGAATCGGCTGCTGAATAACGATTGCTTTTTACCAAACATTGTTTTTAATTTGTCAAGCGTTTCTGAGAAGGAAACTTCACTTGGTTTCTTTGGCAAAATAACGTCGGCATATTGTTGATATACCGGTTCGCAGAGTTTTCGTAGCAGCAATCTGGTACGATCTTCATCTGTAAGTGCTCGTCCGTCTTCGACAAACAGATCTTCGTGGCGGCTGTACCATGAGCCAAATGTACGATTGTCTTCCGGGTCGTAGATGAATTCTGTCAGTTGATTCAATAAAATATCCATTAATTGTTCCTTGCAAACATTGTTCGATGGTGATGACTGCTGTGCAGTTGGAGGTGTGCATTGTTGCGATTGTTGCTGAATGAGCATTTCTAGCAATTTTTGTTGCTGCTCCATTTGTTGTTGATGGCGCTGGGCAGCGTCCTGCTGCTGCACCAAGATTTTCGCTAGCACTTGTTCCATCGTGTTTTGTTATCAATCAAAATTCGCGCTTTCCACTTTACCTCGTCGCCAATTATGTTGTGACCGAATGTATTAAATACATTAGTTTATGTTTAATTATCAGTTTTATTAAATATAGTTTAATTAATAACAAGAAGTTTACAAAGAATCAAGAATAGAATATTTATGTGACGCGCTCTTGTTGAACGCTAGCAAAACGAACAAACGCTTTCTTTCAAATCTGACAGGTGCTAGAACTTTCGTCAAAGTGTTGCCAGATATAATTGTATAAATGTGCTGGTTTACATTCCACTCCAACACAAATATTCAAATTCTGCGGGTCATTTCCAATAATACAAAATTTTGTTGTGTAGTGTAATATGTGTAATATTATTCATATTATGGGCTGCTTAAGAAATTGACACGACTTAAACAAACATTTCGTTCAATTTCTATAAGAGCGATGCCTGCACAGGTATATTATGGTTTAAGCTTTAGTTTTAAAATAAAAATTGAAATTTTATTTTTATTGCTGAGCAAACAAAAAAAAATAAAATAGTCTTACAGATGTCGACTCTCTTTGAAAGAGTACATCGAAACCATGTGTCACTGTCTGTAGACGCCTGTAATACTTTATAAAATGAATTAATGGGAATTTCCCAGAGTCCAAACTTTTCAAAAAAATCGGCTCCTGCTATGTTGAGATCATGAACTGTCGTGACTCGTATTGTAAAGTAATTGGTTTCACCACGGAATGTGATTTTTGCAACACATTCGCCCATGAATGAAATTGTGTTCTGATTTGCATCTCGTGCCGTGTGTCGAGTTGCTGATAAAGCTGGCTTGCTAATTTGAGTCCATAATTCTTCTGAAATAATGGTGATGTCCGAAGCAGTATCTAATTGTAACTCTACGCTGGCGTCATTAATTAAAATTTCGACGTGTTTACGGCGCTTCGAGAAATCAATTTGATGTTCGAAACTTCGAGTTTGTTCCTGCTTTTGATGTTGCTTAGAATCCTTGTCTGCTGATGCTGTATTTTGTTGATTCGTAGCTGTATTATTTGGATGCTTTTCTTTATATTTTTGCATCGACGTGTGCTTACGCTTTTGTACGCTGCAGTAGCCTTCTGCATGGCCAACTACACCGCACTGTTTACATTTATTGTTTTTAAATTTGCAGTCACGAGCAAAATGCATGTCACCACAGTTCCAACATGGTGATGGCGGAAGTCTCGTGCGATCGTCCTGCTGTGTTGAATGCGATTTGTGGTTGTTTTTGTTAAACGCATGCACCACTTGTGCTTTTGGTTGCAAGTTACCAATCATTTTTGTGTCTTGCTGTCTTTGAATTGTGCGTTGAATTTCTTTATTTATTGTGTCCAGTGTGACTGGAGCGTCTGCCTTTTCTTCATCAAGCATTTTCAAAATTTCTTGACGAAAATTTAAGTCTTTTGGTGAATGTAACCCGCTTACGAAAATTAAACATTTCAAATTGTCTTTTGTAAATTTTTCTAATTGGAAATTTTCGCAATGACGGTTGACTTTTGCTATGTACGAGCCATAGTTTTCGCTGTCTGATTTAACCACCTCAAAACATTTGAATCGGCTGCTGAATAACGATTGCTTTTTACCAAACATTGTTTTTAATTTGTCAAGCGTTTCTGAGAAGGAAACTTCACTTGGTTTCTTTGGCAAAATAACGTCGGCATATTGTTGATATACCGGTTCGCAGAGTTTTCGTAGCAGCAATCTGGTACGATCTTCATCTGTAAGTGCTCGTCCGTCTTCGACAAACAGATCTTCGTGGCGGCTGTACCATGAGCCAAATGTACGATTGTCTTCCGGGTCGTAGATGAATTCTGTCAGTTGATTCAATAAAATATCCATTAATTGTTCCTTGCAAACATTGTTCGATGGTGATGACTGCTGTGCAGTTGGAGGTGTGCATTGTTGCGATTGTTGCTGAATGAGCATTTCTAGCAATTTTTGTTGCTGCTCCATTTGCTGTTGATGGCGCTGGGCAGCGTCCTGCTGCTGCACCAAGATTTTCGCTAGCACTTGTTCCATCGTGTTTTGTTATCAATCAAAATTCGCGCTTTCCACTTTACCTCGTCGCCAATTATGTTGTGACCGAATGTATTAAATACATTAGTTTATGTTTAATTATCAGTTTTATTAAATATAGTTTAATTAATAACAAGAAGTTTACAAAGAATCAAGAATAGAATATTTATGTGACGCGCTCTTGTTGAACGCTAGCAAAACGAACAAACGCTTTCTTTCAAATCTGACAGGTGCTAGAACTTTCGTCAAAGTGTTGCCAGATATAATTGTATAAATGTGCTGGTTTACATTCCACTCCAACACAAATATTCAAATTCTGCGGGTCATTTCCAATAATACAAAATTTTGTTGTGTAGTGTAATATGTGTAATATTATTCATATTATGGGCTGCTTAAGAAATTGACACGACTTAAACAAACATTTCGTTCAATTTCTATAAGAGCGATGCCTGCACAGGTATATTATGGTTTAAGCTTTAGTTTTAAAATAAAAATTGAAATTTTATTTTTATTGCTGAGCAAACAAAAAAAAATAAAATAGTCTTACAGATGTCGACTCTCTTTGAAAGAGTACATCGAAACCATGCATAAAATTTATAATCCACAATTGTTTCCACTATAAGCAAATCTCTCTCATGATACTTTAGCTAAGTTGCCATAGAACAACATGCAAAGACATGATTGAGAATATTTATAAAAAAGGAAAACCCGAAAATAATAGCAACAACATTGAAAGCAGAACCGATGCGTTACTCAAATGCATTCGTTCTATCAAATTCGGCATCATTCGCAATTGTTGCAACAAAGCCTGTTTCTAAAAATATAACAGGCAAAACTACAAATTAGACGAATGAGGGTTGAGTGGTTTCGTAGCCAAGCACCTAGCGTGCTTTACTACCAACTCCTATCGTTTCTGACGACAAGAGTTCGAATCCCAACCACGCCGTGATCATATATACGAAACATTTGATGTTATCATAACGTCATCACACAAAGATCACTGATGAGGATACTTGCCTGTATCCGAAACGGTCCGTATGATCATTGCCTGTGTTGAGTTTTAAATTTCTTGTTGTTCTTTTCAACCTATTCAGTTTATTCAATTATAGCCTTTAAGATTGGCGTAAAGTCTTACAGATGTCGACTCTCTTTGAAAGAGTAAATCGAAACCATCCATAAAATAATCGATATTTTTTGATTTTTCCCGTAAAAATAAAATGTTAAAAATCACTGCAGATTTAAATTCAGCATGCGAAAATAATTGATTCTACATTCTCAAAACTTGCGTACATATTTTATAACACGTTGATTTTTGTCATAAAAAAAAATAAGAATAAGAGTTATTTATGGTTACTGGTTACTTTAAATGCATTAAAGAAAAATATTAACAATTGTCCAGAGAAATTTAATTTTAAAAATGACTGAGAACTAAAGATATGAATCACTCTAAATTTAGAGTAAATTTATAATCCGTTGCTATAGATCTCTCTAACATCAACTAATAGTGAACTTGTTTTTTTACTTTTTCAAGTTTAATTCAAACTAAATATCAACTTATGCCAAAATATTTAGACTGTATTCTTCATAATTATTTGAAAAATGGATTTTAAATTCACTAAATTTTAAATTACAAATATATTTTATTTAGTTAAGTTTAAATCAAGGATTGAAACTTAAACGAATAACGGTTTCGATTTCGGTTTTTCCGCGTTTCGGTTATGGTTTCGGTTTTAGGTTTTTATTACGAAACGGTTTCGGTATATCGGTTCCAAGTTACGGTTTCGGTTTTGATTTCGGTTTTTGTATAAAATTTATTTTTTTCCATAATTTTCAAATAATTTAAAATTGTTTATATTGTGCTAAGTTATGTTCAAATTGTTATATAGGGGTAAAGTAGGAAACGTAATTTAACAATGTTTGTAGTTATTTTAGTGAAAATATTGTGTTATATGAATTATTTAATTGATTTCGCCATGAAAAAAATTCAACCGTGACCACAAGTCAATGAAAAGTAAGATTTTGACTTCAGCTGAGATATGATCTGAATTGCAGAGGAGAGCCGAGAAGCGAACCTTAAATAAAAGCAAGAAGAATACATCGGTAAATGTTCTTAAACTTCATTTTTTCTTGTATCACCATTGTTTTTTTGTTACCTTATTATAAGTATATATTAATATATATGTCCGATATATATGTCCGAAATTTAGGTGTTTTGAATAAATCAATCAAACTCAGTCTTATAAATGGCATTCTATTATATAGATAAGAAAAGAATTTAAAAATTATTCAAATTAACTTTTCAAAACTTGTCCCACTTTATTTTACAAATACAATAAATAAAAAAACAATATCATTCAAAATTTAATTATTTTTAACAAAAAAATTGTGCTTGGAGTTGCGTGTGTTTTGTTGTTAATTCGATTTACCGCTACACAAATTAATGAAAAAAAAACAAATTTTAGACCAAAGACTGTTATTTAGAAAAACAATGTTTCTCAAAAAACAACATGTGAATTTTTGTACAACAAAAAAAAATATTTTGGGAACTCAAAATTTTATTAAATGACATTTAAACATGCCTTGTACACAAGATCTTCTATATAAAATAAAATACGTTTTCCTGTTTCTTTGTATGCTTTTTTAAAAACCGTTTTAAATCGGTATAAAACCGAAACCGTTTATTTCGGTTTTGGATATCGGTTTATTTCTGATTATTGTGTAACGGTTTCGGTTTTAAAAATAAAACGGTTTTAAACGGATATCGATTTCGGTTACGGTTTCAATCCTTGGTTTAAATTATAACTCAAAATATAATTTTATGTTTTTAAAATAGTTTTTTTAGTAACACAATTTGTGATTAAAATGTAATATTAACATTGATATTGGTATACATTTTCCTTTTAAATATTCAAAATTTTAATTTAAAAAATAAATTATTAACCGAAAACGGTTTTACAGTGGTGACCACACTATTATAAACGATCATGTTTTTATGTCGTAATTTATAAATATTTTTTTATTGAAGTACATACATTATATGTACATTAGACTGATTCAAATTTGTATGAAAAATCTAGAACTATTTTTTCTTTCGCTCCGCGTCGACTTTCTGAAACTAGGACCTCTAAAACTGAGAAGAAGCTTTTAAAACCCAAAAAAAAGTGATCCTGTGATATTGCGCAAAGAGCTTAAAGGTAATTTTTGAGCTTTTAACGACTATTTTCAATAAAATTATTGTTACTCCAAGTATAAAAAGATATCACTCAATTTTAATTTAAAATCACTTCTCTGAAATTATGATTTTTTAAACTATAATTTTTTAGTTAACCGTTAAAATCGTTAAAGTCGTTGTCGTTTTATTAGATATCACGGTTTAATAATTTTTTGGGATTTTTTGATTTTTTTTAATAATAAGTTGAATGTAATTTTTACATAATTTGTCCACCGTTACGGTTCATAATATATAGTAACAAAAGCGGTTAAAGTGTTTTTTCAAAAATAGTCCTTTAATGAGCATTATATCCTTAAGTTGTCCTTACATAAATAAATTTGTATACAAATATTTACCAAACATAAAAAAAATCAATCAGCTAACTTCTAAGGTTGAAGAGATATTACTATTCAAAATCCAATTTTCGTGAAAATTTAGTCTAATAAATTTTAAGAATTTAATAAACCATATAAACTCATCAATATTCTTATTGACACTCTAAAAGTAGAGTTTATTAGCTACATTCTTGAAAAAAATCTAACTCCTGTCGTGGAACGTGGAAATTAAACCTTTATAAATTTTATTATTTGATTTCAATCAAAATATATTATTTTTTAGGCTAGCTAGCGCATACTTTTAGTATTTACTAATAATACGATACCTAAAAATATAAGAGTTACATAACATTTTAAAGATAATTGTATGTGCAATAATACAAAAATATTATCTTAAACTCATTAGAATAAAATTAGAAAAATGTCGACCGTTAAAATCACTATAACGGTTAACTAAAAAACTATAGTTTAAAAAATCATAATTTCAGTGTCGTTTTAAATTAAATAAAAAAAAATAAAATTGAGTGATATCTTTTTATACTTGGAATAACAATAATTTTATTGAAAATAGTCGTTAAAAGCTCAAAAATTACTTTTAAGCTCTTTGCGCAATATCACAGGATCACTTTTTTTTGGGTTTTAAAAGCTTCTTCTCAGTTTTAGAGGTCCTAGTTTCAGAAGTCGACGCGGAGCGAAACATTTTAAGATTTTCTGTTTTTGAATCATTCTAATGTACATACTTATAGTAATTTTAGTTTTTAGTTTGGACTATGCTCTGTATAAAAATAAATTATTTTCTTGTTTATCATAAGATTTATATGAAAAATAAATAATTAAAAAAGTGTTAAAATAAATCTTTTCCAAATATTTTGCAAACGTGTAAGAAAATTACCATTCCGTAGTATTTTAAAACTAGCTTTGACAATTATAAGAAAAATTGCGTTTAATGATTTTTGGAAAACTATTTTTCAACAGTACTATATTTTTATATATTCTAAGCAGTCGATGAAAATGGCTCAAAATGCCGATTTCAATTTAAGCGTTAAGCATTACGAAAATACAGGTTTTATATAATAACTCGCTGGTGCGGATTTTGACCGCATACTCAGTTGTTTTTTATAGAACGTAACGTTTTTAAGAAAAGTGGTCACGTAATTTTAGAAATAGTTTTACGCACGATCCATTACAAAATTTAATACTGTTGAAAATAGTTTTCCAAAAAAACTTTAAACGCAATTATTCTTATAATTGTCAAAACTAATTTTAATATACCAATGAATGTTAATATTCTTATTCGTTTTTAAGTTAAAAAGTCTGAAAATTTTGTTGTTGTGAGGAAATTTTAGAGAGCTCAAAAATTTGAGAAAATTTCTGCCCACGTTTGCCTTTTTTTATTTGTCATTTCTAATTTGTTTTTATTTTCAAATTCTATTTGTATGCCGTAAAATGTCATTTCAATAAACATTTTTATATTGTTTACATTTTTGTTTTTGTATTTTTTTTTTTTTTTAAATTATTGTCATTTATTTGTCATTTCTAATTTGTTTTTATTTTCAAATTCTATTTGCATGCCGTAAAATGTCATTTCAATAAACATTTTTATATTGTTTACATTTTTGTTTTTGTATTTTTTTTTTTTTTAAATTAGACAAACAAAAATTTGACGATAAAATTTTTGAAAGAGGAAGCCTTTTCGACTTTCCTCACCTTGCTTAATACAACTTGGCCACCACTGTATATTAAATCTACTTATCGAAATCCTGTTTTTTGAAAGTGTAATTTTTATCATTCAGTGATAATTTATCAGTACAATTGTACTTCTTTCAATACAATTTCAATGCTAAAAATACACAAGTACTCCCCAGACCATTTAATTGAACACCAATAATTGATTACAAGTTATTGTCGCATTTAATTGTGCAGCGATTTGACAATATGATGTAGCCGTAATGTAGCCGCGGTAGCTCAGTGGTTAGTGCGTTGGACTGCGAGCCGAAAGGTCTCATGTTCAAGGACAGGGGTTAACAACATCTTTACATAGAAAATAAAACTATACTATATATATTATTTTATAATATCCCAAGTAACACATTTCATAACTTAGTCTGGATCTGTAGATTCTATGTATCGATACGTAGAATTGAATCGGTTCTTGGCTAAGAATGGAAATCTATGTAGAAATCTGTATTGAAACTCGAAAAATTCTATTCAAACTTAAAAAAAAAATCGATATATAGAAAAACTGTGTCATGGGACAAGGGATTCTGTACATTTTTTCATTTACATTTCGCTACGTATCTACTGCCAAACTAACGAAAATATCTATAATTTGTTACGAAATCTGTAGTTTATGTTACTTGGGATTTGTTACTGCTTAAATGGTGCTTTACAAATATTGCTTAAAAAAAATGTTAATGCAATATTTAAAAATTAATTTTGTTTTAGAGTATAGAAAAACATCCTTCGAAATGTAGTGTTAATTGAAAGACAAAGGCATTAAGGTTTAAATATAAATGAGAACGGTTCTGCTTTCTTCTGCCATTTAAATTTAATAGAGTTGTATGAACGGGTTTTATTTGCATTTTTAGCGATAACTCAAAAAGTACTGGATAGATTTGGATGAAATTTGGTAGAAATGTGTTTTAGACCATATGTAAGACAGAACTCTATAATGGGATATAAACTGTCATCTCCTGTACAATAAATATTGGTTTGATTATTTAGTAACAGATATCTCATAAAATATCAAGATAAATCAATAAAATTTAAAAATTTTAAGACAGGTTTATGCATTATCATATGTTTTAAAATGGGAGTGACCATCCTATGTTTTTTGATCTTTTAGATGATATTCCATTGCACTATATATTAAAATAAAGTAATCTGAACAATATACCCAAATTAATTCCGATGACTAGAATGAGTCTGCTTGGAATATTTGTTATATCTTTTTTTCGTTCATTTAATCAATTTTTTATAAATAAAAAATAAAAACTATATTAACAACTTTTAAGGCGAGTTTACACGATAAGGAAAATAGCTAGAGATAGAGCAAATCTCATAGAGTTGTGTAAACACTACATAGAGCTCCACGATAGGAAGCTCTACGGTAGATTTTTTTCTCTATCTCTCGCTAAATTCTATATAGTGTATTTGAGCCTTTATTAAATAATTAATAAAATAATCAAATAAACTCATAAAACATAGATAAATTTATACAGGCTATAAAACAAAAAAAAATGTGGGACAGTACATTATGGCAGGGGTGAATAGAGGTTGTCCTCAAGGAGGCGTTTTCTCCCCCCTGCTCTGGTGTATACTGGTTGACTCTCTGCTCAATGATCTTGATGGACCAGGTGTCTATTCCCAGGCCTATGCAGACGATGTTGCCATTCTTGCCACAGGCTTTTCCCTCAATGAGGTCTGTGTTAAAACACAAAACCCACTGAACCGAATTGACATCTGGTGTACTGCAAACGGACTTTCCGTCAATCCTCACAAAACAGGGATTGTTCTCTTCACTAAGAAAAGAATAATGACAGGATTATCTTTACCAGTACTTAAGGCTGTCACCATTACTCTGTCTAACGAAGTAAAATATTAAATCTAGATAGTAAACTACTTTGAACAAATTTCGCGAGCATTGAATGCCTTCTGGCAATGCAGAGGAATTTTTGGGAAGACATGAGAACTATCGCCGAGCAAAACCTTATGGATTTACACGACAATGATAAATCCGATGATATTATATGCTTCGGTAGTCTGGTGGAACAAGCTGTCGCGAAAGTGCGTGACAACCAGTCTACCACCACTTGACATCTTCATCAGAGGCGAAGCCATGAAAGGCTGCTGGAGACTAAAACGAGGTGGTTTCTAGTTCATGTTCCTTGGAATATCTCTGACATTGCACTCGACACTCCATAAGACACCTGTCTATTGGAGATGCCCTTCGATGCAATGATAACAGAAACATTACCAAGACGAAATTTTGAAGTTTGCCAACCTGACATTCAAGACTGGTTAACGCTTGACTGTGAGACATGTAGAGGGGCAAAACTCATTTTCTCCGATGGCTCCAGAACCGATTAGTGATCTGGTACTGGAGTGTTTGTATAACCGGATGACCGCAGACTTCACTTCGCATTAGGCGACAATGCCTCGGTATTCCAAGCCGAAGTTTATGCTATACTTATGGTTATAGACTACATTGCGGATAATAGATGGCAGAACAGAGCTATATCTTCTTGCATCGGTATTCAAGCTGCTCTTATGGCTTTGTACAACCCGGTCATCACATCCAAAATTGTATGTTAATGCAGATCACGTCTCAATTGTGTTGGTAAATACAATACAATGAAACTGATCTGTGTTCCGGGCCTTGAAGGAGTTTCTGGTAATAAAACATCTGACGAACTAGCACGTACTGGATCTGAGGATAATCCCGTTGGACCAGAATATGTGCTTGGACTACCTGCATCTACAGGAAAACTCTCCATCAGCTCTTGGGTCGCCTCCGCACACAAGAGCAAATGGATAAACGAGACCAAATGCAGATTCTCCAAGCTCTCCGACGATAACCAAGAGATCGGCCTATTTTCTACTTTCCTTAAGTAAAGAGGAGTGCAGATCACTGACGGGACTTCTAACAGAATACAACTCATGTGAAAAACACATGAACGCAATCGGCCTGGCAGAAAGCGCCTTATATTCTGCCACAGATCACTATCTCTGTGACTGTCCAGCATTTTCTAGAATTAGAAGGCGCAGACGTGATGAGAGAGGATCAGCTTCACTCTTTATCACACAATAGCTTTCTTAGATTTTAAAATTAATCTAATAAATAACATAAAAACCACGAAACTGGGTCACAGCACAATGGATATAACCCTATCTGAGTGCTGTGGCTATTATTTTTAAAATACATAAATTATTTAAAATTAATTTTTACAAAAACAAATATTTTTTTTTTTTAATAATTTTAAGTTGTAGGAAAAACAGAACTGTGATTCAAATATAAGAAAAATATAAAATTGCAATGAAAAAGTCATTTTATTAAATCTTATCACCTTTTTTTGTATTCCATTATAATTCTAATTTTATAAAATTAATAAATAAATTCAAATAAAAATGATTTTATTGAACCAAATTATATAAATTTAAAACTAATCAGAGTAGATTTTGATGATTTTTTTTTACGAAATTTGAAAATATCAGGTACAGTTTACAAGATGTCTTCTATTGCTTTTCAATAAATGTGTATACATTTATAATATCAAATATATTCATATAAACTATGCTTTTCCTTTATATTTAGAAACAACTTTTCATCTAGCTGTATAAGTATAATATAAAATAATACTAGTATAATATGAAATGAAAATACGGTATTCAATAAAAGTACGTAAATGGTACTGCAGCACGGTAACAAAACGGAAATGCGTAAACGTATTTACGGGCCGTAATTGGAACAGCTTTACGGCTCTTTTAAATACTGAATATACAGTACGTTATAGACCGTATGACCTGAACATAAATGGGACGTAAATACAGTGCGTAAGCGTGTCATATGCATTATCTGTAACTGCATATCGTTTAACTGAATGTTATAATTTTAATGTCACAGCAAGAAAAGACGTTAGTATTTAATTATAACAAGCTTTTATTTAACTTCACTTGTTTGTCCGTTCGTGTTTACGTTTGTTAGTATGTCAGGCACAAAAATATCAAATTTAACACACTTCCTTATATCCGATCGAGTTGAAACTTGTATAGTATTCGATGTGGCACATATAAAAATAAGTTCGAATTTTGGCTGATAGGGGGCGCTAAAAATATTGTTGAACCGTGTGAGGTACGTAGGTCTAAATTTAGACTATGTATAGTTTTAGACACGGGAAAAAAAATGGCAAACTCATAATTTGAATTTTGTCCGCTAGAGGGCTCTTTTATTATTAATGGACCTGTAGCGAACCCTCAATTCACTTTAACTTTTTACTTTTTAACATTTTTTAAAAGCCTAAAATTTTTACTTTAAAATATGTTCACAAAAGTTTTTTTTTCCAATGTTGTTTTTTCTTGCCGTTCGATTTGTTATAATAAAAATTAAATTTTATAAAATTTGGTGTGTTTAATTCTATACCATAACACACTAAAAGTGGTGACCCCAAGTCGAACACAAACAATCAACAAGCAATGTTTCGAAGTCCATCGGGAAGCCCTTCAAGAGGCGCAACGAGGGATGCACAAAATGGTGCAGATCCTAACGTTCCATCTAGTGGCCAACATAGATGCCAGCACTTTGGACCTAGTCAGCTACGTGCTAGAATCAACAGCACCCGGAAACAGGTATGAAACCTTAAAAGCTCGTATTATAGCTTTGTTTCCCGAGTCCGACGAACGCAAATTAAAACGCTTGTTGAGTGATCAAGTTCTCGGAGACCAGCAGCCGTCTGACTTCTTGCGTACAATGCAGAGTCTGGGACAAGGACAGGCTGGCGACAACGTCATCAAGTCGCTATTCCTGGAACAGCTCCCAGACAATGTGCGCGCCATACTGACCATCAGCGAACAAGCGGACATCAACATGCTTGTCACGCAAGCGGACAAAATAATGGACATGGCACGTCCAGCGAACATCGCCACCGTTGCAACCACAGTCACGACATCGCCGCTCGAACGACTATCAAGGCAGATAGAAGTGCTGAAGAAGAGGTTCGAAGGGTTCAACCAGGACAATCGTAGTAGAGGCACGAAACAGGATCGAAGCACCTCACGAAGACGGTCCAGGAATCGAAGCGAAAATGCCGAGTACTGTTAGTACCACAGGCGTTTCGGTGATAAGGCTACCACCAAATGCCTATTACCATGCAGCTTCGCACCAAAAAACTAACCAACGGTTCGGACATAGCGGCCGCCGAACTTGCAACTCATACTCCTGGCCGACTTTTCATACATGACAAATCCACCAGAAAGACATTCCTGATTGACACCGGCGCTGACATCTCAGTGATACCAAGAGATCCACACGCGAAGAGCAATACAACACAATCTCCAGTGAAATTGTTCTCAGCTAACGGCAAGCCAATACATACATTGGGCACGACGATTTTGGAACTCGATCTAGGTCTTAGGAAAGCATTTTCGTGGCTGTTCATAATAGCAGACGTCACAAAGTAGACGTCACAGACGTCAGTTTCCAGAAATACACAACGCTGGTCAAACCATGGTCAAACCAGCTGCATATGGTTCCTAAAGCGAATGGCAATTGAATGACCATGCGGAGTTTACCGATTTCTGAAGAAGATAACCGTTCCTGATCCGTATCCTGTACCATTTATAACGGATTACGTTCACTGCCTACATGGGCGAAAATTTTTTTCCAAATTGGATTTGATTCTAACTTATCGCCAGGTGAGCTTGAACTCCGCTGACATCGAAAAGACGGCAATTATTACCCCGTTTGTTCTTCTCGAGTTTTTAAAAATGCCATTTGGTTTGAGAAACGCTGCGCAAAGTTTTCAGAGATTGATGGATGAAATCTGTCGCGATATGGATTTCGTATTCGTTTATATAGACGACGTATTGATTGCGTCATATAGCGAAAAACAACATCTGCAGCACGTGAAAGCAGTTTTCGAACGTCTGCGAAAATTCGGAATAGCTAAATGTTAGTTAAATGTCAGTTAAATGTCAGTTTGGTGCACCCGACATCGATTTCCTAGGCTTTCACATTACGCCTAAAGGTAGTGCACCTATTGCAGCAAAGGTGCAAGCGATAAGCGAGTACCCGAAACCAAAAACGATTTCAGAACTTCGACGTTTCACCTGCATGCTCAATTTCTACCGGCGTTTCCTGCTGCGCAATATCAAGACCCACTTAACAAGTACTTGAAAGGTGCTGTTAAGAAAGACAAATGTCTAGTTAATTGGACAGCTATAGCGGAGAAGGCATTCGAAAAAGCAAGCAACAAATTGCAAACGCAACGCTCCTTGCACATCCAGTAAGCGATGCTACACTCGCACTTAAGGTAGACATATCTAATCTTGCTATTGGTGCCGTCGTAGAACAACAAGTTTGCGGAGCTCTTGCATATCTTTTCGTGCAAACCGAGCCCTGCTGAAATCAAATACAGTACGTATGATCGAGAATTGCTTGCAGCATACAACGGTGTGAAACCCGCCACATACTGAAAGGTCGCGATTTCACTCTGTAAACGGATCATAAACCGTTGATATTTGCGTTCAACCAGAATCCTGCCAAAGCATCTCCAAGGCTATATCGTCACTTGGATTACATTGGACAATTCACCAGCAAAATAGTTCACATCGAGGGAGTCGCAAATTCAGTCGACGATGCCTTATCGAGGATTGAGGAAATCTCCGCGCTGGACTACGCTAAACTTGCTGAAACTCAGAAGACAGATGAAGAACTCAGGTAACTTCTAGCAACTGATTTCGGACTTCCGAAATCCAAGACCATTTCTTCCTGCTGCCTTTCGCCGAACAGCATTCTACGGGCTGCACAACCTCGCCCATCCTGGTATTAGAGCGTCGAGGAAGCTCTTAGTCGATCGTTTTGTTTGACCACAGCTCAAAAAGGATTGCAACAATTGAACAAAGCTTTGTGAAGCGCGCCAAAAATCGAAAGTTACGAGACACACAAGCGCTCATGTAGGTACCTTTCCGATAACATCACAACGATTTTCGGAAGTACACATCGATTTGGTTGGACCATTGCCTCCATCAGAAGGTTTTACATACCTCCTTACAGTAATTGACCGGTTTTCAAGATGGCAATCCCAATCACCGATATCACATCCGAGACCGTATGCCGAAATTTCTTCGATAGCTGGGTTTCAAGATTCGGTTGTCCAAACAAAATCATTTGCGATCGTGGTCGACAATTCACTTCGAAGCTTTTTCACGATCTTGCAAAGTTTCTCGGAGCAAAGTGCAATCACACTACATCTTTCCGTCCGCAAGCCAATGGCATGGTTGAAAGATTGCACCGAACTTTGAAAGCCGCTTTGATTTGCAGAGATGACGCGAGATGGACGAGAAGTTTACCATCAGTCATGCTAGGACTGAGAACTGCACACAAAGAGGATATACAAGCATCAGCTGCCGAAATGCTTTATGGCGAAGCCATACACCTTCCGGGTGAATTTTTCGAAACAACTAACGTATGCAATTCAACAACCTCTGTATTCCTCGAGCAACTGAAGTCAAATATGCGAAGAATGCAACCTCAAATTGTAATGCACCATTCTAAGGGAAATCCATTTGTAAATAAGGACCTTCATCTAGCAACTATGGTTTGGATTCGCAAAGAGGGTTATCAAAAACCACTACAACCCAAATACTCAGGACCGTTCGCAGTAACTAGGCGAACAGATAATTTTTACACCATCAAGACAAACGCAGGCAAAGACACCATTTCAATTGATCGACTGAAATATGCATTTATTGAAGTTGATACCGCTGCAGTTAACGTCGGTTATCAAATGCAAGGACAAGCAAAAGTTTCAAGATCTTCGCCTGAACGCAAAAAGGTCGCCTTCCGCTAGTAAGGGGGCTGTGTGGCGCACCCACAATTCACTTTAACTTTTTACTTTTTCACATTTTTTAAAAGCCTAGAATTTTTACTTCAAAATATTTTCACAAAAGTTTTTTTTTTACTTGCCTTTAAATTTGTTCACGAGTTACGTTCGATTTGTTATAATAAAAATGTTTAATTCTATACCATAACACACTAAAGACCCTTCTTCACCTAGAAAATTGAAATTAAAAACATGTATAGTATTGGCGACGGGGAAAAATTTGGTGAATTCAGAACCTCGAATTTTCTCCCCTAGAGGGCACATTAATTATTAATGGACCCCTCTGAAGTGCGTTCTTCGCCTAGAAAGTTATAATATATAATATGTATAGTATTAAAGACTGAAATAAATATGACATACACAGAGCTTCGATTTTCCATCGCTGGAGGGCGTTAAGTACGAAATCCTTTATCGCAGTAACCACTGAATCGATCTCTGTAAAACTTAGTGCAGTAATTCTTTCGAGCACACAAATGAATGTAGTTCAGAAAGAGGGGCGTTAAAGGCAAAACTTTATATCTCGGTAACCATTAAACCGATATATGCAAAACTTCATTAAGTGACTCCTTCGGGACCCCAATTTAACATATGCTAGTGTGTAGTTCGAAATTCTATCGAGGACAAAATATATCTCGGTAACTACTAACCGATATATGAAAATTACTCAATGACTTGCGGGCACCAAACTTAACATAGTCTAGAGTGTAGTTCTAAATTATATCGATAGATCAAAATATTATATCTCGGTAACCACTTAACTGATTTCGACAAAGCTTGGTACATGAAATCCTTGGGGCACTGAAATTTCCAAAGGCTAGAAAGTAGTAGTAGCTCTAAATTCTTAATGCAAAAATTATAACTCGGTAACCGCTGAACTTGATACAGTGACCTTCGCGCAACTAAATTAACATATGCTAGAGTGAACTAAATTTCGTCGGCAGAGTGCATGAAAAGCGTATAGTAATTCCTATAATAAAAAATAATAATAAAATATACAAAAGTTCAATGACGTACTAGGGTCATGCTATTCTATGGAATATGCAATTCTATTGGAATATGCTATTCTTTTTCATTAAACAATTCCAATGGCCATATAATGACTAAAAAAGTAAAAATAAAAAAAACTAATATAAAAAAACTTTTAAAAAAACAAGCTTTTAAAAAAATTGTTCCAAAAAATTAAAAATAAATTTACTAAAAATATACAACATATTTATAGTAGGTATGTACATTAATAATGAATACATGTTAATTAAATTTTATTCAAATTATATTATTTAGATATACGTTTATAAGCAATACATTTTATAATTTACTATGAGGCAAATACAAAAATAAAACCGTGCGGCGATAATATTAAAAATTACCAGCATATTATATGCGTAAATATGGGCCTAAATATGAATTTTAGCTGTAAAAGGAATACAATTATGAATATATTTATATATATGTTATACATCACAAACCAACAACTCTTTATACTTTATATCTCGCAACCGCTCAGCACACTATAACTCTTCACAGCATAATGTAAGATTGTATAGGAGATATCACGTCCCTTTGTCCAGTAACACCCAAATTCTATGTGGCGATTATAAAGTAAAATATCAGCTTTTACATCAATTTTTAAAACTATGTAATACTTTTATAAGTCGAAAGTTGTAGCATTTTAAAGGTTTGCTTATTTGACAGGTGCCACACACCTCTGTGTAATTACGACCCTTTCTAACAAGGAGATATATAACGTTAACTTGCACCATTTAGCCAAATTCCATGATTTAAATTAAGTACATAAATATTTCTAGTTAGAAGTTCAGTTTTGCCAGATTATCCTGAGGTAAAAACCAGGGGTACTGAACGAAACGAAAAAAAAACAAAAACAATTGTTTTTTCAAACGTTAAGTTCTGAACAAAACAAAAAAATAAAGTTTTTGTTCTGAACGAAACAAAGTTATTTTTGAAAAAAAACGTTGAAAAAAACACCATATTTTCATAGAAAACATATTTCTATACCGCCCTCTTACCCCCGTCGTTCGGATTCGGCATGAACAGTAGGTGCCCCAACTTTGAATACAAATACGCACAGCTCTAATGGTAAGTGGTTTCATAAAAAAAATTTGTTTACAAAAATATTAATTTAATTTTTTGGTTTGTACGAAAACCAAAATATTATGTTCATTTTAAGAACTTTATATTCCAAGAACGATTCAAACGTTTTTTAAAAATAACCTTTCGTTTAGAACTTTATATTTGAAACATTATTTTTTTTTTTTTGAAACGTTTTTTTCTGAACTTTATTTTTTTGTTCAGTACCCCTTGTAAAAACACAACACATGCCAAAAAAAAATGTCATTTGGGCAAGTTCCACAGCCTACAAAACTAATAGATACTTCCATACAGATCTACCATTACTACAAAATTATATTGAAAACTATTGCAAAGTTGAATGGAAGAGCAAAGTTTATTAATGCTAGAGTTGGACTGTTTTTATTATTGTATTTGCAAACGTTTTAGTAAATTTTGAAATTTATTGCTTATAAACGTAGATCTAAATAATATGTGAATACAATTTAATTTATTTTATATTGTCAATCTCTGCCTCGTAAAGTATTTCTACGATGATTTTTTAGTTTGCTTACAGTTATAGTTAAGGCTCAACAGATCTGATAAATTACATTTCTTCGCACCATTTTAGTTTTTAATGACTGTGACCGGGACTGAATCCCGTAGTCCCGGAACTTTCATATAACATGAATTTCCACTCGCAAATTTTATAGAAATTGATAAAAACAATGTGCTGTTCCGGAAAAAAAATAATTTGTACTATTCATACAATATATATTTTCCCCAATATAAATTATATACCTTCAAGTTCCTT
The DNA here is from genome assembly GCA_951804985.1 of Dryomyza anilis. Classification (NCBI taxonomy): domain Eukaryota; kingdom Metazoa; phylum Arthropoda; class Insecta; order Diptera; family Dryomyzidae; genus Dryomyza; species Dryomyza anilis. Next base: position 78,070,341 of record OX638131.1, read on the forward strand.
CATTACTCCTTGTATAGTCTCAGACCAGAGAGTATTGATAAGTTTAAAGAATTCTACGTTGTTATTAGTTTGAAGAGACTTTAGTAGTTGATGAAGAGTTACCAACTCATTGTGCGAGTTTCTTATTTGCAACGGAATTCTTTTCCAAAGAAATGTTGCGCTTGATCTAACGATAAAAATATTAAATTTGTTAATTAGAATTAATTGTTGTATCACAAATTTACAAATCATTATCATGTAGATATAATGCAAAAAGTTGAATGTACAGTGATGCTATATCTGTTCCGGGAGTGTTCTATAGTAAATTAGAAAAACATTTCATTAAATATTATGTTTTATAATTTAATAGTTTACATCAAATTCCTCATTTTCTAAGTTAAGTATTAATTCCGCATATTTACTTCCACCCATTTTATTTGTTTGCTTTTCGGCGAACAGCGCTCATGATATAGAAGCCACCTTTTGGGATAAATCCCAAAAATGGGCTTTCTGAATCGCACTGGAAATTGGGATTTCCCATGAGATATCCCAGCAAGAACACTACTGGTCACATGAGTAGTAATATTACAAGTATCAAAACTGAAAGTTTCAGTAAAAGTTTCTATAACATTGTTAAGACCATCGGGATAAAATTGACCGAAAATTTTGTGTGCGTGTGAATTTTTATCTCTTTATCACTCATCTGAAATAAGATACAATTGAATATACACTCTCAGAAATATATTGTCATTTCCGACAATATTGTAACAATTTTGATGTTCAAAATAGATCTCATGATCAGATTGTCAAATTATTGTCGGTTTGACAATTAGATTGTTATTTTAAAACGTCATTCGATTGTTTTGATAACAATCGAGATTGTCAATGAATAAAATATAAAAAGTCACATGAATGGTTTTTTTTAAATGTTATATTAGCAATTAATTAAAGTTCATGAATTCGGCACATGGAGTACATTTTCTGCGAGATTTTTCCGCATGTTTCGTCAGGTACAGGCTGCTTGCAGACATCTAGCTTTCCCATCTGCCCATTGATTATTTTACTCAGCGCCAATCCATTGGGCCAGAAGACGTCTGTCTTGAGGAGCGTCGTAGGTGGTGCCTCCCACATCTAAACAAAATTAAAAAAGTTGCAATATTCAATTAATAATAAAATTATTAAATTATAACTTACATTTTGTTTGATTTTTCAAATTTTTAAAGTAAACAACAAAATAAATTTGACATGTTATTGAATGCCAGAAGATAGAGGTGCCACCTAATCACTGTATAATGAAATGACAATCTCATATTGTTAAAAAGCAACAATATATTTTTGAGAGTGTATGTTTATCACTGTTCTTTTGGTAATAAGTGACGATTAAATTACTTGTAAATTTACGAAATATTTTACGTAACATAAACTGTTTTAATTTTGCGGTTAGGGATGGTTAAATTAATAGTAAACTAACCCAAATAAAACCAAAAGAACTCAAAATTCTATAGTTTTCATTTTTATTGCGTTGAATATAATGCGCATTACATTCAACATGTTTGCATAACAAAATTGTCAATTAAAACGACTTTTGTTCGCCGTTGTTTTGCTTCCTTCCATGCATTTGTTTAATGCAGATGACCCTTCCACTTTGATGATATCTATAATATAAATAGATAAATAAGCAATATATACAAATACTCTTTTCAATATACTTTCTTTTAGTGTTTATCAATTGTTTATAATTTAAGTAACATCTTTTATCAACTCCTGCTGTAGCGGCTACTGTTGCAAACGTATAAATAACCTACAAATAAAAAATGGTGGCAAACCGACGCGAAAAAAATATTAGTTTTCATTGCTAGTAAAATTACGGGTCATATATCTAACGTTGATCCTGCAGGGATGTATTTAAAATTATTTATGTACACTCTTAAAAATATATTGTTGCTTTTTAACAATATGAGATTGTCATTTCATTATACAGTGATTAGGTGGCACCTCTATCTTCTGGCATTCAAAAACATGTCAAATTTAAATTGCTGTTTACTTTAAAAATTTTAAAAGTCAAACGAAATGTAAGTTATAATTTAAAAATGTTATTAATAATTGATGTTAAAAATTATTGCAAGTTTATTAATTTTATTTAGATGCGGAAGTCACTATCAACAAAGCTCCTCAAGACAGATGTGTTCTGACCAAATGGATTGGCGCTGAAAAAAAATAATCAAGGGGGAGATGAGAAAGCTGGATGTCAGCAAGCAGCCCTTCCTGTAGGAGGTCTACTGTGTTTAAGCTCTTGACTAAACATGTGGAAAAATCTTGCAGAAGATGGACTCTATACACTTCCAATTCTTGAAATTTAATTTATTGCTAATTAAAAATTTAAAAAACATTCATGTGACTTTTTATATTATATTCAATGACAATCTCGATTGTTATCAAAACAATCGAATGACGTTTTAAAATAACAATCTAATTGTCAAACCGACAATAATTTGACAATCTGATCATGAGATCTATTTTGAACATCAAGATTGTTACAATATTGTCGGAAATGACAATATATTTCTGAGAGTGTATGAGTGAGAAAATATAATATTGTCTTTGTGTTGGAGTTTCGGTAAGGCATGTCTTGCTGGGTATTTTCCACTTTAATTGGGATTTTTTTTCCCATGGGACAAAATTTCAACATGTTGAACTTTTCTGTATCGTCGCATCGCTTCCTATAAAGTTTTGTAATAGATTGACATAAAAAAAAATAAAATTGTTGTCAAATAATGGCATGTTTATATATTTTGAAGTTTAAAATTAAATTCAAACTAATAAACAAATGCAAATAAAAAATAAAGAAAATTAAATTAATCAAAGATTTAATATAGAATTCAAGAACAAAATTAAATGGATATGCCTCCTCCAACTAGGTGATGTTGCTCATGTTGAGGAAAACTACACTAAGAAAACAAGATGTTTATGAAAGTCTTGCTGCAACTATCCTTTTAAATTTAAGTCTTGTAGCAAATATGCAAACATCACATAAGTTTCAATAAAGTTGCAGCAAAACTATAAATATTTTTTAAATATGACATATATGCAGATAGTTACGAGATGTTTGCCACAACAGCAATGAAAATTGAGATATTTACAGTTGACTGATAGCAAACATCCTGAATTTTTGGACATTTGCAGCAAAAATTTGAGGTATTTTGACTAAAATAAAAAAGGAAAATGGCGTACTTTTTCCTAACGTTCGATTTATCCACAACAATTAAGTAAATTCAATGGTGTAAAAAAGTGCCCACACAAATATTACATTTTAATGGTAAAAGTGAAAAAAAATATCCTGTGATTTAAATTATCAACACGTGATGGAAAATATTTCTTTTCAGAGTTTACTTTGATGATAGCGTCGCCGGTCGGACTTGGTTCTTTTGCGAAGAAATCTCAAGTCGTTGTACAATTTTACCTTCGAAGGATTTAAAAAGACTATGGCAATGTATACCAGGATGTACAATGTACCAGGATACTGTTTTAATTCTAGAATAAATAAAAATACATTTGATTTATTTTCTTTCAATTCAATAAAAACTACTCCGCAAATTCTAATGGATTACCTTTTCCAAATATTCATCAACTATCTTCCTATTTGTCAGATGTTTAATTGATGGTTGCTATACATAATCGTAAATTTGAAAGATGGTTGCTAGCAATATTTATCGTATTTGACGGATGTTTGAGAGATGATTGTCTCAAATACGCTTCAAATAATTTGTAAATAACTTGATATTTAGGGCTGTGATATTTCTGGCAATCATCTTTGTTTTCTTAGTGTACGTGGCGGAAGTTTCACATTGATACTTAAGGGCCTGTGCCAATCGGTAACTTTTTACTCGATGAAAATAAGTTGAATACAATTTTTGTCTGTTGAAAAAATATTTCCATTTATGCTGTGCCAAATGAAATGAAATTTTGACAGAACAAAATTTTGACAACCATTGGAACATTATTTGGAAAATGTTTGAATTTGGGATAATAATGGATTAAAATAATTTTAATGTTTTTTTTTAATTTTATTCGTAGCGACAGATGCAATGCAGTTGGTTGTGCGTAGAACTACTATGCATTTTTTGAATGTGCTAACTCTTGGTGGTCAATTTAAAATGACCGCCCGCACATTTCATTGAAAGCCCCTTACATTTGTTTATGTAGCCCCATCCCTCGTGCAATAAATTTTTATAATTAAGACCATTGTGTCAGAGCTCGGAAATGCGATATTTTTGGCACCTGCACTCGTGTGATCTACACTCAGAAGAAAATGTCCCATTAAGTACTTAATGGTACGACCATTGATTTTATTGTTAATGTATTAATAGTTTTTTCTTTTTAAATCAAAAGTTTTCTAATTAATTTAATAGTATTTGAAAAATTCAGTACCATAAATTTAAATATTTCAATATTATTATTTTAAATAGAATAAATACTGTTGTTTTAATGGTTTCCTCCTATAATAATAAACGTGGTATAAAAAACATAAAAACGAATACAAACATGTTCGTTTTGTACGTCATTCTGCGTGTTTACTCTAAATGGGCGCATGTATTTTTTTTTGTAAAAATCCACATTATTAAACACGACGCGATGTAAATAAATTATATTTATATTATTATTTTTTACAGAAAATAAAAAATTCCTTCGAACTTCTATTATGGCAACAAACTCATAAGTAGCTGCAGACTCAAGTACTACAATCAATTATTGGAAATCAAAGCTAACACTAAATGTGTTATAACCTTTTGCAACGAGCAGTGTCTTTTTATGTGTGTGTTGTAAAAGTAAATATCAATTTCGACATTTAAATAATATAATATATACCATAAATTAACTCAAATACATTTTTGTTTTAATAAATTATTAGGAAAATGCAATTCGACTACACCATAAAATTAATAATACGTATCAATTATATTTATATTATTATTTTTTACAGAAAATAAAAATTTCTTTCGAACTTCTATTATGGCAACGAACTCATAAGTAGCCGCAGACTCAAGTACTACAATCAATTATTGGAAACCAAAGCTAACATTAAATGTGTTATAACCTCCCAGTGAGTCGTCTCTGAACTCTTTAGGAACTATTCCGTAACTAAACATCAGAAATCCCTCACCAATGTCTCAGAGTTATGTTCAGAAAGATGATCAAAATAGGAAAGCCAGCGCACTTAAAGGGACATAGAGATCTCACCTCTTTATCTTTCATTTTTATGACGTATTACTCTGACGAATATCTGAACAAACACAAAAATCTCTCTGAGAAAATTAAACGTCAGTAAAGAATACTTGTAGATAAGAGAAAACTGACTTTTCGCCGATCCAAAGATGATCCAAAAGAAAATTACTGACAATAAAAACTATGTCATTTTTATTATTTTTTGTTTTGTCTTTATTACAGTGTTTTAAGAAATTCTTTTGAACAATGGATTTTACATGAAAAATTAAGTGTTTTTGAACAATTTTTTTTAAGTATATATAAAATAACTTAAATTAATTAAATATCAACGAATAATCAACACTAATGAAATAATCTTAATGAATTAATCTTCGGGCGCTACAGTTTGTTTTGCAAAATATCGTTCAACAAACTGCTTCGGAGACACTTATATCGTTTCCAGGCGGTTCGCCGGTGTGAAATACACGGGTCGGTATCATTTTAGACTGTAGAAAGTTTCGGGGAAGCGATTCGACTCGCCTTGTAGCGTGCTTCTATTCCTAGATGTCGATGCTTGAAGCATGCGCGAATACTCCTCGTTGTCGAGCGAGGTATTGACGCTGAAGTATTACACTTTGATTTGAAGCACCTCGTTGTTTTCGCAAAAGGTCCTGTCGACATTAGAGAATGTGTATTTTTTCGCGGTACTACACCAGTTAGCACCATGTGTGGTCTAGGACAAATCAGAAATATATTATTGTATATAAATGTAATATGTATGCTGCACCAATTACCAGTGGTGAAACTTGGCGAGTTCCTGATCTAAATTTTCACGGCATTGGTCATCCCAAGTTCGTCGAGCATGTGTCGGCCATAGGACGTTTTCGATGAGAAACATTTTTTATGCTGCAGCCCGTACGAGGGTAATACCGATCGGTGCCCAACTCCAGGTTACGCTTGACTATTTTCTATTGTTATGCCGGAGTTTTCCCGGCGGCAGCTGCCAATTTTGCGTTTGCTACCATTGCTTAGCGACAATGCATTGTGGGGCGTTTTTATTGCTAAAGATGGTGCTGCCTATGGACTGCTGCTTTTAGAGGCCATATGCTACACCCACTACCACGTCTTCATAACCACATAGATAATAAAAGTGAACCAAATAAGAAGTGCATTTAAATTATAATTTCTGACAAAAAATAGTACTTACCGCATAGTTCTACAATTTGGTTCCTTCAGTATATACGCTGGACACCGCCGCAATTATAAAATAAACATACAATTCCAATTTGTACAATTTATTGTCTGTCTCACGAAAATTGAATTTTTTCTTAATTTTCTTTTTGACATTTTAGTCTATGAAAACTTTTTCATTTTATGCGATTTGAAAACGAAGAACAAAACAAATGAGAAACAATCGGCATCCATTTTTCAAAAATGATCTCTTCAGAGAAACTTGAAAGAGGAAGCGATTGATTTGACATATAATTTTTAAACGAGAAAAATCAGAGCGGAGCTGAAATCACACTGGGCTTTTGCAACGAGCAGTGTCTTTTATTGTGTGTGTTGTAAAAGTGAATATCAATTTCGACATTTAAATAAAATAATATATACCATAAATTAACTAAAATACATTTTTGTTTTAATAAATTATTAGGAAAATGCAATTCGACTACACCATAAAATTAATAATACGTATCAATAAATTTGTATAGGTCTTTCTTATTGTAATTTAAAATATCACATTATAAAATGTATGGTACAACCACACATTATATTAACAGTTTCAATATCACTGAACTAATGGGACGCATCCTATTGACTAATTTTAATGGTATAAATTATTATATATAAATTATTATTATGTAGCCCTTTGGGCTAGTAGAAATTTTATATTTACTTGTCAAAATTTCATTTTTCGAGTAAAAAGTTACCGATTGGCACAGGCCCTAAGTTTAAAAAATTGTGGCTTTTATTTGACTGTTGCTCTACTAGATGCGTTACAATAGAGCAGTGTGGTATGCATAGGGAGTCGTAATCGTCGACGGCTTGTAAACACATATTCTTCAAATTAATTTCTTAATTTAAAAAATAAATAATATTTAATTAAAACAAATAATGGTGAATTTTAAAACCATAGAATGATTGTTGTGATCAATTTTTAGAGGGGCATTTGATCTGTGATTACCCAATATGCCATTCCACTTAATATTGACTTGCGAATGCTTTGAAATCAATCATTACTTTCAAAGAGTACAGTTGAGGTTAACGTTTGAAACACCTTAACCTAAATTTAAGAATCATAGCTTTTTCAATAAAAACTGGTAGCTTAACCTTAACTTGAAAATTTCCTTATATTCAAATCAAAATTAACACTAATTCTTAAATTGATTTCCATGTTTACTCCAAATCAAGATTTAGCCTTATTTTCATCTCGATATCAAATTAATTTAAATTATTTTTTTTTTCTTTTAAATATTGACTTAATCCCGCAAAATAAGTAAAAAAGGGGATCCTCATATAGGACAACGAAAAGGGCATTTTTCAATTTATTATCCCGTTATATGTCATAAAACCAATATCGTACACTTCAAGCCCGAGAGCGAAGAAAACTTCAGAAAATCGATGCCAGCATCCAACATGTGGCAGACGTGTTTTTCTAAGCTGGTATGTTTCAAGCTCTCGAATATAATTCTGGAGCCTATTCAAGGTTTGCGGGGGCGGTCGGTATATTGTTTTAAATATTCACAGAAGTCCAAACACTAATAGATTTCGGTAAGCTATTAGATTTCGACGCGCGATGTTATGTTATATTTTTTGTCAGGGTTTCTATTGCAATCATAAAAAACCTACTGTTTTTAGCGTCACTACATTTTTGCTCCTAATTTTCACTGCCCTTTTTGGTAATGTTATTATCAAATCATTTTCAAATTCAGAGTAAGCGCTAAAAATATCACTTATTTTATATTTGAAACTGATTTGAAAAACACTAGACCTTAAAGGCAATTATGATTATTTTTCAAACGCTTACACTGTGGCATATTGAGTAGCTTCTCAAATGTAAGACAATGTATCTTCCTTTTGTCAATTATATGTAGTACCATTCAGTTGTTGTCTCAGCACACAACTTAAGTAATTGTCATTGATTGCACGGACAGTTTTAGTTTAACACAAAATGTTCTTTGCAGTTCGTGAAAATAATAACGGACTGTTAATTGATTTTTTTTTTGTTATATTGTTTTCAGTCAAACAAATTATAGAACATTTATATTTGTCATTTTTTAACATATTTCTGTTTCATTTACTTATTACAGTAATTTTTTGAAAAAATGCAACCCTAGGCGATACAGTGAAACTCACTGAAGATACCCACTTTTGCGTTCGTTTGTAATTACGACGTATTTACGATCAAACCGTAAGACATTCCTGACAAAAGTGTGCGACACTTGTTCAGATTTACGAACTAAATAGGTGCTGTATCAGAATTAACGCGACATAGACATCTCACCTATTTTTCTGAAGTATGTCTGAGAAAAATTGCGTACAAAACAGAGAGAGCAAAAATGAAAAATATTCAAAAATCAGCCAATCAGAAACGAGGTGAAACAAAGCTGATGACACATTTTGGTCAGACTTTTAGAACAGACATTCAAAGCTATGTCGGACTTAATCTGAGACCCAAAGGAAAATTGATGACAATAAAAACAAGTGCATTTTTTATGTTTTATTTCTTTATTACAGTGTTTTTATAAGTGTTTGTACAATATATATAAAATAAATTTTACAACCATATATACATTCATACAAGTATTAAATTATTACTAAAACTTTTAATTACATTAATAAATAAGCAATTATATAATATTTAAATATAACAAAATTGTGACCTTTATTAATTATATTAACATAAGACGTATAAAAATAACTACACTAAAAAAACAAGATGTTTATGAAGGTCTTACTGCAACCATTCTATTAAATTTACGCTTTGTAGCAAATATTCAAACATTCCATAAGTTAAAATAAAGTTGCAGCAAAACTATGAATATTTTTTAAATATGACATATATGCAGATAGTTACGAGATGTTTGCCACAACAGCAATGGAAATTGAGATATTTACAGTTGACTGATAGCAAACATCCTAAGCTCTTGGACATTTGCAGCAAAACTTTTAAAGTATTTTGACATTTAACTGCCATAAAAAAAGAAAATGGCATACTTTTTCCTCACTCTCGATTTAGCCACAACATTTAAGAAAATCAAATGGTGTAAAAAAGTGCCAACTCAAATATTACAATTTAATGGTGAAAGTGAAAATAAAATATCTTGTGATTTAAATTATCAATACATGATGGGAAATATTCCTTTTCAGAGTTTACTTTGATGACAGCATCGCCGGTCGGACTTGCTTCTTCTGCGAAGAAATCTCAAGTCGTTGTACAATCTTACCTTCGAAGGATTTATAAAGACGATGGCGATGTATAACCAGGATACTGTTTTAATTCTAGAATAATTAAAAATACATTTGATTCATTTTCTTTCAATTCAATAAAAATTTACCTTTTCCAAATATTAATCAACTATCTTCCTATTTGTAAGATGTTTAATTTATGATTGCTATACATAATCGCAAATTTGAAAGATGGTTGTTGGCAATATTTATCGTAATCGATGGATGTTTGAGAGATGGTTGTGTTAAATACGTTCTAAATAATTTGTAAATAACTTGATATTTAGGGCTGTGATATTTCTGGTAATCATCTTTGTTTTCTTAGTGTACACTTAATAAAACGGAAGTCAATGCATGTGTTTCAAAGTACAAATTGACTGCACAGGTAGACAATTTATACCCGGCTGACTGCCGATGATCTAAGCATAATTCGTCTCTGCACAACTTATCACCTTAGCGATTACTGGTTTTCTAGGGTATCAATCGTTTAAGCAACGAAGTTAGTAGCCCCACTACGGACGGCGCTCGAATCCAATTATCTTGCCTATAGACCATCGATGTCGCATATCGCACCTGTAATAATTTAATACTATTTTCTAAAACATTCTAGTCAAAATTCGGCTAAAAATAATAACTTACGGAAATCGCGAGTAGCCGCGGTCTCGGCTACTTTGGCGCCCAAAAATAGTCTGGTCCGACGTGTTGTCTAAAATGACTGCCGCTGCGGCAGAATTCCAAAACGCGCGAGTCAGTGTTTTCCATTTAACTTTCGCCGAAAACACCCTTCTTGACCAATATGAAACGTGACAAATATCACACTGAAAATGTTTTGTTTAATATTAGTAAGCATTTTTAAAATTTTCTAAATATTGAAATTTAAGTAAAAATTGGAATTTTTTTTAGTAAAAATTGTAATTTTTAGTAAAAATTGTAATTTTTAGTAAAAATTGTAATTTTTAGTAAAAATTCTAATTTTTAGTAAAAATTGTAATTTTTAGTAAAAATTGTAATTTTTAATAAAAATTTGACTTGTTAATAACAATTTTAATTTTAAGTAAAACGTAAGTAGTTAAAATTGGAATTTTTAGTAAAAATTTTAATTTTTAAAATTGTAATTTTGAAGTAAAATTTTGAAGTAATTTTTAGTAAAAATTATTATTTTTAGGAAAAATTTAAATTATTTGGAAAAATTTGAATTTTTAGGAAAAATTTGTATTTTGAGGAAAAATTTAAATTTCTTAAGGAAAATTTAAATTTTTAATTAAAATTATAATTTTAAGTAAAAATGGGAATTGTTAGAAAAAATTTGAAATTTTAAGTAAAATTTGAAAACTTAAGTAAATATAGGAAAGTTTATTAAAAATTGGATTTTTATTAAAAATTGGAATTTTTATTAAAAATTGCAATTTTTAGTAAATTTTAATTGGAATTTTAGAAAAAATTTGGAATTTTATGTAAAAATAGGATTGTTTAGAAAAAATGGTAATTTATCTAAAAAAATAGTTTTTAGGAAAAATTTGAATTTTCATTTAAAGTATAGTACAGATCTAATAGATCTAATTTTAAGACAAAATTTTAATTATTGGTAAACATTAAAATTTTCTATTTTAATTATTTTTTTTACTAACTCTGTCGATGCTTTTCGTATTATCTTTGAGTACCAACTGCCGCACGTTTTAATTTCCGACACCACCAACACCAAATCCCTTAACCAACACATTGCGTAAATGCTTTTCGCGACTGGTCTGTGCGTTGTGAGGATTTTGCTGTGCTAATTGACAGTATCCATAGAGTAATCTCTGCTGACAGGTTAAAGAAAGCACATAGATCACATATACACCATTACACGGATATCTGCTTCACAATTGCTTCGAAACGGTTAAAATACTCATCACCATTTGGCGTATAATCTAATGCAATGCATTAAGTTTGGCTTCGTAATAATACGTGGACAGATCTTTGCGTTGTCTCCTCCAAAATATGGCGGTTTTGGCTGTATCATTTTAACAGACAATAAGCGTTGTAATAATTGTTAGATTTTGTTGTATATTTTACCTTTTTTTAAATTAAATGTAATAAGTAAATGCTACCCGCACTATGACCGCACTCTGTTCGTTAAAAAGCGCAGTTATTGAGAGCAGTATATATTGGTATCACTGTGCGATGTCCAATAAACCATGCCGATGATTTTGGCGGCAAATTGAGCTTAAATAAAAATATTATGTAGATTTGTACAAATAACTAATTACAGCGCGTACTACATACAGAAATATACAGAAATATGTAGGTTACCTTGACGTGGTGTGGGGGCTTAAGTTATAATGACTCAATAAGGCTAAGCTGACGGAAACTTTTTAAAGTTTCTGGTAGGGTCACCCTTGTCAGACAGGCTTGTGATGAGTAATGAACTAAATACTACAATAGTCTTTTTTATTGGTGGGGTGGCAGACTCTAAAGAAACCCTGCACCACCGCGATGGGTCAACATAAAGATTTAACTACTCCAGGTGGTACCCACAAAAGTGGCAATCCACCCGCTTCGGCGGCTGAGGCAAGGATTCTGGAGGCCTCAATCCACGCAACCAACCCTGGTACGATGAACCTTTCTGCTCCTGTAGCAGGGGTTTCATCGTGCCCCTCCATCTCCCAAATTTATGAGACAGCTAGGAATCTAGAGGAGGATAACGACAACGCAGCGGTTCCCATACAAGTAGAGGAAAGTGTCAGTTCGGCTATGCCTACGACTAATCCTCCACTGTATGGCTGCTCGACAGTGTTGTTTCCTCTCAGGGCTCCTTTCTGTCACGTATTTGGAAACATGGGTCGATCGAAGGAAAGTGGTGTCTTACCAGCATCTAATCCTAGAGAGACCGACGCCCAACTGGAAGCTAAACTTCCATTGGAGACCGGACCCGGATCTCTGAATACAGAGGTCAGGTTGTCCGATGCCCAGGTGAGTAGGAGAAGGAAGAATAAAGCGAAAGATCGCAAAGAGACTGAAAAGGCTAAAGGCGACGCTGGAGCTTTCTCTTCCCCAGCTACTACAGCAAAACGCGATAGATCGGTGGAGGTTACTCCGACTGAAGCCGGACCATCCGCTGCTGCTGTTGTGGCTGCCAATGCACCTGAGAAGCGCAATGGCAAAAAGTTTAAAACCTTCACTGCTACTGCGAAACCCCGTAACTCCCAGAACTCGACAGTTTCTAGTGATATTACTTCCACAAGCAAGAGCACTGGTGCTTCATGTTCCGGATCGGCTGCGGATGAACCGCCTTCAACATCCACTGGCAGAGGTAGGCTAGCAGTATCATATCGTGATGCTGCTCGCAAAGCTCTTCCGGTTGCGATTATTGGCAAATTGGGGAAGGAGCAAAAGATGAATGATGCAGAAGTAAAACACTGCACCGATCATCTTTGGCGTCTAGTCAGCACCGGCGGTGTCAGTGCAAACGCAAAAGGCTATGAGACGTGTGATGGCATCATGAAGGTGCTATGCTCGTCTCAAGCCAATTTCGATTGGATTGCCACAGCCGTTGCTAAAATCCCCCCCTTGGGCAAATCGCGCTTCGCTGTTTTCAGCGGAGACGAACCCAAATGCTGGCGAGCAATATGCTGGATACCTGGTCCTTTCAGGAAAACAGCGGAAGTGTTTGCCTGCCTACGTGCTCAGAATCAGGGCATCGAAACGAACGGATGGAAAATCTATAGCCATAAACCAGAGCGAGGTCCGGAGGACAAGGAGGGCTCAATCCTGGTTGTTGGCTTAGACCAGAAGTCGTTAGATATCATGCTATCTAAGTACGACAACCATCTAAACTTATTCTTTGGACGGATCAAATTCCGAATCAATTCCAAATGAATAGGCATTTGATGAGAAACGAGTTAATTATCCTGTCATGATATTTACTCAGATCAATCTGCAACATTCCAAAGCTGCTACCGCTTACTAGGTAAGCGGCTCTCCATGTTGCATACATTACCTCACATCACTCACAGCTATTCAAGAACCATGGGTGTATAACAAACGCATCTGTGGTCTTAGTGAACTACGTGGTGAAACCATACTATACGATGAGCAAGCCGCAAAGCCTAGAAGCTGTCTTATAATATCGAAACACTTTGCTGTCACCAAGTTAACCCAATTCTGTGGGCAAGACCTGGTGGCAGTCAAAGTGAGCTATGAAAGCGATAGTGGATGGAAACATCTGATTGTCGCCTCATGCTACTTTCCCTATGACTCACAACTGCCTCCTCCGCCAAAGGCAATTGTTGAGCTCATAGAGTACTGTGATCTGATTGTTGAGCTCATAGAGTACTGTGATCTTAAGGAGACCGGCCTTATTCTTTGCAGTGACGCTAATGCTCAACACCCTGTGTGGGGCAGCAGTAAATGCAACGCACGAGGTACCAGACTCCTTGACTTCATCATGACCTCCAATCTGAACATTCACAACACTGGTAATAAACCCACTTTTGTGACTGCTAGAAGACAGGAAGTGATTGACCTTACTTTGTCTAACTGTAGACTGAGAGAGTCAATCTTTAACTGGAAGGTTCTTAAAGAAGATTCTTTATCGGACCACAGGTATATCGAGTTTCATACTGACCGAGAGGTGCTGCCCTCTATGACGGTAAGAAACCCTAGAAAAACGAACTGGGCACGCTTCAGACATGCACTTGAGAATTCCTTCAATATTCCTGTCAGAATTCGTACCAAAGAAAGTATTGAGACGTCCGTTCAAGTTATGAACGATGTCATAAATTCTAGTTTTGTACGAACATGTCCGGTACGAAAAACGTTATCTAGACCTCCCGTTCCTTGGTGGAACGCTTGTTTTGAAACCTTGCGCAAGGATTCCAGAAAGCTTCTAAATAGGGTCCTAAGGAGCAACTTAGACTCTGACTGGTTTCTTTATCGAGCTAAGCAGAAAGAGTATAAGAAACGAATTCGTAAATCGAAAATTGTTTCCTATAAAGACTTCTGCAGTAGCATCGAATTCTGCAGTGAGACTAGCAGATTGGTCAAGTTTCTTAAAAGAGACCGAACTGCTCGACTGGACTCACTGCGGAGACCTGATGGCTCATATACTGAGTCTAAGACAGAGGCACTCAGTGTCCTAGTTGAGACTCACTTTCCGGGAAATCAAATCCACATAGGGCCACTTTGTAATCCGAGCAGTGGGGACTGCAATAACAACTATAATGTGAAAAAACATGGTTGGTTGCCAGGCAGACATGGCAGGTTGCCAGATTGGTTATGTACGATGAAGCTATCCAATACGCAATGGCCTCTTTTGATGGCTTCAAGTCACCTGGACCGAATGGCATCTACCCAGTCATGCTACAGAAAGGTATAACCCAATTGCTACCATGCCTAAAGAAGATCTTTAGAGCAAGTCTCGCATGGGCATACATTCCGACATCCTGGCGTTTAGTTAAAGTAGCCTTCATTTCTAAAGTTGGAAGAGAAGACTATTCCATAGCCAAGAGCTTCAGACCCATTAGTACGATGTCCTTCATACTAAAGTGTCTGGAATGACTAGTTGAGCTGCACATTAGAAAAACATCGCTGTCAAGGTACCCACTATCATCAAGACAACATGCCTACCAACGTTGAAAATCCTGTGAAACAGCATTGCAACATCTGGTTGGCCGGATCGAGCATGCTTTTCAGAGGAAGATGTACGAGATGGGCATATTTGTTGACATCGAGGGTGTTTTTGATAATGCGACTTTTGATGGAATGTGTGACGCAGAAGGCATGGAATAGATGAAACATTGGTCAAATGGCTAAGGTCAATGCTAATGTTTAGGACCATCACTTCTGAGGCGGTGTGCGGTCAGTATATTATGGCAGGGGTGAATAGAGGTTGTCCTCAAGGAGGCGTTCTCTCCCCCCTGCTCTGGTGTATGCTGGTTGACTCTCTAGTCAACGATTTCGATGGACCAGGTGTCTATTCCCAGGCCTATGCAGATGATGTTGCCATTCTTGCCACAGGCTTTTCCCTCAATGAGGTCTGTGTTAAAACACAAAACTCATTGAACCGAATTGACAGCTGGTGTACTGCAAACGGACTTTCCGTTAGCCCTCCAATCCCTCACAAAACAGGGATTGTTCTCTTCACTAGGAAAAGAATAATGACAGGATTATCTCTACCAGTACTTAAGGGTGTCACTATTCCTCTGTCTAACGAAGTAAAATTTCGCGAGCATTGAATGCCTTCTGGCAATGCAGAGGAATTTTTGGGAAGACATGGGGACTATCGGCAGTCTGGTGGAACAAGCTGTCGCGAAAATGCGTGACATCTAGTCTTGCCAAGATTCAGAGTGTTACGGGTGCCTTTCCCACTACACCTGGTCCAGCACTGAATTCAATCTTAAACCTACCACCACTTGACATCTTCATCAGAGGCGAAGCCATGAAAGGCTGCTGGAGACTAAAACGAGGTGGTTTCTGGTTTAATGTTCCCTGGAATATCTCTGACATTGCACTTGACACTCCATTAGACACCTGTCTACTGGATGCCCTCTGATGCAATGATAACAGAAATATTACCAAGACGAAATTTTGAGGTCTGCCAACCTGACCTTCAAGACTGGCTAACGCCTGACTGTGAGCCAGGTAGAGGGTCACACCGCATTTTAGAGACGGCTCCAAAACCGATCAGGGATCTGGTGCTGGAGTGTTTGTGGAACCGGATGACCGCAGACTTCACTTCGCCTTAGGCGACAATGCCTCGGTATTTCAAGCCGAAGTCTTTGCTATACTTATGGCTATGGACTACATTGCGGATAATAGATGGCAGAACAGGGCTATATCAGTTTGCAGCGATAGTCAGGCTGCTCTTATGGCTTTGAACAACCAGGTCATCACATCCAAAATTGTACGTCAATGCAGATCACGTCTCAATTGTGTTGGTAAATACAATACACTGAAACTGATTTGGGTGCCGGGCCATAAAGGAGTTTCGGGCAATGAAACATCTGACGAACTAGCACGTGCTGGATCTGAGGATAATCCATTTGGACCAGAACCTGTCCTTGGACTACCTGCATCTACGGGAAAATTCGTCATCAGCTCTTGGGTCGCCTCTGCACACAAGAGCAGATGGCTGAATGAGACGAAATGCAGATTCTCCAAGCTCATGACACCGACGTTATCCAAAAGATCGGCCTCGTTTCTACTTTCCTTAAGTAGAAGGGAGTGCAGAAAACTGACGGGACATCTAACGGGACACAACGCATGTGAAAAACACATGAACGCAATCGGCCTGGCTGAAAGCGACTTATGTTCTGCCTGCTACGAAGAAACTGGCACCACAGAGCACTATCTCTGTGACTGTCCAGCATTTTCTAGAATTAGAAGGCAGATCTTTGGCACAGACGTGATGAGAGAGGGTCAGCTTCACTCTCTATCACACAATAGTCTTCTTAGATTCAATAATGAATCTAAGAAGTATCATTAAAAACCAGGGAACTGGGTCACAGCACAATGGATATAACCCTGTCTGAGTGCTGTGGCTCTATTTTTTATCCCACATTAAAATAAAAAAAAAATCGTATATTTCTCTTGTATTTGCAAAATATCCAAACCTATTTTCTAGGTAAAGCAAACGGTCTAAGGTGCGAAGCACGTATGAAGGACTGTATTTATCAAAATTGCCCCGTCTTGCTTGTGCGCACAAGAACTCAACGAACAATAAAACAAACGAACAAAAAAGGCAGCCATTATGAAAAATTGCTCTCTCAGAATAAAAGGTTGAAAAAGGAAAAGTTGATTTGACTTGACATTGTTGCATATCGTAGTTCCGAATAGTTCCGAGCGGAGCGGAGAATACACTGGGTACATTGTAAATCGGGCATAATGCGGGTGTTCCATAACCCACGCAACCACGGCTCGACAATTGCCACAAACTATTGTGGCATATCCCAGCAAGACATGCCTTACCGAAACTCCAACACAAAGTCAATATTATATTTTCTCACTCATACATAAATAATTCGAAATACATCCCTGCAGGGTCAATAATAGATATATGACTCGCAATTTTACTAGTAATGAAAACTAATATTTTTTGCGCGTCGGTTTGCCACCATTTTTTAATTGTAGGTTATTTATTACGTTTGCAACAGTAGCCGCTACAGCAGGAGTTGAAAAAAGATGTTACTTAAATTATAAACAATTGATAAACACTAAAAGAAAGTATATTGAAAAGAGTATTTGTATATATTGCTTATTTATCTATTCATATTATAGATATCATCAAAGTGGAAGGGTCATCTTCATTAAACAAATGCATGGAAGGAAGCAAAACAACGACAAACAAAAGTCGTTTTAATAGACAATTTTGTAATGCAAACATGTTGAATGTAATGCGCATTATATTCAACGCAATAAAAATGAAAATTAGTTTTATTTTAGTTTTATAAATTGGTTAGTTTACTATTAATTTAACCGTCCCTAACCTCAAAATTAAAACAGTTTATGTTACGTAAAATATTTCGTAAATTTACAAGTAATTTAATCGTCACTTATTACAAAAAGAACAGTGATAATTGATGATCAATTGTATCTCATTTCAAATGAGTGAGAAAGAGATAGAAAATTCACATGCACACAAAAGTTTTGTTCAATTTTATCCCGACGCTCTTAACAATGTTATAGAAACTTTTACTGAATCTTTCAGTTTTGGTAGTTGTAATATTACTGCTTATATGAACGGGAGTGTTCTTGCTGGGATGTGTACCTTTTAAGTTACCTCTGACACCAGTGTTGCAAACTAATATTACGTTGTCTCAAAGAGGTGACTACCCAGCAAGACATACCTTACCGAAACTCCAACACAAAGACAATAATATATTTTCTCACTCATACATAAATAATTTGAAATACATCCCTGCAGGATCAATGATAGTTATATGACCCGTAATTTTACTAGTAATGAAAACTAATTTTTTGTGCGTCGGTTTGCCACCATTTTTTATTTGTAGGTTATTTATTACGTTTGCAACAGTAGCCGCCACAGCAGGAGTTAAAAAAAGATGTTACTTAAATTACAAACAATTGATAAACACTAAAAGAATGTATATTGAAAAGAGTATTTGTATATATTGCTTATTTATCTATTCATATTATAGATATCATCAAAGTGGAAGGGTAATCTGCATTAAACAAATGCATGGAAGGAAGCAAAACAACGGCAAACGTTTTAATAGACAATTTTGTAATGCAAACATGTTGAATGTAATGCGCATTATATTCAACGCAATAAAAATGAAAACTATAGAATTTTGAGTTTTTTGGTTTTATTTGGTCTAATTTTGGTTAGTTTACTATTAATTTAACCGTCCCTAACCTCAAAATTAAAACAGTTTATGTTACACCCAGAAAAAAATTCTCTCAAATCCCACACAGAAAAAAATATTGTACGTATATATAACAATTGATATTAATAGCAAACAAAATCGTAATCCAATTAAAAATATGAATGTATTTACTAATTAATTAATTGTATTTTTACATTTTTTAATTAAAATATTAATAGGAATTAATTTCATATAATTTCAATACAACTAAATCTTTAATTGTATTAACTACTTTTATTTGTTACTTTTGACAAATAAAAGCAACATTGTTTTTTTCTTCTAGATTTCATTTTGTTTTTTGTTTGTGCGTCTCGTGCGTCGGCGGCGTCGTTCTGTTTCTTCTAACATTATTTTCTTCTACGTTGCGATTTTAAAACAGGATATTACATTATTTAGTGTATGTTATGTTATTAAAGCATTAAAGGGCTCAATTTATGTTTGAGGTCAAGAATTTGAACAAACAGCTTATGATGCTCATTTTGTTGCATATTGAATCATTAAAAAGCGAATATCAAATTTTATGTTTGACTCAATTAATTGGCCCACCTGTTGAAGTTGTGAAAACTGACATCGGTAAAACATTCGTTAGGTTGAAAGAATGTTACTTAGCATATCTAACAGTATAAATACTTATTTAATATTTATTTTATGTTATCTATTCGACAAATATTTTATTTAATTTAACAAAATATTTAATTGATCCAATTTCTATCGAATGAAATTTTTAATTGATGTTACTAATTAATTAATTAATGATTTAAAAATACCCAATAAAAAATATAATCAATATGACAAAAAAATTAATTAATGTTTCTCCAATTAACATATTCTCATTATTACGAATATGGGATTCAATGCTACTAAAAGTTACATCGGCTGAGTTTCAATTAAAAATTAATTGGATTGATTAACATTTTAGTTATATTTACACACTTTTTTTTCTGTGTGCATTGAAATTGGTCAATAGGCCAATTATTGATTTAATAGTATACAAAAAATAAATCTTTTCATATAAACTCAATGGCAATGTCATGGTATTTTCTAGTATTTAATGGTATTTTCCGATTAAAATAATAATTTATCCTATTGACTATTTTTAATAGTAAAAAACTATTATTTATATAGTATTTTTTTATGGGTGTACGTAAAGTATTTCGTAAATTTACAAGTAATTTAATCATCACTTATTACCAAAAGAACAGTGATAAACATATATTCAATTGTATCTCATTTCAGATGAGTGAGAACGAGATAAAAATTCACACGCACTCAAAAGTTTCGGTCAATTTTATCCCGACGCTCTTAACAATGTTATAGAAACTTTTACTAAAAATGTTTAGTTTTGATACTTGTAATATTACTGCTCATATGACCAGTAGTGTTCTTGCTGGGTAATAACATATAGGGAACATCGCAATAATATGTCGCAATGCTGTGATATAAGTTATTCATTCTGATAATGGAACATATACAATAAAGGGCGGAGTTAACTTTGTTGCTATTAGGGTGCAAAAAGTGGCAAATTATTAAATGTATTATGTTCCATATATGTGGCAAGTATAGAATGAAGAACCTAATAGGAACATGTTAATATATAATGTAGCTAATTAACTTTAAAATTTAATAATTGGACATTATTACACACGACATAGTTATAACATCCACTACATATGTTTATGGAAAGTTGTGTTGCAAAAATATACATCCGCAATAGCATAATTTAAAAAATAAAGAAAATCACAATTTTAATAAATTTTCACAAATTGCATTTTTTTGTGTGCTCGTAAAATTAGAGGAGGTAGAATATAAGCTTTAACCCGAAAACTTGAATCGTTTGTTAAATTAGAGTTGTAGTTTGTCGAAAACTCTGTTCTTAAAGACCTCTTTATTATGCCATGCATATTTTTTATTACAGGACAAACATTCACGTTAATGGCACTGCGTAGGATCTTTATTATTTTTATTTTTAATTTACACATAAATTACAGTTCAAGTTCAAAATAGATGAACCAAAACTTTAATGGATCAAAATTTGTGGCAACTAAGCCTGGCCCCGGGGCTTTTTGAATGGCAATTGTGTGGCAAATATATATATATTTCGGATGATTTAGAACAAACACTTTAATGGCAACTGTGTGGCTACCACTTAAGTTGCCACAAAGTGGTTACTTGGGAAGCGAAGATATGCGTGCATTTATGCGTCCGCACTGTCAAATCACCGCAATCGCCACACAAAAGTTGAAATTACTTGAACTTTTGTGCGGCGATTGCGTCCGTGCATGTACTCGCTCTCATATATATACATGTATTTCTACTTTTGACAGTTCGTCGGACGCATGAATGCACGCACATCTTCGCTTATGGAACTCCCGTATAAGAACATGTATGGGACATACGCAGTAATATTTCACAATGCTGTGATATATAAGTCATACATTCTGATAATGGAACATATACGATAATGGGTGGTGCTAACTTTGTTGTTATGACGTGTCAAAATAGTGTCAAATTAAAAAATGTATTGCATTTTTTTAGGAGCGCGGTTAAATTAAAGAGGGTAACCTTTAACCCAAAAACTTTAACCGTTTGTAAAAATAGATTTGTAGTTTGCCGAAAAATCTGTTAAAGACTTATATTATTATGTCTTAGAATATTTTTGACATTATGTGCCCTTTATTTACATGACAAATATTTACGCCTGTGGGATGAATCTTAATTGTTATACCCTACACTAAGAGTGAAAGGGTATATTCAGTTTGGTACGCCGTTTGTAACACCCAGAAGGAAGCATCTCCGGTAAGGAAAAGTATATATATTCTTGATCAGCATGACCTCCTGAGTCGATTTAGCGATGTCCGTCTGTCTGTCCGTCTGTCTGTTGAAATCCCTACTACTTTTAAAATTGAAGAGCTAGATAAATGAAACTTATAACTTAGATTACTAATATACCTACGCTGTATGTGCGAAAAAATTGGCGAGATCGGTCAATTGCGACCTATGATCCGACCACTTATGTTCAAATACCTCATATAAAATGTACATATAAAGATCAATTTTTATGAATACGTGCTTAGGTAAACTTTTTTGGTCAAATATATATTGATATCATGCTGAAATACATGATAATAATGTTTTCCGGCGAAAAGACTTGTGGTTCACATTAATAAATCGAAATTCGGTACACCTACCCATTTGTAAATATGGGTATCAAATGAATGGAAATTCTTCAGCGATTGAATGTTTGTAGTTATTTTCAGGATTCGTATACCCTGGTGACCTATATATCACTTTGAATGGTAACCACACATATGTGTAGGGTATTTATAGTCGGCTTAGACCGACTATAATTTTTATAATCCTAACTATCATAATTACACCTACTTTAAAATTTCCCATGTGATCTAACCTTCCCAACTGGTTTTTATTTTTTATCCACATAAGTTCCACATTTAAAATTACAGTTCAAGTTCCAAATAGGTGAACCAACACTTTAATGGATCGAAATGTGTGGCAACTAAGCCTTGCCTCGGGCTTTTTGACTGGCAATTGGTTGGCAAATATGTATATTTTGCATGATTTAGAACAAACACTTTAATGGCAATTGTGTGGCTACCACTTAAGTTGCCACAAATTGGTTACTTGGGATATTACGAATGCGTTTATCGACCTTCTTTAATCAATTGATGTACAACGTACGTAGTATTGACAATGTTTTTAATCAAAAAGTAATTAAGGAAACACATTCAACCAAATTTATAGTCAAATTATTCCACATTGTATTGAATTCAATTTGACTACGTACTTGTTGTAGGGTCAAAATGACCCAATTTTTCTAGAAAATCACGTTTTTTTTTATTTAAAAATATTCGTATTGGGCCGAAATTTCACGATATCTTAAACTACATATTCTATATAGTTATGATTATAAAAAAAATAAAAAAATGTTTTTGTTTCTCTCACAGTGCACTATGAGATAGAAGCTTAGTCTAGCTCGGCGAAAATCTAAAATTAAAGTTTGTTGCAGAAAGTTTAAAAATACTTCATTTTATTAATAATTTATGAGAACCTAGAGAACAAACAAAAAAATGATACACCCTAGTGAAAACATCCTTCTGTAGGCTTGCTTAAATTCAAAAAATTAAAACAAGTGCTTTTAAAGAAATAAAAATGGGTTACATTAAAACTACCATAACTCTTTCAATATAAATTCCACATGAAGAGTGTTAGTATTATATAATTGGGAATTGAGAGAACTACCATCATGGCTATTCCAAATGGCTATTCGTGTTTTTCCTGATTATTTGTCAAAAACATAAAACAAAAATTACATATTTTTTATACAAAAGTAGACATGGAAAAAAAAGCTTCCAAATGCTCTCATGAATCTTTTTACAGACATAATGTCTGAAATGTCTTCTTTCTAACGGTGTTAAACATGCCTGCATTAGTTTGCCACACGTCATTTAAAATGAGTTTAAGTGATGAGAAATATATGAAAATAGTAAAATAATTTAACTAAATTTTGTTACTTTAATATGTCAGTTTAGTCTTTTCTGTAATTATAATTGACAAAACTGGCTGATATTTGGTATGGTAGTTAAGAATTGTGATATGTACCATAGTACCTAATATTATCAGAATATCTCTTACGATGGTTAAGTTAGTAGTTTAAGAAGAATGGTAGGCGTGGCAGTTGGCCAATCACGCCCATATTAAGAATGGTCATGTGCAATTATAGTATGTATCTAAATACCAATTATAAACAAAATATCAAAAGTAAACAAAAGTTATAGTCATTTTACCATTTCAATTACATGACAGTTGGGCGTGGAAATTGACCAATCTTGTTCATTTTCATATTGAAATCTATTCATAGTCCATGTATGCTTAGTGAAAAGTTTCGTTAAGATTGGCGCAAAACTGTATTTACGGCGAGCTAGAATTGACTTCTGTCCCACAGTGCAGTGCATTTTTGTTTTTTATATACGTGCAGTCAAATTGTGAGTCATTTTAACTCATACTATTTTTCTAGTCTAGATGGCGCAGAGAAGGCACATATCCCAGCAAGACATTGCTAACCGAAACTTCAATACAAATGCAAAATGTTTGCGAATCACTTATACATGTAAGAAAAAGCTGTGTAAACGTGCGTAAGACAGGGATGTAAAGTCACACGTATACATAAGTTTTGATAATTTTTTTCCCGACGCTGTTCTACACCGCTATTCTGACCGAAATTTTGATCATTGCTACCCCTAAAATGATCAATAAAATGACCGACTATGTTCTTGCTGGGATCCCAAGCAAAACCCCAAAATCGCCCAATAACCAAATCGAATAATAAATAAATGAATACATATAATTATAGATCCCGTTTGATATACATACACTAAGAAAACAAGATGTTTATGAGAATCTTGCTGCAACCATTCTTTTAAATATACGCTTTGTAGCAAATATTCAAACAACCCATAAGATTCAATAAAGTTGCAGCAAAACTGTGAATAATTTTTAAATATGCAGATATATGCAGATAGTTACGAGATGTTTCCCACAACATGAATGAAAATTGAGATATTTACAGCAAACATCCAGAGTTCTTGGACATTTGCTGCAAAACTTTTGAGGCATTTTGACATTAGACTACCATAAAAAAGGAAAATAGCGTACTTTTTTCTTACGCTCGATTTATCCATAACAATTAAATAAATCAAATGGTTTAAAAAAGTGCCAACTCATATATTACAATTTAATGGTGAAAGTGAAAATAAAATATCTTGTGATTTAAATTATCAACACATGATGGGAAATATTTCTTTTCAGAGTTTACTTTGATGACAGCATCGCCGGTCGGACTTGCTTCTTCTGCGAAGAAATCTCAAGCCGTTGTACAATTTTACCTTCGAAGGATTTATAAAGACGATGGCGATGTA
The DNA here is from genome assembly GCA_951804985.1 of Dryomyza anilis. Lineage (NCBI taxonomy): Eukaryota > Metazoa > Arthropoda > Insecta > Diptera > Dryomyzidae > Dryomyza > Dryomyza anilis. The sequence continues at coordinate 78,095,269 of OX638131.1, forward strand.
TAACCAGGATACTGTTTTATTTCTAGGATAAATAAAAATACATTTGATTCATTTTCTTTCAATTCAATAAAAATTACTCCGCGAATTCTAACGGAGTACATTTTCCAAATATTCATCAGCTATCATCCTATTTTTAAGATGTTTAATTAATGGTTGCTATACATAATCGTGGGGTTCAGAATGGTGTAGTGCACGCGCAAGCCAGTAACCGACTTCTGTTAGTTGCCATAGCCTCACCTACACAATTCCTAGTCTCATCTTCGCGTTGGTGAACCCCGTTAACCCGAGCAACCAGCTGAAGATCGGGTTCCAACCCCGGTGGAAGGTCTGGTCGGGGACAAACGAGACAGGGATATTGGCCCTCCAAAATGGGGGTTGTGCGTTGGGCTTGTGACCCGCCATATAAAAAAGCTAATTCAACGAAATTAGAAAAATTGCCTCGGATATCGACCCGAAAACACGAAGACAACCTACGAAAACGTATAAAGGACCATGATTTACGGATATGTACCTGGAATGTCCGAACCCTTTATAGGGAAGGTGGCACTATCCAGCGGGTTGATGTCCTCGAAAGACATCACCTGACATCACCGCAATCCAGGAAATGCGATGGACAGGACAGGGCTGCTCTAAACAGGCATCCTGTGACATTTACTACAGCTGCCATGCGGAGAGGCATGAATTTGGTTGTGGATTTGTAGTCGGCAAGAGACTCCGCCACCTTATCTCTAGGTTCACACCCGTGAACGAACGACTAGCAACAATCCGCATCAAGGCTAAATACTTCTATATCAGCCTAATTTGTGCGCAGGATCCGACGAATGAAAAGGACGATGAAATTAAAGAGATTTTCTATGAGCGCCTCGATGAAGCCTACGAGCGCTGCCCCCGTCACGACATCAAAATTGAGATTGGCGACTTTAATGCCAAGGTGGGCCATGAGGGTATCTTTGGTTCAACGGTTGGACAATTCAGCTTCCACGACAACACCTCCGACAATGGAATGAGGCTGATCGACTTCGCCGCATCACGAAACATGGTAATTAGTGGTACTGGATTCAAGCATCTCAATAATCACAAGGCCACGTGGCGGTCACCCGATCAGAAAATGCGCAACCAAATTGATCATGTTGTGATTAACGGAAGGCACGCTTCTAGTGTGATGGATGTACGCTCGATCCGAAATGGTAACATCGACTCGGATCACTTCCTTGTAGCAGCCAAGTTTCGCACACGCTTATGCGCTGCGAAAAACGCACGGAAACCCACGCAAAGAAAGCTAGACGTCAGGAAGTTGCACACACAACAGACCGAACAAGCCTATGCCGCTCGACTCTCACACCTGCTTGCCCAAGGCACTCCCCCTCTCGATAATATATGTGCGCAGTGGACACCCGGTCTCCCGGTCAATGCGTACGGTGCTTGGATTCCAACGCCCACTACGGAACAAGTGGTATGTCGCGCAGCCACTGCAGAGAAAGACGCTGCATATAGAGCCACCCTGCAGTTGGTAGTTACGCGAGCCGCGAAGGAGGGATACAGAGAGAAGAGGAAGGAGGAGAGACATCTTTTTAGCTGCAAGAAAAGAGAATTAGAAAGACGCGAGTATGAAGATATTGAGATGCATGGCGACAGGAACGAGGCTCGAAAATTCTTTCGTAAGATAAAACGCCTGACCGGAGGTTTAAAGACCGGACCCTCTTCCTGTCAGGACGATGACGGGTATCTAGTAACAGATGTCCAGGGTACACTGAGATTATGGAGATCTTCTAGCAGGCGATGATGACAACTATTCGGCTGATGGAGAAGACAGCTACGTTTAATACCGAACGAGGTTTCAGACAAGGCTATTCCCTATCGTGTGACTTCTTCAACCTAATAATGGAGAAGATTGTAAGAGCTGCACAACTCCATCACAATGGCACTATCTTCAACAAGAGTTCCATGCTGCTCGGGTACGCTGATGATATCGACATCATTGGGCAGAGCGTACGAGCAGTCAGTGCAGCATTCTCCAGTTTAGAGAGGGAATCACGTCGAATGGGTCTTACGGTGAACAAGTACAAGACGAAGTACCTAGTGTCAACAAACAAAGAGTATACCTAGGAACCAGCATCAACAAGGAAAACAATGTCAGCTTGGAGATTAGCCGAAGAATAACTCTTGCCAACAGGTGTTACCTTGGGCTCAGTTGACAATTGAGGAGCAGAGCCCTCTCTCGACGGACAAAAATTACGCTCTATAAGTCGCTCATCATGCCAGTCCTGCTCTATGGCGCTGAGGCATGGACGCTTGCCAACACCGATGAGCGAGCTTTAGGAGCGTTCGAGAAAAAGATTCTTCGGAAAATCTATGGCCCGATATGCGTTGAAAACAATTACAGAATCAGATGGAACGACGAGCTGTATGAGCTCTACGCCGACATTGACATAGTCAGGCGCATTAAGATCCAGCGCCTACGCTGGCTTGGACATGTCGAGCGTATGGATGAAAGCGCTCCAGCAAAAAAGGTGTTCAATTCTGTACCCAGTGGTGGTCAACGTAGGAGAGGGCGTCCGAATCTACGGTGGAGCGACTAAGTGCGAGACAACCTGACAACACTTGGAGTGCAAAACTGGCGCCAGCGCGCGCAATGCAGAAGCGATTGGCGAGGGGTGATTGCTGCGGCCGAAACCCATCATGGGTTGTAATGGCCAAATAAGTAAGTAATTAATACATAATCGTAAATTTGAAAGATGGTTGCTAGCAATATTTATCATATTTGACGGATGTTTGAGAGATGGTTGTTTCATGGTTGTTATGGTTGTTAACTACAATTACCGACAAATATAGTTAGGAGGTATTCCGGACACAGTTCGCTATGATATTTATCGTCAGCTGTCATCGTTAAGAATTTACCGAAAATTGTCGATACGATAGCGTTCAAAATTTGTTGGTTGTTAGCCAGCTTACTTTTCAACGATTTTACCGATTTTTATACCCTACACTAAGAGTGAAAGGGTATATTCAGTTTGGTACGCCGTTTGTAACACCCAGAAGGAAGCATCTCCGGTATGGAAAAGTATATATATTCTTAATCAGCAGAGTCGATTTAGCGATGTCCGTCTGTCTGTCTGTTGAAATCCCTACTACTTTTAAAAACTGCGAAAAAACTGGCGAGATCGGTCCATTGTGACTTATGTTCAAATACCTCATATAAAATGTACATATAAAGATCAATTTTTATGTATACGTGCTTAGGTAAACTTTTTTGGTCAAATATATATTGACATCATGCTCAAATACATGATAATTAAATTTTCCGACGAAAAGACTTGTGGTTCACAAAAAAAAAAATCGAAATTCGGTACACCTACCCATTTGTAAATATGGGTATCAAACGAATGGAAATTCTTCAGCGATTGAATGTTTGTAGTTATTTTCAGGATTCGTATACCCTGGTGACCTATATATCACTTTGAATGGTAACCACACATATGTGTAGGGTATTTATAGTCGGCTTAGACCGACTATAATTTTGATAATCCTAACTATCATAATTAGACCTACTTTAAAATTTCCCATGTGATCTAACCTTCCCAACTGGTTATTGTTAAAAATCTTTCCGAATTTATTTGTCTACGTACAATACATTGAAAGTTAGAGAATCGGATTTTTCATAACGATCGCTATCGCAAGCGACAATTCTCGGTAGTTAGCGATATCGAATATTATCGTTATGGAGTTATGGAATCGCGCTACAGGATACTGTTTTAATTTTTGAATAAATAAAAATACATTTGATTCATTTTCTTTCAATTTAATAAAAATTACTCCGCGAATTCTAATGGAGTACCTTTTCCAAATATACATCAACTATCTTCCTATTTGTAAGATGTTTAATTGATGGTTGCTATACATAATAGTAAATTTGAAAGATGGTTGCTACCAACATTTATCGTATTTGATGTTCTACAATTTTGCCTTCGAAGGATTTTAAAAGACGATGGCGATGTATACCAGGATGTACCATGTACCAGGATACTGTTTTAATTCTAGAATAAATAAAAATACATTTGATTCTTTTTCTGTCAATTCAATAAAAATTACTCCGCGAATTCTAATGGAGTACCTTTTCCAAATATTCATCAACTATCTTCCTATTTGTCAGATGTTTAATTGATGGTTGCTGTACACTCTAAAAAAAATTTACTATAATAAATGTAGGAAACCGGTTTCCTCTTATTAATGTAGTAAATTCCAACGAATGTGTAAAAATAAAATTTACACATAAAAGTGTGTAAAATTAATACACATCTGTAGTGTCAAAATACAATTTTATGAGTGTAAAAAATACACACAAAATCCTGTATTTATTCACATAATGCGTGTTAAAAAAAGCACAACAGAACGGGTAGTTTTTTAAGGCTAAATATTATTAGAAAACTACACAAAATGAAAAAGTTCAGAACTGTCCGCAAATATGAATGTACATCTTGGAAGATGTCATTTCAATTGCACACAAATTAATTTCACAATCACAAACAATCCGCCCCTTGCATATTTATTATATTTAATATATGCAAGTTTTCTTTTCTGTAGAGTCTTCTAAAATGGAGCAGACAAGAGCGTTCGCGTCAGCTACTGATCTTGTTACACATATATGTGTGTGTGCTAGAAGTCATTTTTACACACTTGAATGTGTTTATATACAAAACATTGCAGAATCTGTAAATTTACCATTTTAAAAGTGCGATTCAGCTCAAAACAGTTCATTTGCGTAAAATAACATATTTTTCAAGAAAAACACGTCAGATGTTTATTTTTACGGACGTATTAGTGTTTTTATTTTAAAAAAATGAGTAAATTAACTGTAATAAATGTGGAAAATTTACGACTCCTAAGTCAGATTTCTTAGAGTGTGTATTTGTTTTTTTAAAGATTTTTTTCAAATATCAGATTTTTTAATCTGAATGCTAAAATAATAATAAGAATAATCTACAAAAATCAAAAATTTGACATTAACTATTTATTTTATATGCAAAAATGTGTCAGAAATTATTTTTTTAAAAACGTTACAGAACAGAAAAAACAGTGTAATCAAAATCTGAAAGCGAATGTGTACAAAATATATGGAATGTTAGTTAATAAGATTTTTTTACTCTTTCCGAAGTAGAACATTATACGAAATGATACCTAAAAGGACGTCTTTATAATGTTCATTTATTAGCTTTTCCAAAAGCTATCAAAAAGGTGAATTTCTAACAAGTCTCATTTGCATCGTTTTTACGTCAGCTAAACGATGCCAGTATTACGTAAACTTATTTGCTTACTCAAAAAGTTTTCAAAAAGGAAACTACTTAAAAAAAATATTTTTCATATCGTTTAGAGTCAGTGTAACGATGCCAATAAAATGTTTGTTTACATTGGAATTTTCAGATTGACAAATAAAAAATAAATTAAAATAATTTAGTTTAGAATCTTCATGCATCTGTCTCTCAACACAAATAAAATAAAAAATTGCTATTAAAAACTACATCAGCAAGCCACGTTCCTGCTCCAAGACGTCTGCGGATGTGACGCTGAAAAGTGCACACCCAAATTCTGCATGCAGCGTTTCTTCTTGCTGAGATCGTTCGCATGATGGAAACTCAAACAGAAGATCTAACGGCAACAAATCGGGACTGACCATATGGATGAACATGTTATGCTACGAGAATGGACATTTAATCATTAGATAGACTCTCGTGCTCGTCACCACCAGCATCAGGGCCATGTTTTGATGAGAGATTCGTCATTATGCTGGCTAAGCAGAGCACAGGAGCGATCAGCTGGATCAGATGGGCGACATTGACCTTTGCAAAAATGACAACAGAAACAGAAGAAAATGAAAAACTGCTGCAATGACATCGCCATGATTCAAAACCCATCGAAACATTGAGCAGCGCGGCAATCTGAAGTTACTTCAAATAATGTGATTTCCATGCCATCTCTCGTTATCACTATTTCGTTGTGATAGCGAGTCATAGCAAATGTTAAAATATTTCAACATTCGCTATCATTTCCTCATTGCCATCGCTTGTTATAAATAGGAATGTGATGAAAAGTAATTTCAAGGCAATCATGCATTCATTTGAATTTTTATTATAACGTTTAAATAAAAAAAATATATTTGAATTCTTAAATATTTGGTTTTAGTCGTTTCTTCTGCGACAAAAAAAAAGTACGACTTTTATTTGCGCTATTTAGCATATCGTATTTGTATACTTTTTTTAACACTTTAGGATGACTTAATCCGGTTGCATTTCAGTTGCTGAAAAGACAACTTGTAGATAACAACTTTAAGGCATCTTTATGTATACGTTTAGGACATCATTCAGACAAATAAAAAAGGCAACTTCCGGTCAATCATTTGTATTACAAAAAGGCATTTCGGACATTGATAACATTTAAAAGATAACTTAAAGACATCTTTCAGACATAATTTGTCTAGTTGGGTTATTATAGTAGTGGTCTTTTTATACAGTCCCAACTAGAACAAAATACGAGATGTTATCATTACGTTTTTCAAATGACTTAAAGGTTCTTACTAAAATTATCTATTATGCATCGTATACATATATCAGAAAGGTAACTTTTTAAAGTAAACAAATCAGGATAATACCCACATAGTGGCACCTCTGAACTTCATACTTTAAAGTTAACATTAGTTATTTTTTGCTGCGTCAGTGACTGTGGCAGTAACAAACAGTGCAGCTAAAACAATTTTAAATTAAAATGCATTTAAATTTAAAACATAGCTTTAAAACATTGTTTTTTGTTATTATTGTCTATTTTATATTTATTTGATATGTATTAGTTGGTATTTGATTATTTCCATCATTTTTTGGAAAAGTAAATAATCGAATGACAACCTAATACATTGATAATAATTTGTTGTCATATTTTACATGTGTATTGGTAGTTAAAAGGGTTAAAAAGCTGTAATTAAGCTATCTTATCGGCTGTCTAGAGAACAACTTTCTGATGACTTAAACATACATTTTTATACCCTACACTAAGAGTGAAAGGGTATATTCAGTTTGGTACGCCGTTTGTAACACCCAGAAGGAAGCATCTCCGGTATGGAAAAGTATATATATTCTTGATCAGCATGACCTCCTGAGTCGATTTAGCGATATGCGTCTGTCTGTCTGTCTGTCGGTCGGTCGGTCGGTCGGTCGGTCTGTCTGTCCGTCTGTCTGTTGAAATCCCTACTACTTTTAAAATTGAAGAGCTAGATAATTGAAACTTATAACTTAGATTTCTAATATACCTACGCTGTTTGTGCGAAAAATCGGAAATCGGTCCTTTGTGACCTATGATCCGACCACTTATGTTCAAATACCACATATAAAATGTACATATACAGATCAATTTATATGTATACGTGCTTAGGTAAACTTTTTTGGTCAAATATATATTGACATCATGCTCAAATACATGATAATAATGTTTTCCGGCGAAAAGACTTGTGGTTCACAAAAAAAAAATCGAAATTCGGTACACCTACCCATTTGTAAATATGGGTATCAAATGAATGGAAATTCTTCAGCGATTGAATGTTTGTAGTTATTTTCAGGATTCGTATACCCTGGTGACCTATATATCACTTTGAATGGTAACCACACATATGTGTAGGGTATTTATAGTCGGCTTAGACCGACTATAATTTTGATAATCCTAACTATCATAATTACACCTACTTTAAAATTTCCCATGTGATCTAACCTTCCCAACTGGTTAGTTATCTTTTCGAGGGCTAAAAGTCAACAAAGAGGCGGACATTCGAAAGTCTTTCAGATACCTTTTGAATCACTTTTACGACAACATTCGGATATCGTTAACTTTTTAAAGTAAGCATAAAGTTGGCTTTTGGGCATCGTTTGTCTGGTTGGGTACAGGGTATATTTCATTAATTTGTTACCATATAATAACAGCTTTTCAATGACATTTTTTAAACACTCTGCTATAATATAAGTAACAGATGTCCAGGGTACACTGAGATTATGGAGATCTTCTAGCAGGCGATGATGACAACTATTCGGCTGATGGAGAAGACAGCTACGTTTAATACCGAACGAGGTTTCAGACAAGGCTATTCCCTATCGTGTGACTTCTTCAACCTAATAATGGAGAAGATTGTAAGAGCTGCACAACTCCATCACAATGGCACTATCTTCAACAAGAGTTCCATGCTGCTCGGGTACGCTGATGATATCGACATCATTGGGCAGAGCGTACGAGCAGTCAGTGCAGCATTCTCCAGTTTAGAGAGGGAATCACGTCGAATGGGTCTTACGGTGAACAAGTACAAGACGAAGTACCTAGTGTCAACAAACAAAGAGTATACCTAGGAACCAGCATCAACAAGGAAAACAATGTCAGCTTGGAGATTAGCCGAAGAATAACTCTTGCCAACAGGTGTTACCTTGGGCTCAGTTGACAATTGAGGAGCAGAGCCCTCTCTCGACGGACAAAAATTACGCTCTATAAGTCGCTCATCATGCCAGTCCTGCTCTATGGCGCTGAGGCATGGACGCTTGCCAACACCGATGAGCGAGCTTTAGGAGCGTTCGAGAAAAAGATTCTTCGGAAAATCTATGGCCCGATATGCGTTGAAAACGAGTACAAAATCAGATGGAACGACGAGCTGTATGAGCTCTACGCCGACATTGACATAGTCAGGCGCATTAAGATCCAACGCCTACGCTGGCTTGGACATGTCGAGCGTATGGATGAAAGCGCTCCAGCAAAAAAGGTGTTCAATTCTGTACCCAGTGGTGGTCAACGTAGGAGAGGGCGTCCGAATCTACGGTGGAGCGACTAAGTGCGAGACAACCTGACAACACTTGGAGTGCAAAACTGGCGCCAGCGCGCGCAATGCAGAAGCGATTGGCGAGGGGTGATTGCTGCGGCCGAAACCCATCATGGGTTGTAATGGCCAAATAAGTAAGTAATTAATACATAATCGTAAATTTGAAAGATGGTTGCTAGCAATATTTATCGTATTTGACGGATGTTTGAGAGATGGTTGTTTCATGGTTGTTATGGTTGTTAACTACAATTACCGACAAATATAGTTAGGAGGTATTCCGGACACAGTTCGCTATGATATTTATCGTCAGCTGTCATCGTTAAGAATTTACCGAAAATTGTCGATACGATAGCGTTCAAAATTTGTTGGTTGTTAGCCAGCTTACTTTTCAACGATTTTACCGATTTTTATACCCTACACTAAGAGTGAAAGGGTATATTCAGTTTGGTACGCCGTTTGTAACACCCAGAAGGAAGCATCTCCGGTATGGAAAAGTATATATATTCTTGATCAGCAGAGTCGATTTAGCGATGTCCGTCTGTCTGTCTGTTGAAATCCCTACTACTTTTAAAAACTGCGAAAAAACTGGCGAGATCGGTCCATTGTGACCTATGATCCGACCACTTATGTTCAAATACCTCATATAAAATGTACATATAAAGATCAATTTTTATGTATACGTGCTTAGGTAAACTTTTTTGGTCAAATATATATTGACATCATGCTCAAATACATGATAATTAAGTTTTCCGGCGAAAAGACTTGTGGTTCACAAAAAAAAAATCGAAATTCGGTACACCTACCCATTTGTAAATATGGGTATCAAACGAATGGAAATTCTTCAGCGATTGAATGTTTGTAGTTATTTTCAGGACTCGTATACCCTGGTGACCTATATATCACTTTGAATGGTAACCACACATATGTGTAGGGTAATTATAGTCGGTTTAGACCGACTATAATTTTGATAATCCTAACTATCATAATTAGACCTACTTTAAAATTTCCCATGTGATCAAACCTTCCCAACTGGTTATTGTTAAAAATCTTTCCGAATTTATTTGTCTACGTACATTACATTGAAAGTTAGAGAATCGGATTTTTCATAACGATCGCTATCGCATGCGACAATTCTCGGTAGTTAGCGATATCGAATATTATCGTTATGAAGTTATGGAATCGCGCTACAGGATACTGTTTTAATTTTTGAATAAATAAAAATACATTTGATTCATTTTCTTTCAATTCAATAAAAATTACTCCGCGAATTCTAATGGAGTACCTTTTCCAAATATACATCAACTATCTTCCTATTTGTAAGATGTTTAATTGATGGTTGCTATACATAATAGTAAATTTGAAAGATGGTTGCTACCAACATTTATCGTATTTGACGTTCTACAATTTTGCCTTCGAAGGATTTAAAAAGACGATGGCGATGTATACCAGGATGTACCATGTACCAGTATACTGTTTTAATTCTAGAATAAATAAAAATACATTTGATTCATTTTCTTTCAATTCAATAAAAATTACTCCGCGAATTCTAATGGAGTACCTTTTCCAAATATACATCAACTATCTTCCTATTTGTAAGATGTTTAATTGATGGTTGCTATACATAATAGTAAATTTGAAAGATGGTTGCTACCAACATTTATCGTATTTGACGTTCTACAATTTTGCCTTCGAAGGATTTAAAAAGACGATGGCGATGTATACCAGGATGTACCATGTACCAGTATACTGTTTTAATTCTAGAATAAATAAAAATACATTTGATTCTTTTTCTGTCAATTCAATAAAAATTACTCCGCGAATTCTAATGGAGTACCTTTTCCAAATATTCATCAACTATCTTCCTATTTGTCAGATGTTTAATTGATGGTTGCTGTACACTCTAAAAAAAATTTACTATAATAAATGTAGGAAACCGGTTTCCTCTTATTAATGTAGTAAATTCCAACGAATGTGTAAAAATAAAATTTACACATAAAAGTGTGTAAAAGTAGTACACATCTGTAGTGTCAAAATACAATTTTATGAGTGTAAAAAATACACACAAAATCCTGTATTTATTCACATAATGCGTGTTAAAAAAAGCACAACAGAACGGGTAGTTTTTTAAGGCTAAATATTATTAGAAAACTACACAAAATGAAAAAGTTCAGAACTGTCCGCAAATATGAATGTACATCTTGGAAGATGTCATTTCAATTGCACACAAATTAATTTCACAATCACAAACAATCCGCCCCTTGCATATTTATTATATGCAAGTTTTCTTTTCTGTAGAGTCTTCTAAAATGGCGCAGACGAGAGCGTTCGCGTCAGCTACTGATCTTGTTACACATATATGTGTGTGTGCTAGAAGTAATTTTTACACACTTGAATGTGTTTATATACAAAACATTGCAGAATCTGTAAATTTACCATTTAAAAAGTGCGATTCAGCTCAAAACAGTTTATTTGTGTAAAATAACATATTTTTCAAGAAAAACACGTCAGATGTTTATTTTTACGGACGTATTAGTGTTTTTATTTTAAAAAAATGAGTAAATTAACTGTAATAAATGTGGAAAATTTACGACTCCTAAGTCAGATTTCTTAGTGTGTGTATTTGTTTTTTTAAAGATTTTTTCAAATATCAGATTTTTTAATCTGAATGCTAAAATAATAATAAGAATAATCTACAAAAATCAAAATTTTGACATTAACTATTTATTTTATATGCAAAAATGTGTCAGAAATTATTTTTTTAAAAACGTTACAGAACAGAAAAAACAGTGTAATCAAAATCTGAAAGCGAATGTGTACAAAATATATGGAATATTAGTTAATAAGATTTTTTTACTCTTTCCCAAGTAGAACATTATACGAAATGATACCTAAAAGGACGTCTTTATAATGTTCATTTATTAGCTTTTCCAAAAGCTATCAAAAAGGTGAATTTCTAACAAGTCTCATTTGCATCGTTTTTACGTCAGCTAAACGATGCCAGTATTACGTAAACTTATTTGCTTACTCAAAAAGTTTTCAAAAAGGAAACTACTTAACAAATATTTTTCATATCGTTTAGAGTCAGTGTAACGATGCCAATAAAATGTTTGTTTACATTGGAATTTTCAGATTGACAAATAAAAAATAAATTAAAATAATTTAGTTTAGAATCTTCATGCATCTGTCTCTCAACACAAATAAAATAAAAAATTGCTATTAAAAACTACATCAGCAAGCCACGTTCCTGCTCCAAGACGTCTGCGGATGTGACGCTGAAAAGTGCACACCCAAATTCTGCATGCAGCGTTTCTTCTCGCTGAGATCGTTCGCATGATGGAAACTCAAACAGAAGATCTAACGGCAACAAATCGGGACTAACCATATGGATGAACATGTTATGCTACGAGAATGGACATTTAATCATTAGATACACACTCGTGCTCGTCACCACCAGCATCAGGGCCATGTTTTGATGAGAGATTCGTCATTATGCTGGCTAAGCAGAGCACAGGAGCGATCAGCTGGATCAGGTGGGCGACATGGACCGTAGCAAAAATGACAACAGAAACAGAAGAAAATGAAAAACTGCTGCAATGACATCGCCATGATTCAAAACCCATCGAAACATTGAGCAGCGCGGCAATCTGAAGTTACTTCAAATAATGTGATTTCCATGCCATCTCTCGTTATCACTATTTCGTTGTGATAGCGAGTCATAGCAAATGTTAAAATATTTCAACATTCGCTATCATTTCCTCATTACCATAGCTTGTTATAAATAGGAATGTGATGAAAAGTAATTGCAAGGCAATCATGCATTCATTTGAATTTTTATTATAACGTTTAAATAAAAAAAATATATTTGAATTCTTAAATATTTGGTTTTAGTCGTTTCTTCTGCGAAAAAAAATAGTACGACTTTTATTTGCGCTATTTGGCATATCGTATTTGTATACTTTTTTTATCACTTTAGGATGACTTAATCCGGTTGCATTTCAGTTGCTGAAAAGACAACTTGTAGATAACAACTTTAAGGCATCTTTATGTATACGTTTAGGACATCATTCAGACAAATCAAAAAGGCAACTTCCGGTCAATCATTTGTATTACAAAAAGGCATTTCGGACATTGATAACATTTAAAAGATAACTTAAAGACATCTTTCAGACATAATTTGTCTAGTTGGGTTATTATAGTAGTGGTCTTTTTATACAGTCCCAACTAGAACAAAATACGAGATGTTATCATTACGTTTTTCAAATGACTTAAAGGTTCTTACTAAAATTATCTATTATGCATCGTATACATATATCAGAAAGGTAACTTTTTAAAGTAAACAAATCAGGATAATACCCACATAGTGGCACCTCTGAACTTCATACTTTAAAGTTAACATTAGTTATTTTTTGCTGCGTCAGTGACTGTGGCAGTAACAAACAGTGCAGCTAAAACAATTTTAAATTAAAATGCATTTAAATTAAAAACATAGCTTTAAAACATTGTTTTTTGTTATTATTGTCTATTTTATATTTATTTGATATGTATTAGTTGGTATTTGATTATTTCCATCATTTTTTGGAAAAGTAAATAATCGAATGACAACCTAATACATTGATAATAATTTGTTGTCATATTTTACATGTGTATTGGTAGTTAAAAGGGTTAAAAAGCTGTAATTAAGCTATCTTATCGGCTGTCTAGAGAACAACTTTCTGATGACTTAAACATACATTTTTATACCCTACACTAAGAGTGAAAGGGTATATTCAGTTTGGTACGCCGTTTGTAACACCCAGGAGGAAGCATCTCCGGTATGGAAAAGTATATATATTCTTGATCAGCATGACCTCCTGAGTCGATTTAGCGATGTGCGTCTGTCTGTCGGTCTGCCTGTCTGTCTGTCTGTCTGTTGAAATCCCTACTACTTTTAAAATTGAAGAGCTAGATAATTGAAACTTGTAACTTAGATTTCTAATATACCTACGCGAAATCGGTCCTTTGTGACCTATGATCCGACCACTTATGTTCAAATACCTCATATAAAATGTACATATAAAGATCAATTTATATGTATACGTGTTTAGGTAAACTTTTTTGGTCAAATATATAGTGACATCATGCTCAAATACATGATAATAATGTTTTCCGGCGAAAAGACTTGTGGTTCACAAAAAAAAAATCGAAATTCGGTACACCTACCCATTTGTAAATATGGGTATCAAATGAATGGAAATTCTTCAGCGATTGAATGTTTGTAGTTATTTTCAGGATTCGCATACCCTGGTGACCTATATATCACTTTGAATGGTAACCACACATATGTGTAGGGTATTTATAGTCGGCTAACTATCATAATTACACCTACTTTAAAATTTCCCATGTGATCTAACCTTCCCAACTGGTTAGTTATCTTTTCGAGGGCTAAAAGTCAACAAAGAGGCGGACATTCGAAAGTCTTTCAGATACCTTTTGAATTACTTTTACGACAACATTCGGATATCGTTAACTTTTTAAAGTAAGCATAAAGTTGGCTTTTGGGCATAGTTTGTCTGGTTGGGTACAGGGTATATTTCATTAATTTGTTACATATAGTAACAGCTTTTCAATGACATTTTTTAAACACTCTGCTATAATATTTCGACAGAAATAAGTTAACTGATAGATTGTGATATCTATTATGTGTTGGTAAATAAATTTAGATGATAAAGAGAGATATACTTATCAACTGTGATGTGATATTTTGAGCAAAATAATAAAAATTACATATTCAGGTTTTAAGACATATTTAGTATTTTTTATATTTAAAATATATGATAGTATATACTTGTGTATTTATTTTTTATAAAAGTGTATTTAGTATCGAATGGATTGATTTGAATAATTGCTTAAATTAAAAACACTTCAAAAAATCATCAAAAAATGTATATTTTTACAAAGTGAGTTTTGTCTTATTGGGCTTAAAATGAGCCAAAAAAGAATGTTTAGGGTTTAAAATAGAAAATATTTACTGAAAGGGTGGTTAAGTTTGTGCAGATATTTCAACGCCCCTTAGGAGGCATGGCCGGTGTGGAAGAGTATATATATTCTTGATCAGCATCACGATACGAGTCCGTTTAACCTGCCTGAAAAACGTGGACGTACAAAACAATTTTAGCGGATTTAGGACATGTTAAAGTCAAGTTCCATCCAATTTCATAGAAATGCCACATTTCTCGCCCACCGGACGTTGAAGAAATAATTTTGCACGTCACACTTTTACTTCACGACTATCGTTAAGGTTAACAAGCATAAAATTTTCATCGATAGCGTATCGACATTTGTCAATACGTACACGGATAGCAAAGATTTGTTTGAATATGTTTGAATGTAATTAAAAAGTAATATGAAATTACCATACATGTATTAGGAATGAAGTGTAATTAAATTATAATCGAAATGGAATTTATTTTTTGTTCACGTGTAAACATTATTATATTGTCCAGCAGAATCTGTCAAATTTACCATAAATACGTTACAAAACCAACATAAAATTTTAATTGCATTTGAATTAACTATTTCTTGGCAATTTCTAAAACTATGTTTCGAAACACAGAAAATTCTAATCAAACCTAAATACAACGTATGTTCGCAACGCTCGTCTTAATTCGATAATTTATCGACTGACAAAGTTGGCAACGTTGTGCAGCATTTTCTACCTACGTCATCTTTTGCCATCGTTTGAACATATTGATGTTTAAAAACAAACAAAGAAGAAATTGAATTTAAATAAGTGTATTTTACCAACATTTTTCTTGTATACGAAGTTGGCACTCGTTGAGCAGAATCTGTCAAATTTACCATAAATACGTTACAAAACCAACATAAAATTTTAATTGCATTTGAATTAAGTATTTCTCGGCAATTTCTAAAACTATGTTTCGAAACACAGAAAATGCTAATCAAATCTAAATACAACGTATGTTCGCAACGCTCGTCTTAATTCGATAATTTATCGACTGACGAAGTTGGCAACGTTGTGCAGCATTTTCTACCTACGCCATCTTTTACCATCGTTTGAACATATTGATGTTTAAAAACAAACAAAAAAGAAATTGGATTTAAATAAGTGTATTCTTTCAATATTGTTCTTGTATACGAAGTTGGCACTCGTTGAGCAGAATTTTCTACCTACGTCTCTTTTATCATCGTTTAAAGTATATATAGGGTCATTTTAAACATACTGATGTTTGAAAACAAACAAAAAAAATTAATTCAAATGTAAATAAAGGTATTCTTGAAGCTCTCTTCTTGTATACAAAGTTGATACTTGTTGATCGGCATTTTCTGCGTACATGTCTTTTGTTGTTCGTTGAGAAAACGTGTTCGCGTCGGTAATAATTTTGTTATTTGTAAATTAAATATATATAAATTGTGTTACATAAAGTACAAATAGTAACAAAGTATAATATAGTGCAGTATATAATTTCTGAAACTAATGTGAAAAAACCACATATAAAAATATGTGTTTCGATTTTCAAACAGAATTTGGCATGTTTTTTTACAAAAGCCACCGTGAATTCCTTGCCTACGCTATGTGCTGTACTGAGATCAACTGTAATTGTACCAAATGTAAAGCGAGCCTGGATCGTCTGGTTTAGCGTCTGATGGTGCAATTGTGCATTCATTGATGCTGTCACTTTTACTTGCAGTTTTAAACGAATTATTTATTTATGCATTTAAAAATTTGCATATGAATTCAATTATTAAAAATTCCTACTGTGCATGTTTAAAGATTTTTAATAAAAATTAATAAAAAACAACATTTTATTTTTATTTTTTTTTTTCAGGATTTATTTCCAAAAATATTTAAATATGTTTCTATGCAAACGTACTACTTGAAACAACTTGAAACAACTGATATGTTTCCCTGGAAACATATTTATATTCAGGTCGTTCAAAATCATGTTTTAGTTTTCACATATTTATGTTTCGGTTCAAATATTTATTTTATTTGAATGTAGTAATTATAATGTTTCCATTAAAACAAACTCCATTTTAAGGGGCAACATTAAAATGTTTCCGGGATATTATAATGTAAGTCAGAGCTCATTACAACACTGTTCATGTCTCAATACAACCCTGTTTACAAATGATTTATCAGTCAATTATATATTATGCTTACATAAAATTCCAAACATACATGTTAATGCCTGCAAAATTATGTTTGGGAGAGCCCTTTTTTTGCAGCGTGTAATAAAAACATGTGGCGTACACCGTACATGTTAGTTTCATATTATTGAAATTTGAGTGAACTATCATCTTGTGTATCATGATCTTTTTTATTTATAAACTTTATATATTTTTCATACAAAAGTAGACATGGAAAAAAGCTTTCAAATGCTTTCATACATCTTGTTACAGACATAATGTCTGATATGTTTTCATTCTAAAGGTGCTAAACAGGCTTGCTTATATATGCGTGCCACACGCCACATTTAAAATCAGTTTAAGAGCCGTTTTCAGAATATCTAATTAAATATTAACTTCCACTTTAACCCACAGTTTTCGCAAAATTCGATTTACAACCCAAGCAACCACGGATCGACAATTGCCACAAACTATGTATTGTGGCATATGTGTACCTTTTAAGTTACTTCTGACACCAGTGTTGCAAACTCATAATATATAGTCCTAAAGAGGTGACTAATAACATGTATGGAACATACGCAATAATATGTCGCAATGCTGTGATATATAAGTCATTCATTCTGTACAATAAAGGGCGGAGTTAACTTTGTTGCTATTAGGTTGCAAAAAGTGGGAAATTATTAAATGTATTATGTTCCATATATGTGGAAAGTATAGAATGAAGATCCTAATAGGAACATGTTTATATATAATGTAGCTAATTAACTTTAAAATTTAATAAATGGACATTATTACACACGACATAGTTATAACTTCCACTACATATGTTTATGGAAAGTTGTGTTGCAAAAATATACATCCGCAAAAGCATAATTTAAAAAATAAAGAAAATCACAATTTTAATAAATTTTCACAAAACGCATTTTTTTGTGTGCGCGTAAAATTAGAGGGGGTAGCTTTAACTTGTATCGTTTGTTAAATTAGAGTTGTATTTTGTCGAAAACTCTGTTCTTAAAGACTTCTTTATTATGCCATGCATATTTTTTATTACAGGACAAACATTCACGTTAATGGCACTGCGTAGGATCTTTATTATTTTTATTTTTAATCTACACATAAATTACAGTTCAAGTTAAAATTACAGTTCGAGTTCAAAATAGGTGAACCAAAACTTTAATGGATCAAAATTTGTGTCAACTAAGCATCGCCCCGGGGCTTTTTGAATGGCAATTGGGTGGCAAATATGCAAGAATAATAGAATAATAAGATTACGCATTGCGCATGTACACCCTGTATTGCCGACGTCAAAAAGTATGGAATGTCAAGTAAAGGAAATTTAAATTTAGACATTTCATAAAATACAAATATTTATTTCATTGACATTTTTTTTATTTACATTTTTGCCCAAAACAATTGGTGGGAAGCAGGCTTCCGGCAGTTTCCTTAGTGGGGGTATCAACTCTCGTGCTGATCAAGACATTGCTGTACATGGGTTTGGGTGGATAGTAGTTAATTTAAATTTCAAATCTAAAATATATATTTGTTATCCTGACCGGAGCTACACAAATGATGTTGAATTATTTTGTTTTTAGAGGATTTCGATGGTGGTTTCTTATCTTTTAGTTTTGAAGGCCGATTCAGTGCAGTTTTGCACACAGATCTATTAATCACACGCAATTTTTTCAAAAATAATTGAAATGTTTTGTTTTTTACAACATCATTCTGACACAATGAAAAAATTACAGTTGTCAAAAAACTTCTACGTACATGCGCAGAAGATTCAAGTTTTGAACAACGTTCTGCGCAATCTTTGTTTCTATTATTCTTGGCAAATATGTATATTTCGCATGATTTAGAACAAACACTTTAATGGCAACTGTGTGGCTACCACTTATATATATTTAAAAACTTACCTCATGAATGAAATTCTCAAAAAAATAGTGAATTTAAATATTCGATTTGGATATTCATATTGTTATTCAAGTTTGTTTTATATTCAAGAAGTTTAAAAAAGCCAGAAATATTTGTTTTGTTATATTTACTAAATCGCATTTTCTTATTTCCATAAATAAGTATTAAAATTAATCACACTAACAATGTGCGATTGCAAGCAAAAAATGATATATACAAGTTTATGTTCTTAAAGATAAATGAATATATATTATGAACTTATCAATTACTCAAAAATATAATTAAATGTTTATACATTAAATAATGACATTTTTATGTATTTTAAATAACAAGTATATTACATTACAGGTGTGTATTTTGGTAACGTGCATTGTTACCATGGTCGCCACATATTTTCATCTAGCTGCTGATCCTGTCTTTCACAATCTGGCATTCCCTGTACGTTTTGTGTAGGCTGTTGTTGTGGCGGGTTTTTCCGCTCCAATGTGTTTCCTTGTTCTCGGTGAGACAATCCGTTTTGCAATCGAAAGGTTTGGTGTTGGGTTAAGTCGTTTGTTGAATTGCAGTTCGACTTTGTATCAATAACCGTCGAAGACGAGCCCAATTGCCTGTCTGAAGACATAGTGCATTGCATATGTGGCGCAGGTTCCTTGATATATGCTGCTGTTTCTTTTACAAGATGCATAGTAGATGGCGACAATGACCGAGTGTGATTCATTTCGATTAGTCTTTCGAAATCTGTTCGTGTTGCAATTGAGTCTACCATGGGCCGTGAGCTCAATCCCAACGCCGCCGCTAGTTGCATGTAATGTGGAGGAAGTACTAAAATTCCGTTTGGTTCATTCATTTTTAAATTTTTGTATGTTTCCAAGACACTGGCACAAATCTATAAATAGTAAAATAATTAAATATTAACTATAGTTGTGTATTTTCGCAATCGGTCGGCTGAACTTTACTTTGACGAGCAACGTGAAAAATTTGAAATGTCCTTTAATTTGAATAAAAATAACTATAAAAAATATTAATATATATATAAATGTGTTTAATATATATTGTTACGAAACGAGGCAATATATTGTTACGAAACGAGGCAAAACAAGAATATATGAGACGCAAGACAATTCAACGCACTAAACAATGTGTTAAAAAGAGACGAATTATTATTTAGCGCACTGAGGCAACGTGCGAGAAAGAGATAGAAGATCAGCGCATTAAGACACATGAGTTCGAATGAGATGCAAATAGCAAGTAGCATTCAAGAGAAGTGTAGAAGGTTCTCGAAGCAATTCGAAGCGTGTCGAATGTATGCAGTATATAAGGGCGCTGCATCTGAGGCGCAGCCATAGTTACCAGTTTTATAGTATTTTTTAATTGCCGTGGGATAAAAAAATACCATGGTATTTTTATTTCATCGTGGTATTTTTTATTTAATGTGGTATTTATGTGTTATTTTTTAACATCATACGTTGTTGTTATGTATAATAAATATATACAATTAATTATCATGAAATATGTCTACAAATAATTTATGCACCCAAATAATATCTAAAGAAATTTATGCAAATATTTGTAAGAATCATATTCGCCCCTCTAATTTACAAACGCATCAATAGTTTATATACAGGGCAATCATGAGCCCTGTTGTGGCGAAAATCCGAATTCGAAAAAAAGTAACTTTGAAAATTCGAAATCAGCTGTTTATATCAAATCATTGCTATACACTCAAAGAAATCTGATTGAGGAGTAGTGAATTTGCTACATTTATTGTAGTTAATTTACTAATTTTTTCAAATAAAAACACTAATACATTCGTAAAAATAAAAATCTGATATGTTTTTCAAGAAAAATATGTTATTTTACACAAATGAACTGTTTTGAGCTGAATCGCACTTTTAAAATGGTAAATTTACAGATTCTGCAATGTTTTGTATATAAACACATTCAAGTGTGTAAAAATGACTTCTAGCACACACACATATATGTGTAACAAGATCATTAGCTGCCGCGAACGCTCTTGTCTGCGCCATTTTAGAAGACTCTACAGAAAAGAAAACTTGCATATTTTAAATAAAATAAATATGCAAGGGGCGGATTATTGGTGAATGTGATTTTAATTTGTGTGCAATTGAAATGACATCTTCCAAGATATACATTCATGTTTGCGGACATTCGTTAATCAGTTGTGAATTTTTTTATTTTGTGTACAGAATTTTTTCATGTTTGCTGAATCCGTCCCATTGAGATGATATAAAGTTTTCTAATAATATTTAACCTTAAAATACTACCCATTCTGTTGTGCTTTTTAATCACGCATTATGGAATAAATACAGGATTTTGTGTGTATTTTTAACACTCATAAAATTGTATTTTGACACTACAGATGTGTTATTTTTACACATTCGTTGGAATTTACTACATTAATAAGAGGAAACCGTTTTCCTACATTTATTATAGTAAATTTTTCTTAGAGTGTAGATTTACCGGACTGCAAGAGATTCTTCGGATTGCCGGCCTCGAGTAAAAATATGGCCAGAGCTATGTTCATTAATTAATGCAATTAATGCAAAACAAAAGATTTTTCACACAAAGAATAACATTCCGACACAATAATTCATTCGTAGAAAAAGTGTTAAAAATCTGTCAAAAAATCCGTTCTGACGGAACCTGTGATATCATATTTCTGAACTTCTCATTCGATTCGGATCGTATGATAGATAAATCTGAAAGTGGAGTTTGTATCTTGAATGGTTATGGAAATAAAAATAAGTAAAGTTAAGATTTTTATAAGAAAAAATCTTTCAAAAATTGTAAAAAATATAAAAGTTTTTCGATTTTAAAAATTCTTTTATTTATAAAAAGCTTACATTAATATCTAAAGAAAATGTGCTTACTTCAGAAAATATCTTGTTTAGTTTTAAAGATATAGACTTGAACAAGATTTTTTTTCATTTTTTAAGACTTCGCTTTACATATTTTATTATGTACATTTTATTATGAAATCAAAATATTTGTATGGGAAACAACACACATAAATCATAAACTAAAACCCAGTGGTTTAGTAAATATTAAATTATAAAGTCGAAAATTTAAATATTTATTGACTCTATGCTCAAATTTTGTTTTCCAGCGAAAGAACTTGTGGTTCTCGAAAAAAAATCGAAATTCGGTACACCTACTCATCTGTACATAGGGGTATCAAATGAAACGAAATTCTTCAGCGATTGCCAATTTAGGTACACATTTTTGGTTAAATATATATTGACTTCATGTTCAAATACATGAACAATAATGTATGGTTATCAAATGAATGGTAATTCTTCCGCGATGGAAACTTTGTAGTTATTTTCAGGATTCGTGTATCCTGGTGACATATATACCACTTTAGGGTAGGGTATTTATAGTCGGCTTAGACCGAGTATAATTTTGATAATCCTAACTATGGGGGCGATTATCACAAGGCAACGTGTCTGAGCGCTTCAACATGGCGAAGCCAGTGCAATCCTTGTCGGTGTCATCTCAAGTCAACTCACTGGTCACCATTTGACAAATTGTCAAATGGCGACGCTTCCACTTCGGTGGAAGTCCTCCGCGCGGAAGCCCCTGGAAACGACGCTCTACCATCCGGTGTAGATGTCGGCTAAAGTGAGTGGCGAACATCTCCCTCAGAGAGAGGGTTCGTGCGTTGGGTTTGGGTCCCACCACTGAAAAAACCTATGCGCCCAATGAAAACACAAAAGAAGCCTCGGATAACGACCGATTACCACGATGACGACCCACGCAAACGTTTTAAGGACCATGATTTACGGATATGCACCTGGAATGTCCGGACCCTTTATAGGGAAGGTGCCTCTATCCAGCTGGAAGATGTCCTCGAAAAATATAAGGCTGACATCACCGCTATCCAGGAAATGCGATGGACGGGACAGGACTGCTCGAAACAAGCGTCCTGTGATATCTACTACAGCTGCCATGCGGAGAGACATGAATTTGGATGTGGATTTGTGGTCCACCTTGTCTCTATTCGGCCTTGTCTCTATTCGCCACCTTGTCTCTAGGTTCACGCCCGTGGACGAAAGACTGGCAACAATTCGCATGAAATCAAAATATTCCAACATTAGCTTAATCTGTGCACACGCTCCGACGAACGAGAAAGATGATGAGACACAACAGCGCTTCTACGAGCGCCTAGACAACACATACGAGCGCTGCCCCCGCCACGATATCAAAATCGTGCTAGGCGATTTTAACGCCAAGGTGGGCAGAGAAGCCATCTATTGTCCAACAATCGGAAAATTTAGCCTCCATGCCAACACTTCCGATAACGGAACGAGGCTAATCGACTTTGCCGCAGCACGAAACATGGTAGTTAGTAGCACTAGATTCGAACATTTCGATATCCACAAGGTCACATGGTTGTCGCCACATGTCTCGCTACGCAAGTTGCGAAGGAGCGATACTAAGAGAAGAGAAGGGAAGAGAGACGTCTTTTCAGGCGTAAAAAAGCGAGGCAGAAAGACGTGAGTGTGAGGAGATTGAGATGCATGGGGACAGGAATGAGGCTGAGGAATGAGGGATCACTTCTCTAAACTTCTGACCGGTGATGATGACCGCAATTCCACCGATAGAGAAGTAAACCCGGCAACCCTAGTACTTGATGACGACGTTGAGATTCCGCCACCCGACCATGACGAGGTCAGAACAGCTATCGCTCGGCTTAAAAACAACAAAGCCGCAGGTGCTGATGGCCTGCCTGCTGAATTGTTTAAGACCGGAGGCGAAGAGCTAATAGAGAGCATGCACAAGCTCGTAAGCAGAATATGGTCGGATGAAAGCATGCCAAGTGACTGGAACCTCAGTGTACTCTGCCCAATCCTTAAGAAAGGGGATCCCACTATCTGCGCAAACTACCGTGGGATCAGCCTACTCAATATCGCATACAAGGTTCTATCGAGCGTATTATGTGAAAGACTGAAGCCAAGACAGGAATATGCCCTAGAAAAACAGATCGACACCTACCACCTAGTAGTCGACTATAAAGCCGCCTTCGACACTCCGATAAGGGAACGAGTCCGTGCGTCTTGGACAAAAAGATGATTTTGACACCCACATGTTCCACATTGTGAAGGACTTCGTCTATTTGGGATCCAGCATCAACAGCAACAACGACGTCAGCCTGGAGATTAAACGGAGAATAACTCTTGCCAACAGGTGCTACTTTGGGCTCAGTGGGCAATTGAAAAGTAGAGAGCTCTCTCGCCGGACAAAAATAACGCTCTACAAGTCACTCATCATGCCCGTCCTACTTTATGGTGCAGAAACATGGACGTTGGCCTCCACCGATGAGAGAGTACTGGGAGCGTTCGAGAGAAAGATTCTCCGTAAAATCTTTGGCCCTATCTGCATTGCTAATGAGTATCGAATCAGGATGAACCATGAGCTGTACGAGTTATTCAACGACATTGACATAGTCAAGCGCATCAAGGCTCGAAGGTGGACAGCGTAGAAGAGGTCGTCCAAATATGCGTTGGAAAGACCAAGTTGAGGACAACCTGTCAACGCTTGATATTTCTAACTGGCGTCAGCGCGGGCAAAGCAGAAGCGACTGGCGCGGCTTTATCTCAGCGGCCAAAACCGACCCACGGTTGTAAGGGCCTTTTAAGTAAGTAAGTAACTATCATAGTAACACCTACTTTAAAATTTTCTTCCAACCTTCCCAACTGTTTTTTTTTTACTTTGACCCCCGGCAGAAAAGTGTATAAAAGTCCCATACATATATTTTGATTTCATGATAAAATGTACAGTCTATGTATAAATATGTAAAGTAAAGTCTTTAAAAATGAAAAAACACCTCCAAGGGTGTCGCGAGGTAATTTTCAGGGTGTTGCCAAGGGATATTCAAATTAGATTTTTAAATAATTTATTATAAAAAATTTAATTAAATAAAATTTTAAAATTATCAATATAAAAAATAGTAATAAAATGATTATGTGTCCTTTCTACTTTTTGATTTATATGCATTTAAAAAACTTAACTGTAAATTCAAATGTTTCTTTTAAATAAATTTATTATATTTTTATCAACATATTTCTACCGAATTTTAATTCCAGGATATTGCAACAGAATATATTTATGATGTGAATGAAAGATATGGTCGATGCATTATTGTAAAATTTTAAATTATTTTATTTAAAAAGAACGATTGAAAGATCTGCCACTCAATGCATTTTGCCAATTGTTTGTTGTTTTATTTGTTGGTACAAAACACCCAATTTATACCGACTGGACCTTGAGCACGTTAAGACAATTTCTTAAAATAATCAAAAGAGGTCGTAAAACAATTAATTGTTAATGCAGTGCACGGCGTTTAAAATCTAAAGGATTTTTTATATTTTATTAAAAATAATAAAAAACCCATTTTTATACAAAGTGCGGCAAAGTCTTGAATTGATGCAGTTTTTGCATTTTTGCTTTTGGTTCTTTCTTCAGTGCACATAATTCTTATTGTGTTTATTGGAGAAGGAAAACTTAAGCGACTTCAAATGTAGAATCTGCAGAGAAAGATCGCTGATGAAGGGGCTTGGCTGTAAGGGTTGTAAGGGCCTTTTAAGTAAGTAAGTAACTATCATAGTAACACCTACTTTAAAATTTTCTTCCAACCTTCCCAACTGTTTTTTTTTTACTTTGACCCCCGGCAGAAAAGTGTATAAAAGTCCCATACATATATTTTGATTTCATGATAAAATGTACAGTCTATGTATAAATATGTAAAGTAAAGTCTTTAAAAATGAAAAAACACCTCCAAGGGTGTCGCGAGGTAATTTTCAGGGTGTTGCCAAGGGATATTCAAATTAGATTTTTAAATAATTTATTATAAAAAATTTAATTAAATAAAATTTTAAAATTATCAATATAAAAAATAGTAATAAAATGATTATGTGTCCTTTCTACTTTTTGATTTATATGCATTTAAAAAACTTAACTGTAAATTCAAATGTTTCTTTTAAATAAATTTATTATATTTTTATCAACATATTTCTACCGAATTTTAATTCCAGGATATTGCAACAGAATATATTTATGATGTGAATGAAAGATATGGTCGATGCATTATTGTAAAATTTTAAATTATTTTATTTAAAAAGAACGATTGAAAGATCTGCCACTCAATGCATTTTGCCAATTGTTTGTTGTTTTATTTGTTGGTACAAAACACCCAATTTATACCGACTGGACCTTGAGCACGTTAAGACAATTTCTTAAAATAATCAAAAGAGGTCGTAAAACAATTAATTGTTAATGCAGTGCACGGCGTTTAAAATCTAAAGGATTTTTTATATTTTATTAAAAATAATAAAAAACCCATTTTTATACAAAGTGCGGCAAAGTCTTGAATTGATGCAGTTTTTGCATTTTTGCTTTTGGTTCTTTCTTCAGTGCACATAATTCTTATTGTGTTTATTGGAGAAGGAAAACTTAAGCGACTTCAAATGTAGAATCTGCAGAGAAAGATCGCTGATGAAGGGGCTTGGCTGTAAGGGTTGTAAGGGCCTTTTAAGTAAGTAAGTAACTATCATAGTAACACCTACTTTAAAATTTTCTTCCAACCTTCCCAACTGTTTTTTTTTTACTTTGACCCCCGGCAGAAAAGTGTATAAAAGTCCCATACATATATTTTGATTTCATGATAAAATGTACAGTCTATGTATAAATATGTAAAGTAAAGTCTTTAAAAATGAAAAAACACCTCCAAGGGTGTCGCGAGGTAATTTTCAGGGTGTTGCCAAGGGATATTCAAATTAGATTTTTAAATAAGTTATTATAAAAAATTTAATTAAATAAAATTTTAAAATTATCAATATAAAAAATAGTAATAAAATGATTATGTGTCCTTTCTACTTTTTGATTTATATGCATTTAAAAAACTTAACTGTAAATTCAAATGTTTCTTTTAAATAAATTTATTATATTTTTATCAACATATTTCTACCGAATTTTAATTCCAGGATATTGCAACAGAATATATTTATGATGTGAATGAAAGATATGGTCGATGCATTATTGTAAAATTTTAAATTATTTTATTTAAAAAGAACGATTGAAAGATCTGCCACTCAATGCATTTTGTCAATTGTTTGTTGTTTTATTTGTTGGTACAAAACACCCAATTTATACCGACTGGACCTTGAGCACGTTAAGACAATTTCTTAAAATAATCAAAAGAGGTCGTAAAACAATTAATTGTTAATGCAGTGCACGGCGTTTAAAATCTAAAGGATTTTTTATATTTTATTAAAAATAATAAAAAACCCATTTTTATACAAAGTGCGGCAAAGTCTTGAATTGATGCAGTTTTTGCATTTTTGCTTTTGGTTCTTTCTTCAGTGCACATAATTCTTATTGTGTTTATTGGAGAAGGAAAACTTAAGCGACTTCAAATGTAGAATCTGCAGAGAAAGATCGCTGATGAAGGGGCTTGGCTGCCTCTGAAACAGCTGTATGATCTGCCACCCAATGCATTTTGGCAATTGTTTTTTGTTTTATTTGTTGGTACAAAACACCCAATTTGTACCGACGGACTTCAGCACGTTAAGACAATATCTTAAAATAAGGCATATTTTTAAAAAATTCACCTTCGTTACGAAAAATAGTTCCAATCTGCCATTAATTAAAATAAAATGTTTAATACATATTACAACTACAGCCGCGTCCATACAAAATGCGACAGCCTTTTTTATTTTTGTTCATGTCAAATTTTCAAAAATTTCAGTTCAGTCGCTCTTTAGCATTCGTTGACGACGGATGTAAAAGAGCGACTGTTTTAACCCATTAAAGCCTGCCGAATCAGATCAGGAGATTACGTAGTGCAATTTTCTCCATCATGTTTTCCCATAAAGCGTACATCAGATGCTAAGTATTTTGTTTGATTTTGCATCTAGTACCGCTACATTATATCAGTATGAAATTGTATGTCTCTGCGTGCAATTCCCTCCATTTTAATCAAATATTTCATAACCAAATTTTAAAAAATATTCCGAAAAATTAAAGTAAGATAAAGTTTAAAACATTTTTTCGAAATTTTGACAGCAAACACATTGCAAACTAATATTAAAATGTTTTTTAAGAGAACTTAGAGAATTGTAAGAAATTGCTCTCTCGACACACTTTTTTGGTAACACAAATTTCTTTTTGTATTTTTGCAAAAACTAATATCTGGGCACAGATTTTTTTTTCCAATTATCTGTATGGCAAGGTTAATATTTTTTTTGTGATAAAGTTTGCAACTGAAACATGTCGAAATCATGCGATAACTTGCGATATAAAGTACCAAAAACGGCCTTTTTTTTGCAATTTTGACTCGATTTAGGGACGTATAGGGAAAATTCTGAGTACGCAGCAAGAATCAGGAGACCGAAACCAACCAGAATCGATAGGTTTCATTCCAGATTAGGCCAACAACCCTCAATTTGTAGAACAGTGTTATTTGAGATATTATTAAAAAATTTAAAATGCAATGTTAGAATTAACTATGTACATATGTTTTTCAAAAATGGACGAAATGAATGAATTCTACAATTTCCTCCATTATCACCTTGTAGTCAATGATGTCATTTCCTGCTTTGTATTAATAATAATGCATGATTCTAACTAGATATGTGCAATTAATCGTTTTACCGGAATGTCTGATTAATCGTAAACACGATATATCATATTTTCGATGTGTCATATTTTTTTGTTAACCCAAAATACTATTATTCGGTTAACTAGAATTTTGATTAATTTAAAAACGATTACTCGTGGCTCTGATTAGGGATGCCCAACTCCCCTGCCTGCGGCTGTAGATACTATAAGAAATGAGCGGGGATTTAAGTGTTGCCTTTTAAAGAAATTACGGGAAATTAAAATCTCTATTTAAGCGTTTAATTATTTTAGATTAGTTTTACTAAAATATAAAAATTTTATCATTTTAAATAATTATTCATTTTTTTCATAATATTTATATAATATTTGCTTGCAAAAAAAGTTATTATATTTGTAATGGTTTTAGGATATAATATTTGTGTATAAAGTGATTAAAATCTCAAACACAACTACATTTAAAAAGATTTATTTCACATTTATGCTCTATTTTACTTAAGAAATGTGCATATAATTATCCAAAAAATACCTTATTTTGTGAAAAAAATTATAATTTATAAGCGAATTCAAAATTTGAGCATCTAATGAGATCGGAAAAGCAAACGGAGATAAGTATCTCCATCCAATTCTATAGCAACTTATTCTAGAATAACGTTTCGCCTGGTGGTATTCTATAAAAAGGTATTCTACGTTCGCTTCGAGCGGAACGTATACGAGAATCGAATACAGAATTTGAGCATCTAAAAGCAAAAGGAGATATCTCAAGTAGGAATTAACGACCGGCAAAAGACTGTACCAATGCTTCTCAGGCCTGTGTGAACACTGTTATCCAGGCTCGTTCCAAGAATGTGTCAAAAATGGAATGATAGCTATGTTACAAGCCTGCATTTCAGGTTTGTACCTAGGCTTGTGTCCCAGGCTGGAACCAAGGCTTGATCCCAGGCTTGTACCAAGGGTTGAACCTCAGGCTTGTAACAAGACTATTGCCCGAGACTTGCCTATGGGGTTTAATCTGTCAGGCAATGCATTCATTCTTCATGTCATTAAACTTTAGAATCGAGTCTGTAGATTAATAAATATGTTAGAGGTTAACAACCAATTTAACAGTAACACACGTTAATTTGAGATTTTTTGTTCAGATCAAGGTGTAATAAAGAAGGTGAGGAAATTTCGGAGAGCTCAAAAAATTTGAGAAAATTTCTGCCCATGTATGCCTTTTTATACCCTACACTAAGAGTGAAAGGGTATATTCAGTTTGGTACGCCGTTTGTAACACCCAGAAGTAAGCATCTCCGGTATGGAAAAGTATATATATTCTTGATCAGCATGACCTCCTGAGTCGATTTAGCGGTGTCCGTCTGTCCGTCTGCCTGTCTGTTGAAATCCCTACTGCCCAATTTCTTCACCAAGTTTTATATCGAGCTATTCCGAGTTCTACTTAGAACTCTGAATAAAAATAATACTTGGTTTTACTGAAAGTTAATACTTTGTTATTTCTTCACATATTTGATACTCGGATTATTTTGAAAACCAAGTATTGAGCGTTAGTACTCCGATTGAAGTTATACCAGTTTTTATACCCAATTTGACAACAGATTGACAACACATCTGTAATTTAAAAACATATAAAATAAATTAAAAAAAAAAATAAAACTGAAAATGGAATCCAAAAAGATGAAGATGAATACAGAAAAAAGAGGACGTGCCATGAATTGGTCTCAGGCCGACACGCAGCTTGTTGGCGCACTGGTTATGGAGCTTGGAAAGCAAGGAATAAACAAACAAATGCTTCTACAAATGAAATAAAAAAAGCCGAGTGGACAAAAATTTGTCATCGGTTTAATTCCAGTCCTTCGGTAAGTATAAAATATTTTATAATTTAAAAAATGGATTTTTTTACTGTTATTTTACTGCAGATTATTTCTCAACGCGATGTTCCAGCGCTTCAAGCTCGCTATAAAAAAATTATGCAGGCGTTGCGTATGAATGCAACAGCGGAGCGAGAAAATTTTCAAAAGACTGGTGGTGGCCCTGCTAATCGGGCACCGGATCTCAAAATTAGTATAACCGGCGAACTACTGCAGCTGCAACAATTTCATGGCCATTTAATAAGTGGTATGCAAAGTTTTGGCAGCGACAGCGTTGGCGCGGATGCCGAAGTGGATATTGATGAATCCTCGACGACAATCGAAGACATTGTTGATGTGGTCTTTGACGAGGACTTTGAAATAAGCCCAACAATGTCCAAAGAATCTGCACCAATACTAACCAAACTTCCCACTATCACTGCAACAGCCTCTGCTAAAGAAACTAGTGCTCAAACACCGCAATGGCCACAAACATCCACCGCAACTGCTAAAGATAAAAGTGCACCGCCTGCAACTAGCACATCAGCTCAGCCATCACAATTTCAACTAACTCCCACCGCCGCCGCTAAAGAAACTGGTACACCAGTAAAAAGGAGTACTGTAGCTCAGCAATATTTTCCGACCAGCAGCCAAAGAAGACGTCGACCAAAAGGGCCTACCGGTAAAAATCTTGTGCTAGATTTCGAAAACAATCTAGAAATGATTAAGCAGCAAATGGAGCAACGGCGTGCCCTGCATAATAAACAAATGGCATTTTGGGATGAAGCCATAAAAAAAATGCGAGATACAGGTGGTCCGCTCAACCCCTTGGGTGCTGCTGTCGTTGCACAACAAGCAGTGAACATCCAATACTTGGACGTGGACTCAATAGCAGACAATGGTTCCTTAAATGACGAATCTATTAATTAATAAATCTAAAACATATTTATAGATAGCCGTACTTGAACATGTTTAATTAATTTTTACAAAAATTAAAATGTTTTTTTCTTGATAAATAACAGGGAATCCTTTGGTTTTTTAGGTCCTTTGGAAAAACAAATTTATTTTAATAACCTCTTTTTTAACTTGCTTGCTTCTTTGGTGTTTGCATGAACAGATGTGCGCTTTTCTAGGTGTTAAAATAAGCAAGGTGTCAAAAATATCTTTATCGAAAAAAACTAAATTTTATTACTGATTATAATAGAGGTCCAGATATCTATTTTTGATCTAGCACTTTATATAAATTTTGAAATTAATGGACGTGGCCCAACCCTCATCTAAATACATTATTTTTGCAAAAGTTATAAATTTAAATAAGGCTAATGATAGATATTAGTCAATAACTTTTTTATCATTTAAATAAATTTTGAAATTAGTGGGCGGTTATAAATTTTATTGTGGATTATGATAGATATTACTTATTTGTAGGGTCTGTTTTAAGTCCATTTGAAAAAGTATATTTGGTTAAATAAAATATACATTTGTATATTTATACATTTGTTACAAGTGTATCGATTATTTCATCTCTAGCATTGCGACGACGGGACTGTTGACCTGGGCCATCAACTGGATCAACATCAAAAATACTGTTGAATTGATTTTCGTCCATAGTGTCTAAGTCCAAGTCTTGAGGTGGTTGCATTTCATTCTGCTCGAGGCATATGTTATGTAAAATAGCGCATGCGACAATAATTTTTTGAGCCGTCTCTGTAGCGACGCGCATACCATAAGCCAAAACAGGGAAACGCCGTTTCATTACGCCGTATTGTCGTTCGACTACGTTTCGTGTTTTAATTATTTTGGCTTGGTATATTTGCATACGCCGATTGGAAGAGATATCTGGATTGCTTGCAGTGAAAGGTGTAGCCAAATATGGGGTATTGGCGTACCCTGAATCGCCAACTAAAATATGCTGACCAAAATCGCCCGCTTCAAATTGATCGTGTACTCTTGAATTTCTGAATATTGTTTAGTCGTGCACTGACCCCGCCCAACGAGCAACAATGTTTAACACCTTTAGGTCAGCCGATGAAATTGTTTGGACATTTAGCGAAAAGTATCCTTTTCGATTTCTGAATCCTTCACTCTGAAAAAACAAAAATTTTAATATTTACCCCAAAATAAGTTTCGTCGTTTTTGTGTGTCTTTTCAAAGCCCTGCAGTGTAATCGACTACAAACTTAGAATTCGAAAAACCCATTACCATTTTTTTAAGAACTTTAAAGAGTAGTGCAATAACTGTTGTCAGGGTTTATCTTTTTGGTTATATTTTCCAGATGCAATGAGGATATAACTTTTTGACTCTTGGCTGGTTCTTTTGATCAAGAATCTAAACTCCCCTCTTTAAAATAAAAAGTAAAATTTTGTGTTTTGGAGGAAATAATCTAACATGTTAGAACTTTAGAGCACTTCTATTTTACTGATCGCAGCTGTACCTACCAATTCTCCACCAGGGGATTGTATTTTTATGTGGGTACAATCAATGGCTCCAATGGTACGCGGGAATTGTGCAAAGCGATAAAACTCTGCGGCAGCTGCAACACGTTGGTCCAAAGTTTGTGGCATATAAACATAGGTGGGTAAATGTTCGATTAGTGCCCTACAGACTTTTGGCAAAATACGACATACACTAGCTTTTGACACACGCACAACATCAGAGACTGTAAGTTGCATGTTGCCACTAGCCATAAACCGCAATGTTATAAGCAATTGTTGTTCTGGCGTTATGTATCGTGGTCTGCCAAAAATAGATGAATGAATTGAACCGATGACTGGAAAGACTAATTAAGAAATATACTACCGTGGATGCGGATGCTGCAGTCTTGGCGCAATCAGATGCAACACCATTAGAAAAGTGCGCTTAGTCAGACGATAACGATCGAAAAAATCGAAGTCGTCCCACGTGTTGATTGATGCGCGCAAAGGCATGCGATAGACACGACGTTCCGACATTAGTTGTTCACTATTGCCTGTGACATTATTCAGAACCGAATTACCAAATATGATATTCCCAAACAAATCGGGAAATAATATGCGCCAAACTGACATATTATTTTATTTAGACACAAAAATGATAAAAAAAACAAAAACTTCAAACAAATTTAAATTTGAAGAAATGAAATTGTGCTAGTCCGAGTATTAAGGACACTAGACTTCCGATTTTTGGGGTCTAACTAATACTCAGTATCAGCTAGATCCGAGTTTCAAATCAGAGTATTAAGACGTTAGTACTCTGTGAAGAAACGAGTTAGTACTGGACCGAGTATTAAGAAGTCGTATAATTCTCGGTCTAGAGCTAATACTTCGTCAAGAAATTGGGCATACTACTTTTAAAATTGAAGAGCTAGATAAATGAAACTTATAACTTAGATTACTAATATACCTACGCTGTATGTGCGAGATCGGTCCATTGTGACCTATGATCCGACTACTTATGTTCAAATGTATACGTGCTTAGGTAAACTTTTTTGGTCAAATATATATTGATATCATGCTCAAATACATTATAATAATGTTTTCCGGCAAAAAGACTTGTGGTTCACAAAAAAAAAAAATCGAAATTCGGTACACCTACCCATTTGTAAATATGGGTATCAAATGAATGGAAATTCTTCAGCGATTGAATGTTTGTAGTTATTTTCATGATTCGTATAACCTGGTGACCTATATATCACTTTGAGTGGTAACCACACATATGTGTAGGGTATTTATAGTCGGCTTAGACCGACTATAATATTGATAATCCTAACTATCATACTTACACCTACTTTAAAATTTCCCATGTGATCTAACCTTCCCAACTGGTTTTATTTGTTAATGCCTGCAAAGGATATTTAATTCTTAAGGTCCATTCATATCAGACAGCACGTTGCGTATCATGCTCGTAGCGTATCATTCACGTACATGCAAAGGCGTTCATATAAGCATCATGCAAAACAATTAGGGTTGTAAAATATAAACTACTCATATACATTTATCATAAATCGGCAACTCTTCCGTTTACTGTCATCTTCATTAAATGTAAATATTATTTCAATCAGCAAATTTCCACCACTTTTCTAAAACATTAAAGATGTAGAAATTATAGAGGAAGAAGACCATAAAGCTGCGTGATCATGTGAGCCATGGTCACTATCGTGTTAGCAAGCAACGCAAGCATTCCCGAAGTCGCGGTAATGCTGGTGGTATACATCACCATCGTATCAACTTCGACAAGTACCACCCGGTTAATTCGGTAAGGTCGGCATAAGGAACTTATGATACCTGCACACACGCGGATACCTGCACACACAGCCGTTCATTGTAATGGCAAAAACTTCTCCAAGAAGGCTAAGGACAAGATCAAGAGAGTCATTGACCTGGTGCATCCTGCGGTTGTGTACTACCTTCTGCGGACCCTTACAAACTTTGAACGAACCCCAAATGGAATGGGAGGTCATTCTGCGGGATGGCAACTGCGCTACAGTTTCAGATGAACACGAAGTGCTTTGATGAATTTGAATACAAAGGTTGTGACTGGGACGATCAGACCGTCTTCCCGCGCAGCTACAACGTCGGAAGTTTTGGTCATCGCATTCACTGCCAACTACAAAAGGCGGAGGAAATTCGCCGGAAGGCAGTTGGATGCCACAAACAGCTCTGGAAATCTGCTCTACAGATGATGAACTAAATTATTCGATACACAACAAATTTAATTAGGAATTGGCCATAAGAAACGTATAGAATTGTTACCGCAAATAAATACCATTTGCTATTCAGAACTAAAATTGATATACATATGAATAAGGATATGTATTTGCCAATTTTACATGCAATTTAAAATTACATTTTTTCTATTTTTGATAAAATAAAATATTCACTGCTCATAGCGCAACGCATACAGTGCGACCAACTTGATAAAGTCCGCAAGCTTGTGTTCGTCTGCAACAATCTTCTTTATGCGCGTCAACTTTGACGAGTACACGGCCTTGTATGATACCTCCTGCTCCAGCTCGGACAATTCGAAGAGATTGCGTTTACTCGTTATGCACAGATGTGTTTGCATGGTGTCAGTCATGTTTATAAATTGCGGATACGTTTCAATGTTATTCTTCATGCTTAAACAATGAATTTGTATTAGGTAATATTTCGTCGTTGTAGAACTAAAAGTCTCCAAATACATTTTTAAGAAAATCTTAAATTTCAACTTTGTTGGTAATTATTACAAAAAGTAATTGATATATTTTTAAAGTTGAAATACCAATTGATAGATTCACATTTTCTTATCATTTGGTACACATATTGAACTCATCGATTGATAATTGAAAGACATATAAAGGTTTTTGTAAAGGAACATTTGGCATTTTGAAAATGTAGTTGGTGACTTTTAGTTCTACAACGACGATTTAAAAATAGCAAATTCGTAGAAACCTTCTTTTGATCATTTGCTTTGTGCTAACATTCCTGCATTAGATTATTGATAGTTGATAATATGTACGCCATAGTTCGCGTACATATTATTGGCATAAAACTCATCCAGATCGTCGGACAGATCGAGTTCCTTAAAGTCCTTCGGTATGCTGGGTGTCTTCGATAGATCTACTGATGCAACAGCCGCGTCACTGGACCGTCACGTCGAATGAACAGCAACAGCAGAGCCATTCTCATGCGATTCTCGACGATTCTGTTTGACTTGGCTTCCGACGTGATATGCATTTGCATAATCGAACTGCAGCCATGTACAGTGCGCGTTAGTGCTTCGGGTTGCAATGCGTAATATTCTGCGAGAACCAATTCGGATTTGCTCATGTAAGGTCAGCAGCGCTTCGCTATGATGAATTATGTTGCACACATACATTTTTACATATTTTGAGGCTACTTTGAATTTCCTAAAAGTAGACACCATACTTAGGGGCGCGCAGTTCTTCCGCCAGCAACTGCTGGGCCGCAGGAAGACGATGAAATTAGATCCCTAATGAGTTCACTGGAACGACACACTTAATGAGATAAACCTCACACTGCAGCATGTGCGACTGGCTAAAAGCCGTTGATATGTACTGTTCTGAAGATAAAAATATGTATGTTGAATAAAAGAAATAATCGCCATACTTACCATATCCTTGTCCAGTAAATATAGTCTTCGGGCATGAAGATTTTAATTAAAACTTTTACAATTTAAATATATATATTTGATTAAAAATGTTGACGTTTAAAAAAATGGGTAGTCTTGTTAAAAAAAAATAATTAAAAAATACTACAATATCACTACAATCTCAAAATATTGTAATAAAAAGAAGAATAGCAGTAAATATTTTATATTTCTACAACAATGCATGCGACAGGCTCCTGCAAAAAAATGTTTTGCATGATACGATCGTGTATGAACGGACCCAAAACGCATTATATGAACACTCTCATATAAAATGTACTGAAGAATATTTGTCGTGCATGATACGTAACGTGCTGTCTGATATGAATGGACCTTTATTTATTTTTATTTTCAAATTCTTATGTGTATGCCGTAAAATAACATTTCTATATATATGTTTTTATTGTTTACATTTTTGTTATTGTATTTTTATATTTTTTTAAAATTTGACAAAAAAAAAATTACGATAAAATTTTAGAAAGAGAAAGCCTTTTCGACTTTCCTCACCTTGCTTAATACACCCTTGTTCAAACAACTGCAAAGAGTTTAGTTTATCAAATTTATTTTTTGACGTTTTAAAATTAAACAAAAATATATTTTTTTCCATTATTTATATTTTTTCCATTAGAAACAAGATAAAAAAGGCACCATAGTAAAATTTAATCTACTAAAGTCAAAGACTTTAGTAGATGTAATGACAAGTATTACTAGGCATGGGACGAAAAGTTGTCGAGACGGAATTTTGAATTTCCTTTAGCATATGACGGTTTGGATAATTTGAAAATTTTTATATGTGGCTCAATATTGTGTCAGCCTTGTGTCAATATTGGTTTACCGAGGCCTGTGTGGAGTCCGAAAATAGAAATTGTGCCAGGCTTGTGTCCAACATAAACTAACAAGGCCTTTTTGAAATCTGTGAATGACAAATGTGACAGTTCTGCGCATAGCTTGGAATATCAAGGCCCGTGTGGAGTCTGTAACTTACGATTGTGCAAGCCTTGTGTCTGGTATACCAAGCCTTGGTAGACAAGCCTGTAACAAGCCTGGAAGTTTTGTTGCAGTCTGGAAATTTCTACCTGGGATGTATCTCCAATTCTATTGCAACCTATTCTAGCATTACATCTTTCCTTGTACTTACGTCACAGCAACGAGAACAACTTCAAATTTGGTTCCGATAAAGAGGCATTATACGTTCACTTCTAGCGGAACGAATACGACAAGAATACAGAATTTGGTCATCTAATGAGAGGGTAAAAGCAAACGAAAATCTGTATCTCCATCAAATTCTACAGCAACTGATTCTAGAATAACTTCTCTCCGGATACTGACGGCATAACAACGAGAACAACTTCCCTTTTGATTCCGATAAAAAGTCATTTCACATTCGGAACATATTTGTGTAAATTAACTTAATTACTGAGCAAGAAAAATCCGTCTCGATGCTCAATATTTGAATCACATATTAATTTTCCTATATTCGTTGCTCGTCAATACGATCGTCGTTGTTTTGGGATCCAACGAATAATTACGTTGACCCACCGCGTATGTCTCGTATCAACAAGAAAATAAATAAATAATTATAATTCGTTTTTCGTAAACAAAAAAAATATGTATGTAAAAAAAATTAAAAAATATGTCAAAAAGCTCGTTGTTACAGATGAATTCGGGTGAGTAGGTCGCAGCGGTTGGCAGAGGTCCAGACTTTGTATTCGTACTCATCTAGAAGTACGAGCGGGTATATGCCTATTGATGGGAGTTGGATTGTCTGAAGGAGGATCCCGTCAATTTTGGCGCCGTGTCAGTTGGATAGATGCTATGGGTCTTAGAGAAGCGCGTGCAAACTCTGATATTAACCAGGCACTGATCTCCGACTGGCAAAAGACGTATCAACAGCAAATCAAGAATTTTATGTGCGTCGGCGATGATGACATGGACACGAAGGATGATCGGCTTTCGCTTATCGAGTACGAGTACAAATGTATTATAAGTAAGAATCATAATTGAGGGTTGGTTATATCACGCGGTCTTAAGTATATCTGACATAAACAATGTTTCAGAGCAGTGGTCATGTGTTCGAGCCGCGCCATAGTCGCTAGCTTGCGTTCTTGACCGAATGAGATTAGCTAACAACACTTAAATCATTCGAGCTAAGTATGTAGAATGATCATCGCTTCTCGAACTCTTGTTAAATTGATCGCTCGAAATGTTGAAGGCTCCTACATTCTTGCTGAATATGTTTAAACTTTGTGATGGTCGGAGTAACTCGGAACAGCTCAAATCGTGGAGGACCGCGCCGTGTCGTTGTATTTTTATGCGGCTCAACAGAAATTGAGTGTATCAATAGCGCTTGTTAGTCAAGGAAAACTCGCAGTTATCTGTGATATTTTTATATCCTACACTAAAAATGGAGGGGTGTTCTTGCTCGGCATCACCTCTTGAGTCGATTTGGCGATGTCTGTCTGTTAAAGTCACGATTACAGAAGGGCTGGATCTCTATGGGTCTATGGGGAATTCTTTCAAGATTGCAAGTTATTAATGTGCGTGCTTATGAGCGAGCTTTCCGAAGCCTGCAAGGCAATTCACTGGTATTTTAGCATTTATTTAAGTTGTTTCTGTTTAGATTTTGATTTAATGTGATCGTCCAAATTCTAAACTTTTGGATACTGTGTAATCTTCCAAATGTTTTTGTTTGTTTGTTTAGAATTTGGATGCTGTGTGCTCTTCCAAATTCTTAATTTTTGGATGATGTGAATTCTTCCATATGTTTTTTGATTTTATTTTTGTTTTGGCTATAGAATTTGGATGCTGTGTGTTCTTTCAAATTCTTAATTTTTGGATGTTGTGTGTTCTTCCAAATTTTGTTGTTTTTATTTAAGAATTTGGATGCTGTGTGTTCTTCGGAATTCTAATTTTTTTGTTTCGCTGGACTACATGCTGAAAAGTCCTATATCTCTCGACAGACAATAACAAATCTCCAGTAGTAAACATCGCCTTTGAATGGCTTCAGCGCAATTACCATGAAAGACAGTACAGTCGCGATACATTATATTTTAATAATTATTGTTACAATAGTTTATAACAATAAAATACAAAACTTAATATTTATTTGTATTGATATAATAAATATATTCAATGGGAAATAAAATATATTCCATTGTTGTTCCAAATGTCCTTCCATATTAACCATTTTTAGAAGTAATTCTAAATACATTCCATAGGAACCATTATTAGAAGTAATTCCAAAAATCATTCTATGTTAATCATTTTTAGAAGTAATTAAAAAAGTCATTCCATTGGAACCATTTTAAGAATTAGATCCGAAAGTCATTATATGGGAACCATTTTTGGAAGTAGTTCCAAAGTAATTTTATAGCAGCCAGTACTTCCAAAAGTAATTCCATCGGACGTTATTCCATAACTACGTCTTTTGGAACCGGGAGAGAAGATGTTTAACCAGTAAAAAAGAGAAATTTAAAGAGAGTACTGAAAGTGGTTCCACCACACATTGCAGTAGAAACGAATGGAGATGTACTTCTCCGTTCGCTTCTCTTAGAAGCTGACGGACAAGTACTTGTACAAAGCATCGTCGACCTACTCGCAAGAAGTTGCACAATCGACTGATAGTTTTCGCAGGTCTCACGCAGGTCGCTGCACTCGCTCTAACTCCAAAAATATTCTCACCCTTTCCGCTTCACCGGGTACTACAGTACGAATCATTATATAGTCGTTCAGAAATATTCCCTTATTTTTATCAGTTGGTACAAATAGGGGTTAAAATATATGAGATTTACAAAACGATTTTTGTAAACGAATTAAAGATATTATTAAAATACGTTACCTTAGATGTATCCCTATCCAATGATGGTGATTTAGTCATTTGCGTTGCGGTAATGCTAGTCATAGACTCCGAACCATATGTCGAAGCTTTGCTGAAATCCAAGGGATTAGAATCCTGGCTACTCTGATCTATGGAATTATCATCTGTTTGGCTATTCCGAAAATAATTTATTATTTACATATTGAATTGAACTAATGAAAGTATTATCCCAACAAAACATATTGAAGTTAATTAAGCGAAACTTTGGAATATGGAATTTAATGACAAAAAAGGTGTTTTTGCCACAGTTTAAAATAAAACATTTTAAGGTGAACTTCTTATGCTTGGTTTTCACTGTGTCATTTTGTGCCAGTTTCATGTTCGAAAATTTCTCAAATTTGTAGTTTTTCGAAATGGCAAAGTTCGAAAAAAAACAACATGTTGGCATCGACTGACATGGTAATTGAACATTTTAATTTTGGACAGTTTCTACGTCACAATCATAATGTAAAGAAATATGACACAAAATGACATAGTGAAAACGATTTAAAAGAAAACAACTAGGGGCAAATTCAATACATAATTTTATTTACGTCCCACGTTTTTTATTTTAAATTATAAATACTAAAAAGCTTACCTTAAAAAGTTGTATATAAAAAAAATATTTTTTATTTATATACTTTTTTTGTTTCAGCTAAATTTCGTGTGTCAGAATTCGAACAGCCACATATCATTAAAATTGAAATCATACATTTTTCAAAGTGTTTTTTTAATATGAAACCATGACGACAGAACCAGAAACAACAGAAGACAACAAATGTTTAAATGTTTAATTACAAAGCTATTTTTAAAATTACATGTTTTTAAAATTACAAAATTTGTACCGAACAGGTAGACAAGAAAAAGTTTATAAAAAGATGGAAAATTTTCAATAACATTGTTTCATTTCCTATAGTCCACTTATCCGAAATATTAAAAATGTCATATTAACTGAGTACTAACAGAATTTTAAAACGTTTTTATTAGGTTACTTTCGTGTCTGTCTGTTCGGTACAAATTTTGTAATTGATTTTAAACTACCCTCGCGATGAGCTACAGACTTGAGATTTTAAAAATTGTATCGAACTGGATGACAATGGAATATTTTCGTTTTCTTGCCATCCGATTCATCATGGTTTTATACCCATGGATCCATATTAAAGACACTCATGAATATTTTTAATTTTAATAATATTAGGCTTTTCAAATTCTGTCAGACGTAAATCTAACTGACACCAAAAAAAATAAATGAAATAAAAAACATTTTTTTAATCCCGTAAGTTAACACTAAAAACGTTTTATATTAAAGAACATTTATTATTATTTATTAACACAACAAAATATTTAAATCTTGAGTTGGTCAAATACAATATATCATCATGGTTTCATATTGTATCTTCACTTAATATTGTCGCTGTAAACATCCGAAAGTAATTTAATATGTTTTCAGGAATGTGCTTCTTAGCTAAAAATAAAACTTACGATTTTTTAGCAGCCCCATTTAATTCGAAACCACTGCTAGACGGACTATCTGCAGCAGTTGTAGTTGTACTTGGGCATATTTCAATGTCTATTTCGGCAATACATTGATCCAGATGTCGAAGTAGTCGTGCTTTCGAATCTGGTTCGGACATACACGATGAATTACCTACTGGTGTCGCCTCTGGAGTTGCTAGGAATCGTGATACTTCTCGTGCACAATCTGTGTAACCAGCTCTGTACTTGTTGATGGCTGAAATTATAAAACACATTAGTTTGCTTTTATGATGTTGTTTGGAGTGTTGGAGTATACTAGGATCATCAAGATTTCGGTGTCTTTGGAAGTGCCTAACGGTCAATTCCAAAATATCAGCCTTTTCTAATTTCGTGTGTTTCGTTTGTCCTTCCACATTTTTTGAGTTCAAATTTTTTGTAGATTCGAGTATAAGGGCCTTCAGAATAGCCAGGCTTTGATTAATGCGCGCTCTTCTTCGTTTTTCCATTAGTGGTTTGTTTGTCCTTTTGATTATATCCTGAGACGATGATACATTTTGTGATGATGTAACTATGCCAATCGATTTCGAGTTTATAATTGAAGATGTTGATGGTGAAATATCAAAACCTAAAAAAATGGTAAATAAAAAAGAATATAATAATAACCAAACAGAATAAATATTGAAAGAGTTCTGAACTCATTGTTTCTTCTGCCGCCGTCAAACGTCGTTTCTTACAGAAATTCTATACGAATTTCTTAAAAAAAAAAACTGCATCGTCGACGTTTTCAGTTGAGAACTTTTGTCAATATACTCTTTGTAAAAACTAGTTGTCGTATATTCAGTTAGTTTGAAAAAAAAAACACGGACGCATAAAAAAGTCAGATACATTTTCATATAATTTATTTGATTTTTTTTTGTACCTTTACGTGTATTTTAACGAAAAAAAAAATTTTCTTTTATATTTCGGTTAAAATGTTTAAAGTTGACGGTTTTGGAATATAGCGTCGGTGGCTCGATTGGTTAGTATTGGTTGGATTACGAGTCAAAAGTCGCTGTTGAATTACTGGATTACATGGAGATTGTTGCACAAACTTATTGTGCAACTGAAGAATGCAACTCTGTAATGGGTGCACACAGAAAACTGATTTGTTGCGGCAACCAACTGAAATGCCCTACCGAATTATTCGGTTGCGACAACTTACTGA
Source organism: Dryomyza anilis (assembly GCA_951804985.1). Classification (NCBI taxonomy): domain Eukaryota; kingdom Metazoa; phylum Arthropoda; class Insecta; order Diptera; family Dryomyzidae; genus Dryomyza; species Dryomyza anilis. The sequence continues at coordinate 78,138,288 of OX638131.1, forward strand.
TTAGGAGGTTGGTACAAGCAAGCATGAAGTTGTGCCAGTCTCCTAGTCAGCAAGTATGAGGTTGTTTAAACCTCAAAGTCAGCAAGCATGCCGAAACCTCCAATTGAAATTTTATTTTAAGATTTTTTTTTGTATATATAACTTATTTATATAAAGTTTTCTATATGTATTTTTGATGCGTAAATATGTGAGGCACACAATGTAATTTGTCTATGCTTTCATTGTTACTATAAAAATAGTGAAGCGTAACTTTAAAAAAATAAAAATAATATAAAACAAGTGTGTATTGGTATAATTCAAAATGAATATTGAAAAGCAAGGTGTTAGTTTTGTTTCTAAAGAATTTTAATGTTCTTAATGCTGTTATGACACTGGCTTAAAAAAAGTACACGAATTGATTAGAATTGTGTGAATGAAAAACATTGTGTGAATGAAACTTGTTGTATGCTTTTTTTTATAAAAATTATTGTTGTCCCAGTACCATTGTTGGAGTTTACTCGTCTATATAATACAATTTCAGCTAAAGTTATAGTTGTTTACCCTCGTGAACCCTCCAATGGGATTTATATCTTAATATAAGTTAACATTATCAGATTCTAAAGTGTTAATATCAGCTGCCCGAAAGTGCTATATTTTTATGTTATCTCCCATAGATTAAAGGAGGTTTTTAGAAGAAAATTTAATAGGGTCATGATCAGCAACTGATTATTGTATTTTAAGCTTGTCGTGACACGAAGAGTTATATGGCGAACATGATCCAAACATGATCTGGCCATGAATGATCATGTCTTCCCGAAAATGGTATATTTCTACTATGGTTTTTGATTTGCTGGACTATGTTTGAAATATATGGTTTTGAAACATTTTAAATTAATAATTTGTTAGGTTTTAAAAAACAAAATAGCAAAACAACAATTTGCATTGAATTTATTCATTATTTTAGTTTATTAATATTCATATATTTATTTCACATTTTAACTTAATTAATGAATTTTCTATTGTATGCGACTTGTAAAAACGTTTATTTATTTCTGCATGTATTCATAATTGTTGGCAAGAAACTGGCAACAGAACTGCTGATAGACAGGAGTTCACGGTTTGTCATTTATTTTTTTGATACAATGACGTACTCAGTTGTAACAAATGCATCAAATTTTGGCATAATGAAAAATTCAATCATGAGGTTACGACTACGTGCAGTGGCGCGGCCTAACATTTCGGTTAGAGTCAAAAATGGTACGTTCATTTTAATGACATGAGGTTACAGCAAATGTATTTCGGTTGCAACACTGAAACGTTGGTTCAATTAACCTCATGCCAAAAGAGGATTTTTCTGTGTGTGGTTCTGTTGAAAGCCGAGTAAAATAAGAAGAGGTTGCCTTGGTTCAATGCCCGAGTAGAACGAGGGAACACGCGACCTGGTGGAGTCAAGCCCTGTATTTCCGTGTATATCAGGGTATGAAATATTTTCATCGCAACAACTCCGAAGAGGATTTTTGAACATTGGACTATGTGGTTGTTGTTGTTTTTCAGATATTATCTTTTTTTTTAAAAGAAGGAAAGAACGATAAATCATAGTAAATAGGTAAATTAATTGTGTTTGAATAGAAAAACAATAATTTATACTATTAAAATTTGATATAGGATGCGTCTCATCTGTTCAGTAATATTGAAACTGTTAATACAATATGTTGTTTTACCATACATTTTATTAAGTCAATCTTTCGCAACGCTGGTGATGCTGCCGTAGGTCTACTCCCTTGTGATCATCGCCCTTGGATGTCTGATAACACCTGGGAATCTATCAAGAACGCGTCGTTTTAAAAGTGCACGTTGTCTCTACAAACACAGAGTATCAGAAAAAAGTACTCACTATTCAGTACCGCGAGAAGCAGCGCGAAGTCAAGTGCAACGTAAGGAGGGATAAGCGTAACCACATCGATGAGTTGGCTCAAGCTGCGGAAGATGCCGCCAATATTAACGGTTTGTATAAAATTACAAAGCAGCTGATGAATAGCAACCCTTCAACTGTTAGCGTGTTGCTAACGATTGAAGAGCAACAAACCAGGTGGATGAATCATTTCTCCTCTGTACTCAACCACATGTTAAATGAGGATGTGACGTAATTTGCTACACGTCTCCTCCAACTCAACATAAATAACCGCATAAGAACAGTAGCACCATCCATCCATGTATGAAATCAGGGATGCCATCAAATCACATCCCAACAACAAAGCAGCTGGAGTCAGTGGAACACCGTCGGAGTTTTTCAAAGAAAACCGCTGAACTGTTGTGTCCTCTTATATCCACCATATGGAATAACGAAAGATTTCCTTATGAATGGACAGAAGGCATTATCGTGAAGATATCAAAAAAAGGGTAATTTGCGAGAATGTGATAATTGGCGAGGCTTATGTGTATTGTCAACAGTCTCCAAGATTATTGCAAAAGTGATCCTAGAGCGCCTAAAACAACCGCTTTATGACACAATAGATGCGGAACAGGCAGGTTTTCGTCCCGGTTCATCGTGTGCTGACCACATAAACATCATCGAACAGAGTGCAAAGTTTAACACTGGACTGCACATGGTGTTAATTGATTTTAAGACGGCGTTTGACGTTAACCGAGAGTGCATCTGGATGGCGCTGCGTCGCAGACGCGTTCCCGAAAAGAACATCGGCGTTATTAGAGCAACTTATGAAGATGAAAAATGTCGCATTCTGTATAAGGGAAAGTTGTCTGAGCAGTTCGGAATCAGCAGCGGCGTTCGTCAAGGATGTGTGCTTTCACCAATACTATTCCTTTTAGTTATTGGTGATGTGTTAAGTGCGGCCTTTCACCCACACCCAGAATGTGGAGTGAGGTGAATTATGTTTAGTCGACTTCGTGAGAGAGTATGCGTAATTTATTTCATGAGCGTGAACCAAAACTCACATGCCCATCTCTAATTTCCAACAAAAGTTTGCAGTGAAAATTTTTGTAAAAAAAATGTATACGTAGCCGCGGTAGCTCAGTGGTTAGTGCGTTGGACTGCGAGCCGAAAGGTCCCCGGTTCAAGCCTGAACTGGGGCTAACATCTTTTAATAGAAATATTTTTCTATACCGCGCTACCTCTCGTCAGTAAATGGCAAACCTACGAGAGTAAAACATTGCCTATGAAAAGCTCTCACCCGCCGTTCGGCAATAAACTGTAGGTCCCACCACTTTGAGTACAAATATAACACGCACAGCTCAAAATGGTGAGAGAGCTCGGCCTAAGTCCTTATAGGACTGTAGTGCCAAACTATTAAATTATTATATTTTTTTAATATATATAATCTGTTATTAGTATAACATTTTTTGATTTCCTCAATACGTTTTAACATCAATCAAATTTTCTTAGAAAGAAATATTTAGCTAAAAAATGAGATACAACGTTATTAGTTTTTTTGCTATTATCTTCTTTTATCGCAGTTTTTCTTTTAGAAAATATTATTCCATTTTTACTCTAAACATTTCGATCCATTTTTTTATTCTAACATATGATTTAAACCACTTTTGATCTGAGCGTGTGCAATTATAATATTATAATTTATAGCACCTCTTCGGCTGCCGTACGCATAGTGCAGGAGTTGTGATTGCAGGTTTCCGAAGAATAGCTTTCTCTACATTTGGTTTCTTACGTTCATCGAAGCGCTTAAGCGCGTGCGGACCTTGGCTGCTACAACGTAATGATACGAACGTGCGTAAGTGCCTTCCGTCAACCACAATGTAATCAATTGGGTTTCGAGTTTTTTGATCAGACGACAACAATCTGGGTTTGTGGATATCGAGATATTCGAATCTAGTACTACTAACTACCATGTTTCGTGCTGCGGTGAAGTCAATTAGCCTAATTCTGTTATCAGAAGTGTTGGCATGGAGGCTAAACTTTCCGAATGTGGGACAACAGATTAATTTTCTGCCTACCTTGGCGTTAAAATCGCCTAGCACGTTGTTGATATCGTGGCAGGGGCAGTACTTGTATGCGTTGTCTAGTCATTCGTAGAAGCGCTTTTTTGTCTCGTTTATCGGAGCGTTTGCACAAATTAGGCTGATGTGAATTGTTTAGCATTGATGCGTATTGTTGCCAGTCTATCGTTGACGGTCGTGAACATAGAGACAAGATTGCGGAGTCTCTTGCCGACTACAATTCCACATCCAAATTCGTGTCTCTTCGCATGGCAGCTGTAATAGATATCACAGGATGTTTGTTTGGAGCAGCCCTGTCCCGTCCATCACATTTCCTGGATAGCGGTTATGACATTTACCAGCTGAATAGAGCCACCTTCCCTATAAGGAGTTCGAATATTCCAGGTACATATCCCTAAATCATGGTCCTTAAAACTTTGCGTGAGTTGTTTACGTGATAATCCGTCGTTATCCTGTTGTGTTTTCATTGGGTTTATAGGTTTTTCTCTTGGGGGGCTGTAACCCAACGCACGAACACTCTCTCTGAGAAAAATGTTCTCCACTAACAAGACCCCAATCGGAGTTTTTTTAAGTTAATTATTAATTGTGCGCCTTTTACTCCAAAGAGTTTGGAGTTTGTGCGCTTGTTGAACGAATATAAATGAGAAATGACAGAAGATAATAGATAAGAACCAGAAAGAGGGACGAGGATAGGATGGAACCATGCGGGACTCCAGAAGTGATGGAATGTTTTTCTGAAAGAACATCATCGCAACTCGTATTAAACGAACCTGATGAAAACTCGATATCTATATTTTTATCTGCGACACTCTCAATTACACTTAAGCAGTGCCATATTTTTTGATGGGAATTTGTGAATCGTTGCCAACTATTTTTAAGATTTTTTCACTTATTTCTTATTATTTGACATTTGAAATATTCCAATTTCACATTTAAATTCATATCTACCCCCAAATCATGTATCTTTTTATTATCGTGTGACTACCATTCGTTACCAGTTTGACTTTCGTCTAAAATTTATGTAACGTATTTTAATTATTTCGTTCATTTCGCTCTTTGAATGGAACGTTTGTTCAATATTTATGTTTTGCCAACAAAAATTCCATAAATTCCAAAAATTTCAATTGTTTTTTTTTATTTTGTCGTATGATTTTTATGCTGGCAACAAAACCGATATTCAACCGATATTCAACCGATATTCAAACGAATTGTTGCCGTTATCGTTGTCACTGGGATATATATGATCGGGGCGTTAATGTAGATATAATCTAGTCATCTCATTTCACGCTTGACGCGAGTTCAAGCATAAATGTATATTATATGTGAGTCTTTGTTATGAGTGAGGTTATGTGACAATTTTTAATTAGATGTTATTTACTCGAAAAACATAATTTAAAAAATAAATGTTGTCTATAAATTAATCATATAATAATTAAGCAGATGTTTCAATACGACTTACTTTGCTTGCTTCGCTTTGACAGATGAATAGAAATACATGCGTTTATATGGGACTAGACTAAATACAAAGTGTTCAAGCTTTTGAAGTCGAAAAAAATAGAAAATTTTTCTATTTGAAAAGCTTTGTACGATTTGACATCTACGAAATTGAAATAATATTGCGAATGCTTCGACCTGACAACAAAGATGGCAATCATACACAGAAAAAAAAAGTTCATACTGTTTATGAATTTGTTCGTAGATTTTATGAATTTTTCATTATTACTCAACCAATAACCAAATTCATTCAATTTATGAATCGTTCATAAAACCTTAATGAAAAAGTTCATAACATTGATGAACGGTTTAATAATATTTATGAAAAAATTCATGGTATTTATGAACTTTAAACTATTTAAAAATAAAAAAAACTATTATTTTTATTTTCTTGTATTATTTTTTTTTATTTTATTATATTACTTTTTTATTTTATTTTATTCTTTTAATTTTTTTTTTTTTAACTACTTTTATTTTATATCTACTCTTACTGTTGCTGCTGTTAGTCGTTGCGTGATGTTAAGTACCTGCGGTGCACGTTTCTTTGGAGTTGTAAACAACAAATGTAACGATTCGGTCTATTTGTACGAAATGATATACCTACAAATAATAAAAACTTAGAACTGTATATGCTATCATCGACTATGACGTGGAGGTTGCGCTGCTTTGCCTCAAAACATTAATATGAATACCTCAATGAACGCAATTTATAACAATTATGAACGCGTTTATTATATCAATTTCGCTCAAATTGTGCGATTTATGAATAAAATTTTTTCTGTGTAGCAAACGCCCTCAGTGTCCCAGGAAACTCCTTCATAAAACAAAAACAAAAAAATGTGTGGGGGCGGATTTGTAAATAAAAATTAAATTAACAATCGACATACAAATTTGTTCTATTAAATTAAATAAATTAAAATTTTTAGTAAATTTTAAAATTTGTTTTTCTTACTAACCACATTAAATTCATTATTATTTTATAGGAAATAATTTTTTTCGTTAATATTTTTTTTATATTAATAATGAAACTAATAATTGTTATCTTTTTGAGTCTAGCATCCGATTGAATTTTGTAGCGTCGCACAAGTCAAAAGATTGCATAAATTTAAATCTTGAAATAGCGTATATACATTTGTTTTCACCCCCATTGCATTCTCTAATATTCCACCTATTATATTACTTTTTAATTTTTATTGTAAGTCCCACATTTCGTGCACAGCCACCTTTGAAACCGATGTATTTTAAAACGTTTATATTAGGTTACTTTCTTGTCTGTCTGTTCGGTACAAATTTTGTAATTGATTTTAAACTACCTTCGCGATGAGCTACAGACTTGAGATTTTAAATATTTTGAATTCTGTCAGTGTCTAACTTGAAATAGCGTATGTCTGTGTCTAACTGACACAAAAAATTAGGAAAATAATAAATTTGAAATAAAAAATATTTTATAATATAAAACGTTTTTAAGGTGAATTTTTAGTATGTGTTTACGTACAAACGTAAACTCGATATGTTTGAACATCTCCGTTCGTCATACCCTCATACCCACACAATCGACTATTTATCGATTACTGCGGCGAACCGATCGACCGTCGGCTCTGTCAACGTTCGCCGCTACGTTTATCTAAAACATTCAACAACAGGAAGGAAAATCTACAAAAGGAGGATCCAAAAAACTAACATCACACATAAAAACACCCACATAACCCACCGAATATAAGGTAAAATCTTTGCATTTTATAAATTGTATTTGGCAAAGTCATCGCGACCCACTCGACCCATATTATATTAAAATTTACATATTTCATTCCGTGTTTCCCACTCCGCCAGTTGCAAAAATTTACCCACACAATCGTATATTTAACAAACTTTTGAATATTTTTATCTTTTGCTGTCGTTCTTTTCAGAAACGACAGCAATGGTTCGTAAATTGATCAACGCGGCTGCGAAAGACCTATAGGAACAACACACATGAAACTATCCATTTGAATTGCTTATTATATAAAAGATGAATGCAGATAAAAATTCACGTTTTTTATATTTAAATATCTCTTACCACTTCCGAGTTATAGCTATCTGTATTGAGGCGTATTTCTCAAAAATGAAAAAAATGGTACAACGATAAAATGGGTGTACTCAAATGCGTGTAAAATGTTCATTTATAAGTGAAAGACAACCAAACAACATAACAAGGACACGTGTCTCCTCTTATCTAACGTATAAATATTGTTAAAAGCATGTCCTGTTCAAATGATATTTGAATGTAAATATATGTATTTTTTCAACCAAAAAAAATATAAAATTTAGCGGTCTATAACTTTTTTGGATCACCATGGATCACGATCGTACTATATTAAGAGAATAGTACGATTTATGGTGGTTACAGCCATATGAATTTTATCTGCGCCTAAAGATCATTTTTATACCGTATACCTAATCCTTAAATGGTCATGGAAACCAATTTGAACAAAAGTAATAAATGTATCACCGTGCTTTTTCAGGTATTGGTTTATTTTAATTAATTAAAAAACGATTACTCGATTAATCAGAAATATGATTAATTGAAGTACGATTAATTGTTTTGTTATTGGCATGATTATAAATAACTATATTATACTTGTTACGCATCTTTTTCGGCATTTGAAATTTTATTATTTTGTTTTTTTTTTTTCAAACAAAACTTTGTTTTATATCTCTTTTTAAACAGCAATTTCTATGTTCTCAAATAAAAATTAATTGAATTGTTTTAATTAACCGATTAATCTTATTTTCGGTAAATTAAACAATACGATTAATCGAATAATTTATTAATCGTGATTGTGATTAATCAGAATTTTCTAAAAACAATTCAACGCACAGCCCTAATTATAACGGTACTTACTTGTTTACTTTATTACGTTACTTTAAAAAATTAGGATTGTTTAATACTTAGTAGAGTGTTGAGATCCTTGATGGTTTAACAGTATTAAATCATGCAAAATGGACGGAATATGTATAAATTAACCAAGGTTATATCAATCTAAAATATATATATTTTATTTAATTTCTACGTATCAGAAATACATTACAAAATATTCAACAAAGTTACTTTTTAAATGTAAGGTATCGGTGTAGGGTTCCACTAAAAAAAACCAAGTATGCCACTCGATTCTCCAAAGAATTATCTTTAAGAATAACTAAATATACAAATACCTATAATTATCAGTATAGACGTGAAATTAAAAAAACAGCCATGCCCGCGTATTTGATCATTTGTTCCCAACGTGGGACTGTGCAGCGCGCTGCGTACGTGTTAAGTGTTCCTTAGTGTTTAACGCATTAAATACTATGAAACTGTAAATAATAATAAAAAAACAATAAAATATGATATATCACTAAAAAATTAATTTTTCACTAAAAATGCTATTCTTACTAAAAATTTGAATTTTCACTATAAGTTAAATTTTTCACTAAAAATTCAATTTTTAACTAAAAATTCAATTTTCCGCTAAAAAAATAAATTTATCAATAAAAATCAAAAAAATGAATTAATAAATAATACAAAAGAAAACACTCAATAAGGGGTAAAAAGCGGGCTAAGAAATAGGATTGAGTTAAATTATTGAATTAAATAGTAAATTTTTTAGTGTAACATTTAATTTATTAGTGAAACATTTCGTCGGTGATACTGGAAAACCGCCTAATTTTGTGTTATAATCGGGTTTTTAATGATATGTTGATCGGATAAATTAGATAAAAGCCATTATAAGTTATGACATACTTAATTTTGTATGAACTAAGTGCAGAATTGAGACTGAAAATAGTTTTGTTTCTTCTGTAAAATTCATTTTGTAAGGGCGAGTTTACACGATAGAGAAAATAGCTAGATAGAGCAAAATAGAACAAAAATCTCATAGAGTGTTGTAAACAGTACATAGAGCTCCACGGTATGGAGCTCTACGGTAGATTTTTTTCTCTATCTCTGGCTAATTTCTATATCGTGTATTCGAGCCTTAAGAGGTATTCGAAAATGTAGATAGGCGGTTTTACAGTATCATCGACGATTTAATTTATTAGTGAAATTGAATTTTTAGTTAAAAATGTAAGTTTTAGTAAAAAAAATATTAAAAGAATTTAAGTTTTTTGAATTTTTTGTTAAATATTGAATTTACAATAAAAAAAGGTAAGTCTCAATCACACGATTGAATAAACAATCAACTTTTGAATCAATTTTCAAAATAATTTTAATATCAATATTTTCTAATTTTCCATAAAAAAATTGGGCAATCACACGATTGATATTGGGCAATCACACGATTGATATTAAAATTATTTTGAAAATTGACTCAAAAGTTGATTGTTTATTCAATCGTGTGGTTCAGGCTAGAATTTTCTGTGAAAATTTAAATTTTTAATAAAAAATTAACATATTAGAGAAAAATTTATTTTTTGTGAAATCATATTTTATTATTTACTGTTTCTTAGTATTTAATGAATTTATTATCTGAACATATAAATTTAACTTTTAAAATGCAACATTCAAAATAATATAAATGAATTGCCACTAAGGAACACTGAACACGCACGCGGCCCGCTGCAGCGTCGTTTCGACCAAGTTATTGCATGGCACCCCTGACAAGACCAAAAAGTGATAGTTTCATGTGTCTTGTTCCTATAGGTCTTACGAAGCCGCGTTGAACAATTCACGGACCATTGCTGTCGTTTCTGATAATGAACTACGACAGTAATTCGCAACAACCGAACAATGACCGAATATTCGGCTAATAGTTATTTTCAAAAACCGAATATCGGTTGTTATGTTTGACTGCCACAGCCATACACAAAAACCGAATATCGACTGTCGTCAAACAATGTGAAAAATTAAATAGCACCATCAGCAGCTGTAGTCATATTTTAAATTTGAATTACTATTGGTGACTGTCATAGTTATAGTTTTCAGAAATGTGCTACTGACTACCGCTGCTGTTGTGTTTGAAATAGTCGCAGTCACAACGCGTTTATTATATCAATTTCGCTCAAATTGTGCGATTTATGAATAAAATTTTTTCTGTGTAGCAAACGCCCTCAGTGTCCCAGGAAACTCCTTCATAAAACAAAAACAAAAAAATGTGTGGGGGCGGATTTGTAAATAAAAATTAAATTAACAATCGACATACAAATTTGTTCTATTAAATTAAATAAATTAAAATTTTTAGTAAATTTTAAAATTTGTTTTTCTTACTAACCACATTAAATTCATTATTATTTTATAGGAAATAATTTTTTTCGTTAATATTTTTTTTATATTAATAATGAAACTAATAATTGTTATCTTTTTGAGTCTAGCATCCGATTGAATTTTGTAGCGTCGCACAAGTCAAAAGATTGCATAAATTTAAATCTTGAAATAGCGTATATACATTTGTTTTCACCCCCATTGCATTCTCTAATATTCCACCTATTATATTACTTTTTAATTTTTATTGTAAGTCCCACATTTCGTGCACAGCCACCTTTGAAACCGATGTATTTTAAAACGTTTATATTAGGTTACTTTCTTGTCTGTCTGTTCGGTACAAATTTTGTAATTGATTTTAAACTACCTTCGCGATGAGCTACAGACTTGAGATTTTAAATATTTTGAATTCTGTCAGTGTCTAACTTGAAATAGCGTATGTCTGTGTCTAACTGACACAAAAAATTAGGAAAATAATAAATTTGAAATAAAAAATATTTTATAATATAAAACGTTTTTAAGGTGAATTTTTAGTATGTGTTTACGTACAAACGTAAACTCGATATGTTTGAACATCTCCGTTCGTCATACCCTCATACCCACACAATCGACTATTTATCGATTACTGCGGCGAACCGATCGACCGTCGGCTCTGTCAACGTTCGCCGCTACGTTTATCTAAAACATTCAACAACAGGAAGGAAAATCTACAAAAGGAGGATCCAAAAAACTAACATCACACATAAAAACACCCACATAACCCACTGAATATAAGGTAAAATCTTTGCATTTTATAAATTGTATTTGGCAAAGTCATCGCGACCCACTCGACCCATATTATATTAAAAGTTACATATTTCATTCCGTGTTTCCCACTCCGCCAGTTGCAAAAATTTACCCACACAATCGTATATTTAACAAACTTTTGAATATTTTTATCTTTTGCTGTCGTTCTTTTCAGAAACGACAGCAATGGTTCGTAAATTGATCAACGCGGCTGCGAAAGACCTATAGGAACAACACACATGAAACTATCCATTTGAATTGCTTATTATATAAAAGATGAATGCAGATAAAAATTCACGTTTTTTATTTTAAATATCTCTTACCACTTCCGAGTTATAGCTATCTGTATTGAGGCGTATTTCTCAAAAATGAAAAAAAATGGTACAACGATAAAATGGGTGTACTCAAATGCGTGTAAAATGTTCATTTATAAGTGAAAGACAACCAAACAACATAACAAGGACACGTGTCTCCTCTTATCTAACGTATAAATATTGTTAAAAGCATGTCCTGTTCAAATGATATTTGAATGTAAATATATGTATTTTTTCAACCAAAAAAAATATAAAATTTAGCGGTCTATAACTTTTTTGGATCACCATGGATCACGATCGTACTATATTAAGAGAATAGTACGATTTATGGTGGTTACAGCCATATGAATTTTATCTGCGCCTAAAGATCATTTTTATACCGTATACCTAATCCTTAAATGGTCATGGAAACCAATTTGAACAAAAGTAATAAATGTATCACCGTGCTTTTTCAGGTATTGGTTTATTTTAATTAATTAAAAAACGATTACTCGATTAATCAGAAATATGATTAATTGAAGTACGATTAATTGTTTTGTTATTGGCATGATTATAAATAACTATATTATACTTGTTACGCATCTTTTTCGGCATTTGAAATTTTATTATTTTGTTTTTTTTTTTTCAAACAAAACTTTGTTTTATATCTCTTTTTAAACAGCAATTTCTATGTTCTCAAATAAAAATTAATTGAATTGTTTTAATTAACCGATTAATCTTATTTTCGGTAAATTAAACAATACGATTAATCGAATAATTTATTAATCGTGATTGCGATTAATCAGAATTTTCTAAAAACAATTCAACGCACAGCCCTAATTATAACGGTACTTACTTGTTTACTTTATTACGTTACTTTAAAAAATTAGGATTGTTTAATACTTAGTAGAGTGTTGAGATCCTTGATGGTTTAACAGTATTAAATCATGCAAAATGGACGGAATATGTATAAATTAACCAAGGTTATATCAATCTAAAATATATATATTTTATTTAATTTCTACGTATCAGAAATACATTACAAAATATTCAACAAAGTTACTTTTTAAATGTAAGGTATCGGTGTAGGGTTCCACTAAAAAAAACCAAGTATGCCACTCGATTCTCCAAAGAATTATCTTTAAGAATAACTAAATATACAAATACCTATAATTATCAGTATAGACGTGAAATTAAAAAAACAGCCATGCCCGCGTATTTGATCATTTGTTCCCAACGTGGGACTGTGCAGCGCGCCGCGTACGTGTTAAGTGTTCCTTAGTGTTTAACGCATTAAATACTATGAAACTGTAAATAATAATAAAAAAACAATAAAATATGATATATCACTAAAAAATTAATTTTTCACTAAAAATGCTATTCTTACTAAAAATTTGAATTTTCACTATAAGTTAAATTTTTCACTAAAAATTCAATTTTTAACTAAAAATTCAATTTTCCGCTAAAAAAATAAATTTATCAATAAAAATCAAAAAAATGAATTAATAAATAATACAAAAGAAAACACTCAATAAGGGGTAAAAAGCGGGCTAAGAAATAGGATTGAGTTAAATTATTGAATTAAATAGTAAATTTTTTAGTGTAACATTTAATTTATTAGTGAAACATTTCGTCGGTGATACTGGAAAACCGCCTAATTTTGTGTTATAATCGGGTTTTTAATGATATGTTGATCGGATAAATTAGATAAAAGCCATTATAAGTTATGACATACTTAATTTTGTATGAACTAAGTGCAGAATTGAGACTGAAAATAGTTTTGTTTCTTCTGTAAAATTCATTTTGTAAGGGCGAGTTTACACGATAGAGAAAATAGCTAGATAGAGCAAAATAGAACAAAAATCTCATAGAGTGTTGTAAACAGTACATAGAGCTCCACGGTATGGAGCTCTACGGTAGATTTTTTTCTCTATCTCTGGCTAATTTCTATATCGTGTATTCGAGCCTTAAGAGGTATTCGAAAATGTAGATAGGCGGTTTTACAGTATCATCGACGATTTAATTTATTAGTGAAATTGAATTTTTAGTTAAAAATGTAAGTTTTAGTAAAAAAAATATTAAAAGAATTTAAGTTTTTTGAATTTTTTGTTAAATATTGAATTTACAATAAAAAAAGGTAAGTCTCAATCACACGATTGAATAAACAATCAACTTTTGAATCAATTTTCAAAATAATTTTAATATCAATATTTTCTAATTTTCCATAAAAAAATTGGGCAATCACACGATTGATATTGGGCAATCACACGATTGATATTAAAATTATTTTGAAAATTGACTCAAAAGTTGATTGTTTATTCAATCGTGTGGTTCAGGCTAGAATTTTCTGTGAAAATTTAAATTTTTAATAAAAAATTAACATATTAGAGAAAAATTTATTTTTTGTGAAATCATATTTTATTATTTACTGTTTCTTAGTATTTAATGAATTTATTATCTGAACATATAAATTTAACTTTTAAAATGCAACATTCAAAATAATATAAATGAATTGCCACTAAGGAACACTGAACACGCACGCGGCCCGCTGCAGCGTCGTTTCGACCAAGTTATTGCATGGCACCCCTGACAAGACCAAAAAGTGATAGTTTCATGTGTCTTGTTCCTATAGGTCTTACGAAGCCGCGTTGAACAATTCACGGACCATTGCTGTCGTTTCTGATAATGAACTACGACAGTAATTCGCAACAACCGAACAATGACCGAATATTCGGCTAATAGTTATTTTCAAAAACCGAATATCGGTTGTTATGTTTGACTGCCACAGCCATACACAAAAACCGAATATCGACTGTCGTCAAACAATGTGAAAAATTAAATAGCACCATCAGCAGCTGTAGTCATATTTTAAATTTGAATTACTATTGGTGACTGTCATAGTTATAGTTTTCAGAAATGTGCTACTGACTACCGCTGCTGTTGTGTTTGAAATAGTCGCAGTCACAACGCGTTTATTATATCAATTTCGCTCAAATTGTGCGATTTATGAATAAAATTTTTTCTGTGTAGCAAACGCCCTCAGTGTCCCAGGAAACTCCTTCATAAAACAAAAACAAAAAAATGTGTGGGGGCGGATTTGTAAATAAAAATTAAATTAACAATCGACATACAAATTTGTTCTATTAAATTAAATAAATTAAAATTTTTAGTAAATTTTAAAATTTGTTTTTCTTACTAACCACATTAAATTCATTATTATTTTATAGGAAATAATTTTTTTCGTTAATATTTTTTTTATATTAATAATGAAACTAATAATTGTTATCTTTTTGAGTCTAGCATCCGATTGAATTTTGTAGCGTCGCACAAGTCAAAAGATTGCATAAATTTAAATCTTGAAATAGCGTATATACATTTGTTTTCACCCCCATTGCATTCTCTAATATTCCACCTATTATATTACTTTTTAATTTTTATTGTAAGTCCCACATTTCGTGCACAGCCACCTTTGAAACCGATGTATTTTAAAACGTTTATATTAGGTTACTTTCTTGTCTGTCTGTTCGGTACAAATTTTGTAATTGATTTTAAACTACCTTCGCGATGAGCTACAGACTTGAGATTTTAAATATTTTGAATTCTGTCAGTGTCTAACTTGAAATAGCGTATGTCTGTGTCTAACTGACACAAAAAATTAGGAAAATAATAAATTTGAAATAAAAAATATTTTATAATATAAAACGTTTTTAAGGTGAATTTTTAGTATGTGTTTACGTACAAACGTAAACTCGATATGTTTGAACATCTCCGTTCGTCATACCCTCATACCCACACAATCGACTATTTATCGATTACTGCGGCGAACCGATCGACCGTCGGCTCTGTCAACGTTCGCCGCTACGTTTATCTAAAACATTCAACAACAGGAAGGAAAATCTACAAAAGGAGGATCCAAAAAACTAACATCACACATAAAAACACCCACATAACCCACTGAATATAAGGTAAAATCTTTGCATTTTATAAATTGTATTTGGCAAAGTCATCGCGACCCACTCGACCCATATTATATTAAAAGTTACATATTTCATTCCGTGTTTCCCACTCCGCCAGTTGCAAAAATTTACCCACACAATCGTATATTTAACAAACTTTTGAATATTTTTATCTTTTGCTGTCGTTCTTTTCAGAAACGACAGCAATGGTTCGTAAATTGATCAACGCGGCTGCGAAAGACCTATAGGAACAACACACATGAAACTATCCATTTGAATTGCTTATTATATAAAAGATGAATGCAGATAAAAATTCACGTTTTTTATTTTAAATATCTCTTACCACTTCCGAGTTATAGCTATCTGTATTGAGGCGTATTTCTCAAAAATGAAAAAAAATGGTACAACGATAAAATGGGTGTACTCAAATGCGTGTAAAATGTTCATTTATAAGTGAAAGACAACCAAACAACATAACAAGGACACGTGTCTCCTCTTATCTAACGTATAAATATTGTTAAAAGCATGTCCTGTTCAAATGATATTTGAATGTAAATATATGTATTTTTTCAACCAAAAAAAATATAAAATTTAGCGGTCTATAACTTTTTTGGATCACCATGGATCACGATCGTACTATATTAAGAGAATAGTACGATTTATGGTGGTTACAGCCATATGAATTTTATCTGCGCCTAAAGATCATTTTTATACCGTATACCTAATCCTTAAATGGTCATGGAAACCAATTTGAACAAAAGTAATAAATGTATCACCGTGCTTTTTCAGGTATTGGTTTATTTTAATTAATTAAAAAACGATTACTCGATTAATCAGAAATATGATTAATTGAAGTACGATTAATTGTTTTGTTATTGGCATGATTATAAATAACTATATTATACTTGTTACGCATCTTTTTCGGCATTTGAAATTTTATTATTTTGTTTTTTTTTTCAAACAAAACTTTGTTTTATATCTCTTTTTAAACAGCAATTTCTATGTTCTCAAATAAAAATTAATTGAATTGTTTTAATTAACCGATTAATCTTATTTTCGGTAAATTAAACAATACGATTAATCGAATAATTTATTAATCGTGATTGCGATTAATCAGAATTTTCTAAAAACAATTCAACGCACAGCCCTAATTATAACGGTACTTACTTGTTTACTTTATTACGTTACTTTAAAAAATTAGGATTGTTTAATACTTAGTAGAGTGTTGAGATCCTTGATGGTTTAACAGTATTAAATCATGCAAAATGGACGGAATATGTATAAATTAACCAAGGTTATATCAATCTAAAATATATATATTTTATTTAATTTCTACGTATCAGAAATATATTACAAAATATTCAACAAAGTTACTTTTTAAATGTAAGGTATCGGTGTAGGGTTCCACTAAAAAAAACCAAGTATGCCACTCGATTCTCCAAAGAATTATCTTTAAGAATAACTAAATATACAAATACCTATAATTATCAGTATAGACGTGAAATTAAAAAAACAGCCATGCCCGCGTATTTGATCATTTGTTCCCAACGTGGGACTGTGCAGCGCGCCGCGTACGTGTTAAGTGTTCCTTAGTGTTTAACGCATTAAATACTATGAAACTGTAAATAATAATAAAAAAACAATAAAATATGATATATCACTAAAAAATTAATTTTTCACTAAAAATGCTATTCTTACTAAAAATTTGAATTTTCACTATAAGTTAAATTTTTCACTAAAAATTCAATTTTTAACTAAAAATTCAATTTTCCGCTAAAAAAATAAATTTATCAATAAAAATCAAAAAAATGAATTAATAAATAATACAAAAGAAAACACTCAATAAGGGGTAAAAGCGGGCTAAGAAATAGGATTGAGTTAAATTATTGAATTAAATAGTAAATTTTTTAGTGTAACATTTAATTTATTAGTGAAACATTTCGTCGGTGATACTGGAAAACCGCCTAATTTTGTGTTATAATCGGGTTTTTAATGATATGTTGATCGGATAAATTAGATAAAAGCCATTATAAGTTATGACATACTTAATTTTGTATGAACTAAGTGCAGAATTGAGACTGAAAATAGTTTTGTTTCTTCTGTAAAATTCATTTTGTAAGGGCGAGTTTACACGATAGAGAAAATAGCTAGATAGAGCAAAATAGAACAAAAATCTCATAGAGTGTTGTAAACAGTACATAGAGCTCCACGGTATGGAGCTCTACGGTAGATTTTTTTCTCTATCTCTAGCTAATTTCTATATCGTGTATTCGAGCCTTAAGAGGTATTCGAAAATGTAGATAGGCGGTTTTACAGTATCATCGACGATTTAATTTATTAGTGAAATTGAATTTTTAGTTAAAAATGTAAGTTTTAGTAAAAAAAATATTAAAAGAATTTAAGTTTTTTGAATTTTTTGTTAAATATTGAATTTACAATAAAAAAAGGTAAGTCTCAATCACACGATTGAATAAACAATCAACTTTTGAATCAATTTAGCAAAGGCATAAAATAACCATATCTATGTTTGAATAATAAACAATTATAATGTTTAAGGCTCAAACAAACTCATATATTCAAATGCATCTGTTTTCAGACACATTTTTTTTAGAGTTATATGTGATTTTAATTAATTAATTTAATTAACAATTTATGTAAATTCAATCGTTTCAGTGGCTTTTATACTGTTAGTTTAATCGAATTCAGATTTTGTAAAAAGAATTATTCTCGGTTAAATTGATTTTATATGATTGACATTTGTAGTACGCCCAATTTGATTGTAATGAATGTGAAAAATAGTGAAAAATTTTAGTTTTAGACCCAATTGAAAAAATGTAAGGGTGTTCAATTATATATATTTATGGATTTTGTTATTAATAAAGGTTATAAAGGTTACCTTCAGAGACAACGGTTTCAGTTTTATCGCTATTCGAAAACCGGATTTAATTCGTCAGCACAGTTTATAGTAAATCTTTCGACTGTCTTCAAAATAAAAGTTAGTATATGGTTTGGTTAAAATAATCTGTTAAATTTGAAAAATTTTAAAAACAAGGGCAATATATGGAATTATCGGAAAATAATATTTAGTAAAAAATAAATGTTATATTTTAGAAATAGTATGCTTACAAACCCTAGTACTTAATAATTGTTATCATATATTTAGAAATAACAATAAAATACTGCTATAATTAATTTTTTTTTTAAATAAAAAGTGAATTATTTTTAAACAGTTGAAATTCAATAAAAATTTATTTATCTCAAAAGCCGCGTTGAACAATTCACGGACCATTGCTGTCGTTTCTGATAATGAACTACGACAGTAATTCGCAACAGCCGAACAATGACCGAATATTCGGCTAATAGTTATTTTCAAAAACCGAATATCGGTTGTTATGTTTGACTGCCACAGCCATACACAAAAACCGAATATCGACTGTCGTCAAACAATATGAAAAATTAAATAGCACCATCAGCAGCTGTAGTCATATTTTAAATTTGAATTACTATTGGTGACTGTCATAGTTATAGTTTTCAGAAATGTGCTACTGACTACTGCTGCTGTTGTGTTTGAAATAGTCGCAGTCACAGCAGCAGCAATTGTTAAAAATGTGAAAATTGTGACATCACAGCATAATCATATTTTCGTTGATTTTGCTATATTCCTGGGAGCAATTTAAACCATGACCGTTTTCATTTAGTCTTCAAACTATACCTATATGTTAAGATTTTAAAAATATTTTTGATGGCAAAAGAAAAATATTCACACCTTGTAACATTCGTTTTATTTATATAAGGGGTATTCATTTCACTTCGTATCGCCTGTGTATATGCGTATTTCGTAAAAATTGTATTCTTTAAAGCATGGTTGAAGTATATACAGCCATCTTTGAAATTCTGGCGCCATTTACTTTTTTTTGAAAACTGTTTGAAAGATTCAACATTTGTTTACGAAAAATTTAAAACATAACATCAATGCTTTGTTTACAAATTCATAAAAAAATTGAAAATCAAAATTTAAAAATAAATATATTACAATACTTTGGTAATTTTCAAGCTGTCTATGGGCTCCAGAAGAACACCGCAGTGTATAACAAAAGTGAAAAAGTGAATTTGTGGTGTGAAATTTTAATAAATTAGCCAATTTAAAGTGCAAAAAACATAACCTAAAATAAAGTTTGAATTGACAATTAATTGTTGTAATTTTGAAATTTTCTTATTGACATTCTCAGCATAGTGTATGCCAACAGTAGTATGGATTCGCCGGTTCTGGCCCCACTGGGCTCCATGGAGCACATTGTTGTTAGTGTAAATGAATTTTAACAGAGATGTTTTTATTGTTTTCAATAGGGATCATTTTTTAACATAGTTGTTGTTAGTGTAATTCAATAGGGATCATTTTTTAACATAGTTGCTGTTAGTGTAATTCAATAGGGATCATTTTTTAACATAGTTGTTGTTGGTATAGTTCAATAGGGATCATTTTTTAACAGAGTTGTTGGTACTGTAGTTCATTGGAGATCATATTTTAACAGTATAGTTGTTATTGTTTTTTCAATGGGGATCATATTTTAACAGAATATTTGTTATTGTTTTCATGGGAAGTATTTTTAACAGATGTATATTATATGTATACTATATATTTTATAATGGCTGGAGCCAGTGGGATGACTTTTTAACATAATTTGTTAATGTTGATACATACATATATATTATATGCATGTTATGAAGGCATGCAGCCGTAA
This sequence comes from Dryomyza anilis, assembly GCA_951804985.1. NCBI lineage: Eukaryota > Metazoa > Arthropoda > Insecta > Diptera > Dryomyzidae > Dryomyza > Dryomyza anilis. The sequence goes on from OX638131.1 coordinate 78,158,725, forward strand.
AGAGTAAATGTTGTTGTTGGGATAATTATATCGGAGTAAGCATTTTTTGTGAATGAGAATATTTACAAACGTATTCATGTTGTTGTTGTAAAATGTTATAGTTGCAATTAGATTTCAGTTAACGTAGTTATAATGTATACTATAGTTATACTTGTTTGTTTTATTTTTGCATGATCATCAAGAGAGTTGAGGAGCAAAGGGTTCAATTTGAAACTTTGTTGATGAACGGTGATTGTAATTTAAAACTTCGATATATGAATGAATATTATTATTAGATGCTTATTTTTTTTGTGGTTAATTTTGTCTAGATGAAGTAACCTGTATATACTTCAACCATGCTTTAAAGCTTATAATTTTTACGAAATACGCATTTACGGAATAGATACGAAGTGATATGAATACCATTATTATTAGCATATCAAAGATACTTTTATTCACATTCAGATTCAGTAATATGTATATTTTTGGAATCCGTCGAAAAACGTTGCGACTTTTTGCTACCCTCAGTTTCTTTATCCATAATCTATGTGTCTACTAGGGTTGTCAATCCTGGACTATTTTTCAATCCCGATATATTTCGGGACTAAAATATTTGAATCCAGGGATTTAAAAAAATAATAGCAAATGCATAAAATAACCATATCTATGTTTGAATAATAAACAATTATAATGTTTAAGGCTCAAACAAACTCATATATTCAAATGCATCTGTTTTCAGACACATTTTTTTTAGAGTTATATGTGATTTTAATTAATTCATTTAATTAACAATTTATGTAAATTAAATCGTTTCAGTGGATTTTATACTGTTAGTTTAATCGAATTCAGATTTTGTAAAAAGAATTATTCTCGGTTAAATTGATTTTATATGATTGACATTTGTAGTACGCCCAATTTGATTGTAATGAATGTGAAAAATAGTGAAAAGTTTTAGTTTTAGACCCAAATGAAAAAATTTAAGGGTGTTCAATTATATATATTTATGGATTTTGTTATTAATAAAGGTTATAAAGGTTACCTTCAGAGACAACGGTTTCATTTTATCGCTACTCGAAAACCGGATTTAATTCGTCAACACAGTTTATAGTAAATCTTTAGACTGTCTTCAAAATAAAAGTTAGTATATGGTTTGGTTAAAATAATCTGTTAAATTTGAAAAATTTGAAAAATAAGGGCAATATATGGAATTATCGGAAAATAATATTTAGTAAAAAATAAATGTTATATTTTAGAAATAGTATGCTTACAAACCCTAGTACTTAATAATTGTTATCATATATTTAGAAATAACAATAAAATACTGCTATAATTAATTTTTTTTTTAAATAAAAAGTGAATTATTTTTAAACAGTTGAAATTCAATAAAAATGTATTTATCTCAAAAATCAAAAAGGCATCGAAAAGTAATACTATTGTCGAAATGAGTAGAATCTATTGTAATTTTAATATTTTAAAATAAAACATCTTTTATTAAATATGATTTTCCGGTGATATCACAAATTCCTTTTTTTTCTCAATTTTTAAACTTTAACCGGTTATTGCAACCAAATCTTCAACGACATTCAAGTTGACTTGCTCATGGACAATAACTATATTAATTTTTATTCAATGACTGTTTAGTCTTTTTATAAAAAAAGTTTTTTTTTTTTTAAATGCAGTGAAAAATGCAAAAATAATAAATTGCATTTTTCTCCAAAACATTACTTATAGGAAAAAAAAACTAAAAACGCAGTTCGAATCAGCACATTAAAATTATGTAGAAATGATATGAATGAAAACAGGGAGGAACAAAAGTGAAAGTTTTGCAGAACAGTGTTATTTGTCGAAAGTGAAGTAATTTTTAACAATTTTGAATTTGTTAATAGTCAAAAAGCAAGTAATTCATTATTATTGACATCAGTGTTTTAAGATTTTAGTCCATTAAATGTTAGAATTACTTTTTCACGAAATGTGTATAATAAAAATTGATCTACTAGCGTTTTTTTTTTTAATCCCGAAAATCCCGGGATTTAACGATGATCCCGGGATGAGTTCACTCAAATCCCGGGATTGACATCCCTAGTGTCTACCTATACGAAAATTAACAACAATTTGCGGAAGTTTACATTATAAGGCAGCTCGAAAATAATTCCATTTCTCCTAAAAGGAGCGAAGACTTCGAAAAAAAAAAAAAAAAATAATAACACTCGCACCCCTGAAACCGTCCAGAAACCGAAAACTGTTCGAGGTCACTACTATTTTTAGGGTTATATAATGTAGGCAGAGCAAAAATAAAAAAATGTCTCGCCATATAGAAGGTCAGTATAAATATTACAAAAAGAAAAAAGTCACCTCAAGGTCACGTGTTACCCCTTAAAAATCTAAAACATTTCAAAATTTCTGTTTTTATTAATATTCTTTTTCGAAAATTTTATTATTATAAACCAAATTGCAAAAAAATATGTTTATCAGAATCAAATACTTCAAAAATTATGCATATCAACAAAAACAAATATTTTTTTTAGAGTACTATAAATATACAAAATCTCAGCAGATTTTATCGTAAGTTGTTCCGCAAAGAACAACTTCTAGAACTACATTTATTTGGAATGCAAAGATAAAAATTCGTTCCACGTTCGCTTCTAGTGATATGATTTAAGGAATCAATTTATATTCTAAAGAGTACACAAATTTAAATTTATCGGCTGAATATGGAAATATGACAGATAATAATCGAACAAAGTTCTGTATCCCTATCCAAGTTAATAACAAGCTATTCTATAATAACTTCTCTCCTGGTACTGACGGCACAGAAACGAGAACAACTTCACATTGGGTTCCGATAAAAAATCATTCTATGTTCGCTTCTAGCGGAACGTATACGAGAAGCGAATACATGAGGTCTCATTAGATGCATTGAGCATGAGCTCATGAGCATCTAATGAGAGCGTAATAGCAAACGGAAATATGTTTCTTCATCCAATTTTACAGCAACTGATTCTAGTACAACTTCTCTCTTGGTACTGACGGCACAGCAACGAGAACAACATCACATTGTGTTTCAGCATCTAATGAGAGCGTAAAAGCAAACGGAGATATGTTTCTTTATCCAATTCCACAACAACTGATTCTAGAATAACTTCTCTCTTGGTACTGACGGAACAACAACGAGAACAACTTCACATTGGGTTCCGATAAAAAGTCATTCTACGTTCGCTTCTTTTAGAATGTAATTGAGAATATACAAAAACGTGTCAAACCTCTTTAAAATAATTTATTTAAAAAAATAAAGTAAGCTGCATATTCTAAATCAACAATTCAATTAAAAACATGTGTGTCATAGCATATAAACATATTAAGTGAGTACTTTTGTATTTAAATTAAAAATATAGTTTAACATGTTAATACTAAAGGTAGTGTCGATGGCTCAAACAAGAAGTTCATATAATATCAACCTCAGAAATATAATAAGTTCAGGAGCAAACATGTCCATGAAAATAGATAATTTTTATACCCTACACCTATGAGGTACAGGGTATATTAACTTTGTGCATATATTGTAACGTCCCTTAGGAGGCGTGTCCGGTATGGAAAAGTATATATATTATTGATCAGCATCACCACCCGAGTCCGTTTAGCCATATCCGTCTGTCTGTCTGTCCGTCTGTCTTGATGTCCTGCTGTCTTGCTGTCCGTATACATGATAACTTGAGAAATACTGCTTAGAATGCGATAACATTTTGTTTCAAAAGTTAGTTTTGTCAATGTAAATGAGCCAAATTCGTCAACGGACACGCCCACCTCCCATACAAGTCACTTTTAAATAACTCTTTTTGAACCAATAACTCGAAAAGTATTCAAGATATACATATAAAATTCAAAACGTATTGTTAGAATTCACCTAAAAATATGTGATCCAAAAATGGGAGTGATACGCCCACATTTGATTATTTCATATGTAAATAATATTCTGAGTGTAAAAGTGTTCAGCATAATTACGAACTTTAAAGGTAGGTATATAATTAAATTTCCCACATTAATATTCACACCAAAGTGTAGGGTATTCCGACTATAAAAGTCCGTCCCATATGACCGAACTTACCCATGTCATATGGGAACCATTTTAAGAAGTAGTTCCAAAAGTCATTCCATGGGAACCATTTTTAAAAGTAGTTCCAAAAGTCATTCCTTAGCAACAATTTTTAGAAGTAGTTTCAAAAGTCATTCCATTCCATAACTACGTCTTTTGGAACAGGGAGAGAAGTTGTTCGTCCAGTAAAGAGAGAAATTTAAAGAGAGTACTTAAAGTACAGTAGTAGCGAATGGAGATGTACTTCTCCGTTCGCTTCTCTTAGAAGCTGACGGAAAAGTACTTGCTCGTGTAGACATCGCCTGCGAAAATAACGACTTCTAGAACCATTTTTGGAGCGACTCCCTTAATACATTTTGTCAATTGTGGTTGCAAATTGGTTGCAAAGTATTTCTAAAATCTGCTGGGATTATAGAATTTCGATGAAAAAATGGGCGGAACACGTCCATTTTAATTTATATATAATAATTCCATATGTGTGTCCACGTCAAAATTTATTATTGTACACATGGTTAAAGTATATACAGGTTAAGTCATCTTTCAAAATTCAGTCGCCATTTTTTTTTTTTTTTGAAAACTGTTTGAAAGATTCAACATTTGTTTACGAATATTTCAAAACAAAACATCACTGCTTTGCTTACAATTTCATAAAAACAATCAATATTCAAAATTTTAAATTAAATAAATTTCAAAATTTTGCCAACTTTCAAGATTTTTAGGATCGAAAAGAAACCACAGTAATTGGCAAAAGTTATAAAAGTGACTGTGTGAAATGAAATTTAAATAAAATCTCCAATTTGCAATGCAAAAAACTATAACCTGAAAATAAAGTTAACAATGACAATAAATATTTGTATTTTAAAAATTTTCTTCTTTACACTAAGAAAACAAAGATGGTTACCAGAAATATCACAGTCCTAAATATCAAGTTATTTACAAATTATTTAGATCGGCTTTGAGACAACAACGATAAATATTGCTGGAAACCATCTTTCAAATTTACGATTATTTATAGCAACCATCAATTAAACATCTTACAAATCGGAAAATAGTTGTGGAATATTTGGAAAAGGTACTCCATTAGAATTCGTGGAGTAATTTTTATTGAATTAAAATAAAATGAATCAAATGCATTTATATTTATTGTAAAACAGTATCCTTATTCTAAAACATGGCCATCGTGTTTATAAATCCTCCGAAGGTAAAATTGTACAACGACTTGAGACTTCTTCGCGAGACTTCAAGTTTGCCTGCGCTGCTATCATCAAAGTAAACTGTGAAAAGGAATATTTTCCATTACGTCTTGATAATTTCAATCCCAGGAAATTTTATTTTCACCTTTACCTTTACAATGTAATATTTAAGTTGAAACTTTTTTACACTATTGGATTTACTTAATTGTTGTGGACAAATCGAACGTAATGAAAAAGTACGCCATTTTCCTTTTTTATAGTAATCAAATGTCAAAATAACTCAAGATTTTTGTTGCAAATGTCCAAGAAATCAGGATGTTTGCTATCAGTCAACTGTAAATATCTCAATTATCATTGCTGTTGTGGCAAACATCTCGTAACTATCTGCATTTATGTCATATTTAAAAAATATTAATAGTTTCGCTGCAACTTTATTGAAACTTATGGGATGTTTGAATATTTGCTACATGGCGTTAATTTAAACAGATAGTTGCAACAAGACTTTAATAAACATCTTGTTTTCTTAGTGTACATTCTCAGCACTCTGTATGTCAATTAAACGTCTAGATGGTCTAACCTGTATATACTTCAACCATGATTGTACATAATGATGAACTAATCCTCTGAAGTTTAAACAATCTATATTTTATGAAAAGTAGGCGTGGCATATGGCTGACCACTCGAATTTTTTTCCCCTAATATCATGGTGTTTCTGATTAAATGCCAGCTTTTTGGCCTATCGCCCCAGTGTGCGTTGGTAGCTCAGAGGTTAGTGCGCTTGACTGCGTGACGAAAGGTCCCATGTTCAAACGTGGACTGGGGCTAACAATACCTTTTCATAGAAAAAAATTTTTCTATACCGCGCTACCTCTCGGCAGTCAATTGCAACCTACGAGAGTAAACATTGCATATGAAAAGTTCTTATCCGCCGTTCGGAATCGGCATTAAAACGTAGGTCCCACCACTTTGACAAATATACAAATATAACACGCAAAGCTTATATGGTGGGACAGCTCGGCCTAATTTCTTCTAGGAGTGTAACTTCAAACTATTATTATTACACACAGGGAAAAATATGTTTTGCAGCAAACATATTATGTTACAGCTAACTTTCATGAATTTCCAAATTTTTAAATCTTTTTTTTTTAATATAGATATATAGTCATATGAAATGAAATGAACAACAACACAATTTGAAAAATTTGTAAATAAATGTTACAGCCAATAAAAGTCATTAAATTTTTGATTGCAAATATATTATGTTTGCTAAAAACTATTATTTTCTCTGCGTGTATTATCGAACCGATAAATAACCAACATCATGGATTTAGTAATTTGTAGAATAATTCATGGAAATAAAAATTCAAAATTACTTCTAAAATAATTTTGTGGTAAAAAAAAAACAAATTTTTGACCGCAATTTTTTTTGGTAAAATGTAACACTAGGTGTTTCTCACAGAAGATATAATGTAATTCGAGAATAAGGTTATATTTCAACCTGATGTTGATTGAATCGTATTTTTCGTATGTAATCAAATGTCTAATACTGAACCATTATATGTTTGAGTTAATTACAAAAAACTAATTAACGCCATTAATCCTTCAAAGCTCTTTTGTATAGTGGGAATGCACTTTCTATACCAAGCATGTCACTGTGACCTTGATTTTGCTTTACACCCAACCAAATTTCTACAAATCACAATCTATAGTCTCCTGTAGCTATATCTAGATATAGTTTCCTGCAATAATATTGTTTGATTTTATCCATTCCACTCCAAATATGTTTGAAATTTCAAAATTTCTGTGGAATTTTGTCGAAATTGAGTCATGTGAGTCAGTTTTTATAAAAAATATGGATATATGTATAAATATATGGAATTTTACCTAAAAAGTCTTATAATATGTATTAAAATATATCCATATAATAGCGAGCCCTAATAATAAGCATTGTCATTCAGTAATAAATAGTCTATGTTTAAAATATCAATAAAGTCTCTAGCTCATCGGGAAGTTAATTTTAATTCATTTACATCTTTTCGTAAAGTAAGATAAAAAAACGTGATTCCCAGTTATTATTGATCGATTTTTTAAAATTGTCAAATGAATTTTAATATTTTGCTAATATCACTCATACAATCCGTAATCCATATGATGAATTAATTTATACAAGGTAAAAGTTATAAAATTTGTATTAAAAATTAACTTAATTTCAAAAAACTAAAAAAAAAAAACTAAAAAGCATTGACGCACAATGAGTGTTCGTAATTACAATTTCCAGCTGAAATACATTAGTTTTCATGTAATTAATTAAAATAAAAAGTAATTATTTAATTTTTCTTCTTTAATTAAATTTTTCTATTAAATTTTTCAATTATTATTGAAATTTAAAAAAGGATTTCTAATATTCACTAAATTGTAATTGCAAACAATAATTAATTGATCAACAAAAATTATATTTAGTATTCATGTGCAACATGGGTCGATTGAGTGATATTAGTAAAATACTAAAATGCATTTTCAAATTTTAAACGACTTGATTTAGAAAAACTTGTCCCCCACTAAATTTAAAATTGTTTCCCTAACATTTATAACCAGTAGCGCGATACCCTGTCTATTGACAAAAAAATACTTAAATATATTCAAAAAGTTTGTTTTTTAGAAACCCGTATATAAATTTAATATTTGAAAAGATTTCCTTTTTATGAACAATTAATTAAAATTGCAAGGACAATGACCATTGATTGATAAGATGTTCGGATTTAGGAGTTATGACGACGTTTTTTTTTTATTATCTTTATAACGAGGTTTGCAGCATTTTACGGTCAAGAGTTTTATTTCTACAACCACAAAAAGTGATTATTGATTAATTTTTTGAAACTTCAATCAATATTACTTGATGAAAAAAGGTCAAAATTATTGTTATACCCTTTGTGCAACGCCATGCATTATATTTAATATGACAATTAGGAAAATAAATTAATATGTTTTTAACCAAGATTAGTAATTCAATTTATATGGCATGTTAAATTGAATACATAGTGCTGCACAAAATTGCACAACAATATATAATAATCATTTTAACGCCTGAAAATAAAATATTTTTGAAATTTTTCAATTCTTAAAAATACATTTTTTTAATATTATTTAAAAAGTCTTCGCGGGCCGCAGATGTAACGTTGGCAGGCCGCGTGTTTGAGATGCCTGCCCTAGATGTTTTTTCACTCTTCAAATGCTGCATACTTTTAAGGGCATGTCACGAATTCTTGATTTTAAAACAAATGTGATAAAATTGACAAAATATCGTTTAATTTTTGGACATTGGCGCATATTCATAGACAATTTAAAGTTGACTCTAAAATTAAAATCGGCTTTTTGAAATTTTTTCAATGTGAAAATTCTCAAAAATCTGACATTAATTTTAATTTGTCGGTAGATAGCGATATCGAATATTATCGTTATGCAGTTATGTTATGTAGCGTCACACATTGGCAAAAATGGTACAAAACACACGCATTAGCATGAAAGAAAAACTTACGGGAACTGTACTTTTTCTTTTATTTGAATAAGAATATATCAGGTGATATAATAACCATAGTTGAAGTATATACAGGTTTGTTCATCTAGACCAGGCATGTCAAACTCATTTGGCATCACGGGCCGCATTGGCAACTCAAAAGATGAGGCGGGCCGCAATTGTGTACCATACAAAAAAAAAATCGATCGTTTTTTACATTTGGTTCTTCTGTTCGACAATAAAATATAATGTTAAGATGATAACATTTTTCCATTGATCTTCGCTAAAAGCGCCGCAGGCGAAAATTTTGTAAAAAATGGTGCGATTTTTGTCTGTTTGAAATATATCAAAAAAATGTTCGAGAATGGAGTATATTTCAAACACCAGAGACAATTTTGTAAAACAAATCTAACAATCATCCAAAATTGTTGCAACTTTTTATGTCCGCAAAATCGTACGATATCAATTAGCTCTTGTACCAATATCGAAGGCCAAATCGTACTAAAACTACAAAAATAGTTTAAAGCGACATATCACCGTTTTTTTTTTTTCGAAACGATAATAAAAACGATTATGGATTAATATTGCATCTAATAGTTCAAATATATAGAGATATATTTCGAAAACATTGCGATGTGGAAAATGTTTAAATATCTTAAAATAAAATTTTACTCTACTAAAATTACGAAATTTTAAAAATTATCAACGAGATCGTATTTTGGTATCCAAGTTAGTTCGAGATAATTTCGAGGCATAAATAACATGGCAGACTTCTTACCAAACATATTGAAAAATCGTATATATATTGAATATCGTATACAAATTTGATATTTATATAAATTTGAAATTTATATAAACATGAAAAGTGTTCCTTTTTATGCACAACTAATTTAAATTGCAAGTACAATCCATTGATTAGAGATGTACGGAATTAGAAGTTATAACAAAGTTAATATTATTATCCTTAAAATGAGGTTTGCAGATTTCTACGGTCAAGAGTTTTTTTCTACAACCACAAAAAGTGATAATTGATTAATTTTTTGAAACTTTGGGCCACTGTATCTCTGGAGAAGGTGAGTCTGGAACTCTGATAGATTTGGTGTGGAATGTCTCTAAACATAAAGTTTTACTTACTAAAAAAATGTTTAAAATGAATACAATTCCAATTTTTACAGTGCAAGACTCTTGTCCACAAATTTTTGATTCTTGTTTTATTTTGATTGCGCTTTTATTTGATACTGGAGCTAATTCCGAAAATGGTTTTGTTAAATAGGGTCTAGTTTTTAAGATTTTTAAGTTTTAATTATTTTTCTCTCCTTTTATTTTTAATAATCGAACAAAAAAAAAATAATGTATTTATCATTTCGTTGTTAGACGTACAAACCTATGCACTACTATATATTTTTTATAAATGCCGGTGAAATATAGCCAAGGGAAATTCAAAACTTTACATAAAATTTAAAATTTTATGAATAAAAAATAATATTACTTTATGAAAAAAGATAAACATTATTGTTATGCCAATGAAAATCATGAAAATAAATTAAGACTCGAGTCTCCGAGTCTCAATTTCTCATTATTAAATTTTGGAAAATATAAAACAACTTCACATTGGGTTCCGATAAAAAATCATTCTATGTTCGCTTCTAGCGGAACGTATACGAGAAGCGAATACATGAGGTCTCATTAGATGCATTGAGCATGAGCTCATGAGCATCTAATGAGAGCGTAATAGCAAACGGAAATATGTTTCTTCATCCAATTTTACAGCAACTGATTCTAGTACAACTTCTCTCTTGGTACTGACGGCACAGCAACGAGAACAACATCACATTGTGTTTCAGCATCTAATGAGAGCGTAAAAGCAAACGGAGATATGTTTCTTTATCCAATTCCACAACAACTGATTCTAGAATAACTTCTCTCTTGGTACTGACGGAACAACAACGAGAACAACTTCACATTGGGTTCCGATAAAAAGTCATTCTACGTTCGCTTCTAGCGGAACGTATACGAGAAGCGAATACATGAGCTCTCATTAGATGCATTGAGCATGATCATCTAATGAGAGCGTAATAGCAAACGGAGATATGTTTCTTCATCCAATTCTACAGCAACTGATTCTAGTATAATTTCTCTCTTGGTACTGACGGCAGAGCAACGAGAACAACTTCACATTGGGTTTCAGCATCTAATGAGAGCGTAAGAGCAAATGGAGATATGTTTCTTTATCCAATTCCACAACAATTGATTATAGAATAACTTCTCTCTTGGTACTGACGGGACAGCAACGAGAACAGCTTCACATTGGGTATCGATAAAAAGTCGTTCCACGTTCGCTTCTTTTAGAATGTAATTGAGAATATACAAAAACGTGTCAAACCTCTTTAAAATAATTTATTTAAAAAAATAAAGTAAGTTGCATATTCTAAATCAACAATTCAATTAATAACATGTGTGTCATAGCATATAAGTGAGTACTTTTGTATTTAAATTAAAAATATAGTTTAACATGTTAATACTAAAGGTAGTGTCGATGGCTCAAACAAGAAGTTCATATAATATCAACCTCAGAAATATAATAAGTTCAGGAGCAAACATGTCCATGAAAATAGATAATTTTTATACCCTACACCTATGAGGTACAGGGTATATTAACTTTGTGCATATATTGTAACGTCCCTTAGGAGGCGTGTCCGGTATGGAAAAGTATATATATTCTTGATCAGCATCACCACCCGAGTCCGTTTAGCCATATCCGTCTGTCTGTCTGTCCGTCTGTCTTGATGTCCTGCTGTCTTGCTGTCCGTATACATGATAACTTGAGAAATACTGCTTAGAATGCGATAACATTTTGTTTCAAAAGTTAGTTTTGTCAATGTAAATGAGCCAAATTCGTCAACGGACACGCCCACCTCCCATACAAGTCACTTTTAAATAACTCTTTTTGAACCAATAACTCGAAAAGTATTCAAGATATACATATAAAATTCAAAACGTATTGTTAGAATTCACCTAAAAATATGTGATCCAAAAATGGGAGTGATACGCCCACATTTGATTATTTCATATGTAAATAATATTCTGAGTGTAAAAGTGTTCAGCATAATTACGAACTTTAAAGGTAGGTATATAATTAAATTTCCCACATTAATATTCACACCAAAGTGTAGGGTATTCCGACTATAAAAGTCCGTCCCATATGACCGAACTTACCCATGTCATATGGGAACCATTTTAAGAAGTAGTTCCAAAAGTCATTCCATGGGAACCATTTTTAAAAGTAGTTCCAAAAGTCATTCCTTAGCAACAATTTTTAGAAGTAGTTTCAAAAGTCATTCCATTCCATAACTACGTCTTTTGGAACAGGGAGAGAAGTTGTTCGTCCAGTAAAGAGAGAAATTTAAAGAGAGTACTTAAAGTACAGTAGTAGCGAATGGAGATGTACTTCTCCGTTCGCTTCTCTTAGAAGCTGACGGAAAAGTACTTGCTCGTGTAGACATCGCCTGCGAAAATAACGACTTCTAGAACCATTTTTGGAGCGACTCCCTTAATACATTTTGTCAATTGTGGTTGCAAATTGGTTGCAAAGTATTTCTAAAATCTGCTGGGATTATAGAATTTCGATGAAAAAATGGGCGGAACACGTCCATTTTAATTTAAATATAATAATTCCACGTCAAAATTTATTATTGTACACATGGTTAAAGTATATACAGGTTAAGTCATCTTTCAAAATTCAGTCGCCATTTATTTTTTTTTTTTTTAAACTGTTTAAAAGATTCAACATTTGTTTACGAATATTTCAAAACAAAACATCATTGCTTTGCTTACAATTTCATAAAAACAATCAATATTCAAAATTTTAAATTAAATAAATTTCAAAATTTTGCCAACTTTCAAGATTTTTAGGATCGAAAAGAAACCACAGTGATTGGCAAAAGTTATAAAAGTGTGAAATGAAATTTAAATAAAATCTCCAATTTGCAATGCAAAAAACTATAACCTGAAAATAAAGTTAACAATGACAATAAATATTTGTATTTTATAAATTTTCTTCTTTACACTAAGAAAACAAAGATGGTTACCAGAAATATCACAGTCCTAAATATCAAGTTATTTACAAATTATTTAGATCGGCTTTGAGACAACAACGATAAATATTGCTGGAAACCATCTTTCAAATTTACGATTATTTATAGCAACCATCAATTAAACATCTTACAAATCGGAAAATAGTTGTGGAATATTTGGAAAAGGTACTCCATTAGAATTCGTGGAGTAATTTTTATTGAATTAAAATAAAATGAATCAAATGCATTTATATTTATTGTAAAACAGTATCCTTATTCTAAAACATGGCCATCGTGTTTTTAAATCCTCCGAAGGTAAAATTGTACAACGACTTGAGACTTCTTCGCGAGACTTCAAGTTTGCCTGCGCTGCTATCATCAAAGTAAACTGTGAAAAGGAATATTTTCCATTACGTCTTGATAATTTCAATCCCAGGAAATTTTATTTTCACCTTTACCTTTACAATGTAATATTTAAGTTGAAACTTTTTTACACTATTGGATTTACTTAATTGTTGTGGACAAATCGAACGTAATGAAAAAGTACGCCATTTTCCTTTTTTATAGTAATCAAATGTCAAAATAACTCAAGATTTTTGTTGCAAATGTCCAAGAAATCAGGATGTTTGCTATCAGTCAACTGTAAATATCTCAATTATCATTGCTGTTGTGGCAAACATCTCGTAACTATCTGCATTTATGTCATATTTAAAAAATATTAATAGTTTCACTGCAACTTTATTGAAACTTATGGGATGTTTGAATATTTGCTACATGGTGTTAATTTAAACAGATAGTTGCAACAAGACTTTAATAAACATCTTGTTTTCTTAGTGTACATTCTCAGCACTCTGTATGTCAATTAAACGTCTAGATGGTCTAACCTGTATATACTTCAACCATGATTGTACATAATGATGAACTAATCCTCTGAAGTTTAAACAATCTATATTTTATGAAAAGTAGGCGTGGCATATGGCTGACCACTCGAATTTTTTTCCCCTAATATCATGGTGTTTCTGATTAAATGCCAGCTTTTTGGCCTATCGCCCCAGTGTGCGTTGGTAGCTCAGAGGTTAGTGCGCTTGACTGCGTGACGAAAGGTCCCATGTTCAAACGTGGACTGGGGCTAACAATACCTTTTCATAGAAAAAATTTTTTCTATACCGCGCTACCTCTCGGCAGTCAATTGCAACCTACGAGAGTAAACATTGCATATGAAAAGTTCTTATCCGCCGTTCGGAATCGGCATTAAAACGTAGGTCCCACCACTTTGACAAATATACAAATATAACACGCAAAGCTTATATGGTGGGACAGCTCGGCCTAATTTCTTCTAGGAGTGTAACTTCAAACTATTATTATTACACACAGGGAAAAATATGTTTTGCAGCAAACATATTATGTTACAGCTAACTTTCATGAATTTCCAAATTTTTAAATCTTTTTTTTTTTAATATAGATATATAGTCATATGAAATGAAATGAACAACAACACAATTTGAAAATTTTGTAAATAAATGTAACAGCCAATAAAAGTCATTAAATTTTTGATTGCAAATATATTATGTTTGCTAAAAACTATTATTTTCTCTGCGTGTATTATCGAACCGATAAATAACCAACATCATGGATTTAGTAATTTGTAGAATAATTCATGGAAATAAAAATTCAAAATTACTTCTAAAATAATTTTGTGGTAAAAAAAAAACAAATTTTTGACCGCAATTTTTTTTGGTAAAATGTAACACTAGGTGTTTCTCACAGAAGATATAATGTAATTCGAGAATAAGGTTATATTTCAACCTGATGTTGATTGAATCGTATTTTTCGTATGTAATCAAATGTCTAATACTGAACTATTATATGTTTGAGTTAATTACAAAAAACTAATTAACGCCATTAATCCTTCAAAGCTCTTTTGTATAGTGGGAATGCACTTTCTATACCAAGCATGTCACTGTGACCTTGATGTTGCTTTACACCCAACCAAATTTCTACAAATCACAATCTATAGTCTCCTGTAGTGATATCTAGATATAGTTTCCTGCAATAATATTGTTTGATTTTATCCATTCCACTCCAAATATGTTTGAAATTTCAAAATTTCTGTGGAATTTTGTCGAAATTGAGTCATGTGAGTCAGTTTTTATAAAAAATATGGATATATGTATAAATATATGGAATTTTACCTAAAAAGTCTTATAATATGTATTAAAATATATCCATATAATAGCGAGCCCTAATAATAAGCATTGTCATTCAGTAATAAATAGTCTATGTTTAAAATATCAATAAAGTCTCTAGCTCATCGGGAAGTTAATTTTAATTCATTTACATCTTTTCGTAAAGTAAGATAAAAAAACGTGATTCCCAGTTATTATTGATCGATTTTTTAAAATTGTCAAATGAATTTTAATATTTTGCTAATATCACTCATACAATCCGTAATCCATATGATGAATTAATTTATACAAGGTAAAAGTTATAAAATTTGTATTAAAAATTAACTTAATTTCAAAAAACTAAAAAAAAAAAAACTAAAAAGCATTGACGCACAATGAGTGTTCGTAATTACAATTTCCAGCTGAAATACATTAGTTTTCATGTAATTAATTAAAATAAAAAGTAATTATTTAATTTTTTTTCTTTAATTAAATTTTTCTATTAAATTTCAATTATTATTGAAATTTAAAAAAGGATTTCTAATATTCACTAAATTGTAATTGCAAACAATAATTAATTGATCAACAAAAATTATATTTAGTATTCATGTGCAACATGGGTCGATTGAGTGATATTAGTAAAATACTAAAATGAATTTCAAATTTTAAACGACTTGATCTAGAAAAACTTATCCCCCACTAAATTTAAAATTGTTTCCCTAACATTTATAACCAGTAGCGCGATACCCTGTCTATTGACAAAAAAATACTTAAATATATTCAAAAAGTTTGTTTTTTAGAAACCCGTATATAAATTTAATATTTGAAAAGATTTCCTTTTTATGAACAATTAATTAAAATTGCAAGGACAATGACCATTGATTGATAAGATGTTCGGATTTAGGAGTTATGACGACGTTTTTTTTTTATTATCTTTATAACGAGGTTTGCAGCATTTTACGGTCAAGAGTTTTATTTCTACAACCACAAAAAGTGATTATTGATTAATTTTTTGAAACTTCAATCAATATTACTTGATGAAAAAAGGTCAAAATTATTGTTATACCCTTTGTGCAACGCCATGCATTATATTTAAAATGACAATTAGGAAAATAAATTAATAAGTTTTTAACCAAGATTAGTAATTCAATTTATATGGCATGTTAAATTGAATACATAGTGCTGCACAAAATTGCACAACAATATATAATAATCATTTTAACGCCTGAAAATAAAATATTTTTGAAATTTTTCAATTCTTAAAAATACATTTTTTTAATATTATTTAAAAAGTCTTCGCGGGCCGCAGATGAAACGTTGGCAGGCCGCGTGTTTGAGATGCCTGCCCTAGATGTTTTTTCACTCTTCAAATGCTGCATACTTTTAAGGGCATGTCACGAATTCTTGATTTTAAAACAAATGTGATAAAATTGACAAAATATCGTTTAATTTTTGGACATTGGCGCATATTCATAGACAATTTAAAGTTGACTCTAAAATTAAAATCGGCTTTTTGAAATTTTTTCAATGTGAAAATTCTCAAAAATCTGACATTAATTTTAATTTGTCGGTAGATAGCGATATCGAATATTATCGTTATGCAGTTATGTTATGTAGCGTCACACATTGGCAAAAATGGTACAAAACACACGCATTAGCATGAAAGAAAAACTTACGGGAACTGTACTTTTTCTTTTATTTGAATAAGAATATATCAGGTGATATAATAACCATAGTTGAAGTATATACAGGTTTGTTCATCTAGACCAGGCATGTCAAACTCATTTGGCATCACGGGCCGCATTGGCAACTCAAAAGATGAGGCGGGCCGCAATTGTGTACCATACAAAAAAAAAATCGCTCGTTTTTTACATTTGGTTCTTCTGTTCGACAATAAATTATAATGTTAAGATGATAACATTTTTCCATTGATCTTCGCTAAAAGCGCCGCAGGCGAAAATTTTGTAAAAAATGGTGCGATTTTTGTCTGTTTGAAATATATCAAAAAAATGTTCGAGAATGGAGTATATTTCAAACACCAGAGACAATTTTGTAAAACAAATCTAACAATCATCCAAAATTGTTGCAACTTTTTATGTCCGCAAAATCGTACGATATCAATTAGCTCTTGTACCAATATCGAAGGCCAAATCGTACTAAAACTACAAAAATAGTTTAAAGCGACATATCACCGTTTTTTTTTTTTCGAAACGATAATAAGAACGATTATGGATTAATATTGCATCTAATAGTTCAAATATATAGAGATATATTTCGAAAACATTGCGATGTGGAAAATGTTTAAATATCTTAAAATAAAATTTTACTCTACTAAAATTACGAAATTTTAAAAATTATCAACGAGATCGTATTTTGGTATCCAAGTTAGTTCGAGATAACTTCGAGGCATAAATAACATGGCAGACTTCTTACCAAACATATTGAAAAATCGTATATATATTGAATATCGTATACAAATTTGATATTTATATAAATTTGAAATTTATATAAACATGAAAAGTGTTCCTTTTTATGCACAACTAATTTAAATTGCAAGTACAATCCATTGATTAGAGATGTACGGAATTAGAAGTTATAACAAAGTTAATATTATTATCCTTAAAATGAGGTTTGCAGATTTCTACGGTCAAGAGTTTTTTTCTACAACCACAAAAAGTGATAATTGATTAATTTTTTGAAACTTTGGGCCACTGTATCTCTGGAGAAGGTGAGTCTGGAACTCTGATAGATTTGGTGTGGAATGTCTCTAAACATAAAGTTTTACTTACTAAAAAAATGTTTAAAATGAATACAATTCCAATTTTTACAGTGCAAGACTCTTGTCCACAAATTTTTGATTCTTGTTTTATTTTGATTGCGCCTTTATTTGATACTGGAGCTAATTCCAAAAATGGTTTTGTTAAATAGGGTCTAGTTTTTAAGATTTTTAAGTTTTAATTATTTTTCTCTCCTTTTATTTTTAATAATCGAACAAAAAACAATAATGTATTTATCATTTCGTTGTTAGACGTACAAACCTATGCACTACTATATATTTTTTATAAATGCCGGTGAAATAAAGCCAAGGGAAATTCAAAACTTTACATAAAATTTAAAATTTTATGAATAAAAAATAATATTACTTTATGAAAAAAGATAAACATTATTGTTATGCCAATGAAAATCATGAAAATAAATTAAGACTCGAGTCTCCGAGTCTCAATTTCTCATTATTAAATTTTGGAAAATATAAAAATATTGATTTTATTTAAATAAATTAATAAGTTTTTAACCAAGAATAAATGGTAATCTTGATTATGCCTCCGTTATTTAATATAAGAATCATGAAAATAAAAAATATTGACAATAAAACAATTAATTGTCATTTTAAAATGTATTTTAAGGTTATGATATTTGCACTTAATTTTCACTATTTTATTAATATTTCACTGCACATATTAATTATTACACTTTTTAATACACTGGTTCATGTTACAACGTTTAAACTTTAATGCTGTAGTTTATCAACAAGGCTATTTTGAAAATAGCGGCTGTTTTCAAAAATATCTTGATATTTTCAATTTTTCGACGTTATCAACCAGTCTAAAATTTGATTTTAGACCTAGCTAAACATTTTAAACTGCTCGGTTGTCTAAAGTTTTTAGTCTGGAATAATATCCAACTCGCTGTCAAATTCTTTCAAACTTTCTGATTTTTTTTTATTGTTTTTCATCGAATAAATTTGAATTTTTTGACAAAATACAGTTTGAAAATTATAGAAATATTAGGTTCATGTCTGGGATGATTATAGTTTGGAAAGCAAAAAGAGCCTGGTTGATAAAATAAAAAAGCTGAGGCTAAAATATTAGCAGCTGCTTTGAAAAAGCTGCTGTTTTGAAAAATATCCCGGTTGATAAACTACAGGATAAATGTTGAGATTATTTGCTTATAAAAATTAGATTTTTTTTTAGTTTTGTAAATGGCGCTTGGATTTTGAAAGATGACTTAACCTGTATATACTTCAACCATGATAATAACATTAATTTTAATAGAATCAACCAATCCGACTTTTTGGTGTAGCTCTCTAAAGTTGGTTATTTGATATGTTTTTTTTTCAATTATTCCAACATATTAAAGGCTTTACTAAAATGATCGTAAAATTCTCAAATATTTATGAAAATATTTTTTCCATAAAACTGGAGATTACAGGGCTACATTTTGGTTTATCAAGAATTAGTATGGCCTTATTATATGAAACGTAATATTTAATTGTAATTGGGTAATTTTATGTAAAAAACCTTATTTTCATTGGTCTTATTTTCTTTTAGATTCAAGAGGATTCAACATCACACTATTTTTGTCAATATATATGATCCATGCTGAATCAAACGATACCAATCATTGCTGCGCATTTGTGCGCGAAATTGAGCCTTCTTATTTTAAAATGTTTTCCGTTTTTTTCAAAATTATGCTATTTATATGTGTATGTGTACATATTTTGTTCCGCTTCTCCGTCTAAACGACTGATCCGATTTTCTTGAAATTTTTACCACAGATTCGGTAGGGTCTGAAAAGAATGATAGGATATATTTTAATACGCAATTCCACCGAGAGGGGACGCTTGTGTTGAGAGTTTTTTTGTTGCCAGTGTATAAATCATACGATAAAGTAAATAAAAAGAAATTAAAATTTTTGTTTATGAAAAAAGTTGGCAAAACAAAAATTTTGAACAAACGTTCGATTCAAAAAGCGAAACGAACCAAACGTTTTAAATACGTTAAACGAATTTTAGACGAAGCAGAGAGTATAGATTTTTAATAGAGATTCCTTCCGAGTTTGCTGACGACGCTGCCGAAAACATTGGTTATGTGGAATTGGAATTTTACAGAATGAAGTTAACAGAGGAAAACAGTGCACAAAACTGGATCTGTCCGCGGATAATTTGCAACCAAACTTACCAAGATATATTGCAATCCAACTCCTTATAAATTTAAATTGTTTTTCTGGCCAAAAATGTGGCAGAAAACATCAGAATATTGATTTGAAAATGTGTCTGTTGACAACATTTTCGTTTCTATTTCCACATAACCAATGTTTGAATTTATTTGACAAAAGTGGCAGCGCAACTACCTGTACGGAAACTCTATATCAAATATATACTCTCTGGACGAAGGGGACTGGAAACGAATCATATTCAAACGATAATAAAAATATACATGATTTGGGGGTTAGTTTTCTTGTCTGTTTTAATGGTTAATTTTTATGAAAATTGAATTAAACATTTCTATGGTACCGTTGGAAAGGTTTTGACGCCTATTAAATATTTCATAAAGAAATATTTTTTTTTTTACTTTGTCGCATGATTTATATGCTGGCAACATTAATCAAAAACTGTAGTCACACGATATTCGACCGACATTCAAACGAATTGTAGCCGTTGTCACCGGGAAATACATGATCGACGCGTTCATTTATTTTCATAATTTTCATTTTAAATATTATACATGGCGTTGAACAAATGGCATAACAATAATGTTTATCTTTTTTTCATCAAGTAATTGTTTTTTATTCATAAAATTTTAAATTTAATGTAAAGTTTTGAATTTCCCTTGGCTATATTTCACCGGAATTTATAAAAAATATATAGTAGCGCATAGGTTTGTACGTCTAACAACGAAATGATAAATACATTATTGTTTTTTGTTCGATTATTAAAAATAAAAGGAGAGAAAAATAATTAAAACTTAAAAATCTTAAAAACTAGACCCTATTTAAAAAAACCATTTTCGGATTTAGCTCCAGTATCAAATAAAGGCGCAATCAAAATAAAACAAGAATCAAAAATTTGTAGACAAGAGTCTTGCATTGTAAAAATTGGAATTGTATTCATTTTAACATTTTTTTTAGTAAGTAAAACTTTCTGTTTAGAGACATTCCACACCAAATCTATCAGAGTTCCAGACTCACCTTCTCCAGAGATGCAGTGGTCCAAAGTTTCAAAATAATTAATCAATAATCACTTTTTGTGGTTGTAGAAAAAAACTGTTGACCGTAGAAATCTGCAAACCTCATTTTAAGGATAATAAAATAAACTTTGTTATAACTTCTAATTCCGTACATCTCTAATCAATGGATTGTCCTTGCAATTTAAATTAGTTGTGCATAAAAAGGAACCCTTTTCAAATTTACATAAATTTAAAATTTATATTAGTATCAAATTTATATACGATATTTAAAAAAAAAGCTGTTTCAATATGTTTGGTAAGAAGTCTGCCATCTGATTTATGCCTCGAAGTTTTCTCGAACTAACTTGGATACCAAAATTCGACCTCGTTGC
The DNA here is from genome assembly GCA_951804985.1 of Dryomyza anilis. Lineage (NCBI taxonomy): Eukaryota > Metazoa > Arthropoda > Insecta > Diptera > Dryomyzidae > Dryomyza > Dryomyza anilis. The sequence goes on from OX638131.1 coordinate 78,180,076, forward strand.
TAATTTTTAAAAATTTCGTAATTTTAGTAGAGTAAAATTTTATTTTAGGATATTTAAAAATTTCCCACTTCGCAATGTTTTTGAAATATATCTCTATATATTTGAACTATTTGATGCAATAATAATCCATAATCGTTTTTATTATCGTTTCGAAAAAAAAAACGGCCATATGTCGCTTTGAACTATTTTTGTAGTTTTAGTACGATTTGGCCTTCGACATTGGTACAAAAGCTAATTAGATATCGTACGATTTTGCGGACATTAAAAGTAGCAACAATTTTGGATGATTGTAAGATCTGTTGTCTCTGGTGTTTGAAATATACTCCATTGTATATGTATTTTTGGCAGGATCAGAGAAATTCGAACATTTTTCGATCTATTTCAAACAGACAAAAATCGGGCCATTTTTGCAAAATTTTCGCCAGCGGCGCTTTTAACGAAGATCAATGGAAAATTTTATAATCTTAACATTATATTTTATTTTAAAACAGAAGAACGAAACGAGCGAATTTTTTTTTTTGTATGGTACAAAATTGCGGCCCGCCTCATCTTTTGAGTTGCCAATGCCGCCCGTGATGCCAAATGAGTTTGACATGCCTGCTTTAATATATTTGACAATAGTATTACACTTTTATATTTGATTTGTAGCTGCTGAAGAAAATTATTATATTAAATAAAACAAAATTGCTAATGTGATCAAAGATCTTTAAACTCCCTTAAATCGCGTTCTAAAAATCTGAAAGAAAAATTACAGAAAAAGCTTCTACATAGCAGAATACTAAAATCGTGTTACCGTTTTGAAAATTAAATACTTTACGTTTTTCCGGATCGCCCTAATGTACTAATATATATTACACATTGGATGCACTTTAACTTTTAAATTCAATAAGTTACCAAAAAAATAACAATTCTCCATTAAATTCTACTATTAGTATCATAATTTCAGAATTCTAGAATAATTTTTCAATGTTTTAGAGCAACAGAAAGTCCATGCGCGTGTTCATGTAGTTTTTTCCCAATGTGCGTCGGGGCTCTTTAGGTTAGTGCGTTGACTACGAGTCAAAAATTCGCTACGAGCCGAAACACTTCGGTATTCAGCCACACTCCGTTACATTATTTGAGGTTTTTAGGTGAATTTGTACAAATGCTCGAAGATTTATATCCAGGTGCGGCACTGGAACTTGTTTGAAGCAATGGTTCCAATGGGCACAGATTACAACCGGATGCGAAATTTGAACTTATGCCCTTGAAAGAGAATCAATGATGCGTGCCACTACAATATCAATGATTTTATATTTTAAATAGAATTGATCAATTCCAATTCATGTTTTTTGAATTGAAATTAATCAATTCCAATTTATAAAATTTGAAGTTATTTATACGGAACAGGTACGTATTTCGGAAATAAAACGTTTGGACTTCGTTTCGATGGTGCCGTTGAAGATGTTTTACACCGTTTTCCTCCAGTTAATACTCTGTCACGCCGGTACCGATTTTCTTCCGTTCTAGCCTGAATGTTTGAAACATTAAATTAAAAACAAGAAGCAGAGCGAATAGAGTAGACATGCAGCTGGACATTGTAAGATAATTTCCATAAATATTATTAAATATCCTTGATATATGTATATTGGATCCTCATTGTAGATTACCAAAGGACATTTTTGATTATTTTTGGTGAAACAAAGAATCATCGCAGCAGAAATCAATATCTTTAATGCAAAAGTATTAATTAACGGCTACTTCACTTCGCTCAATTGTTCCCATGATTTTCTGCAAGCAGCCTTGACTGCAATTTACAAATTGTTTTGGATGACGAAACAGCGATTACCTACAATAATTCGTACATTCCACAACATTAGCATAACCATTGATAAGCCACATGGCGAGGTGGTGCCCAACATCAAGATTTCCCATAGAGATCGAGAAGAATTTGAATGTATTGTTGCAGAAAGGACTGGAGGAACTGGTTCACGCTACAATAGGAATGATAAGATCTTCAAGGTCCACATTCAGAGTCTCATGTGGTTAGCCGATCATTTCGGGAGCGATGGTTAGGAGACGAAATTGCTAAACTACTTTGTGATCCACCATTATTAACTTAATATTATAATCTAATTTGTTTATAATTAATTATTCAAATTTTAAATTAAAAATAACCTACAAAAAATAATTTACTTGTTTTAATTTACAAATATAAATAATTTTCCAGTAAACTTATTTTTTTCACTCAGTTTAAAGAACGTTTATGGCACGTGTTTTGTATTCTTCTCCGTTTTTCTTATAAATACTATAATGGGCACATTTTCCGTTCATTTCAATAGTACTATAAATGTGTTTACTCAGTTTAAAGTACGAAACAATGGCACGTTAATGGCACGTCATAACGGCACGACATAAATCTTTAAAAATAATTTCATTTCACGAACAAATTTAATATGAGTAATAATGAATTAGTCCAATCTTTCTTTGCTTTAGAAATATGATATTTTTTATTATAATAGTTGAATTCTTCTACGGTGAATTTAAGACTACCGTAAATTAACAAAGTGTCACTTTTAAATTAGTTTTAGAAAAATTTTTGAGTAGTTAAATTGATTCAGCATAATTATTTACCAGTTGTGGACTTATTTTTTACGTAATCTTTATCACGCTTCGCTGTCATTTTGTCATTTTTGACAAAAATATGCGTAGAAAATAATGTGGGTTTAGTAAGAGGTTTTATGAGCACTTTTCAATTTATAAAACACAGTCTTTGAACGTTTCGAGAATTTACGAAAACACTACCCGAAACCGACTCGTTAATTCACACAACGCAAAACATCCAAACGGCAAGAAGTCACACGGCAAACTAACAGAATTTAAATCAGAACTGAAGCATTATCCTTGGTGCTCTGCCACGATTATAAACCCTGTGAACAACGTCTGTTTGGCGGAGTAAGTGTTAGACGACGAGTTGCGCCGCGTGAGCCTCGTGCGAGGAGTAACATGAAGTTGTGTTGCAAACAGATTCAATAAGAAGGCGCGGTGCGGAATGTCGCAGATGTCTGGATTTTCGAACTAACGGCACACAGTCCGCAATCCAGCCAAAAACACAAATACTTGTGCGGTCAACTGAAAAAGCTACCAGCGGCATAAGCGGCGGAACACATCATAACACCGACACTGGGACTTTATGCAGCTTGACGCCGACCTTACTTCTTCATCGCTATACTCAAAACTGAATATGCTTTGACAACAAGCACGATACAATACGTCACGCCACAGAATTGAACGCCATCAACACACCATGCCGACCCCATCTTCTATTTGATTCTCATACTCGAAGCACGAACCGACACAGCACAACACTCTTAACCGTTATCATATCACGGCTCGACAAAACAACGTACGTGCGCTTGTTATGCCCTCGATGATGGGGTGGAATTCCCTGCGTGGGCATTACGCCCATAACTACCAAAGATCACTCCAATTTGGGGTGGCAAACAGCCAGCGGCTACGACCTATGCCACACAGAAGCTACCACATGGAATTGTGTAAATGAGTGTGTCTGGCTGACTGACTGACAGACAGATGCGACGAACCAAGCAACGAACCAACGTCACACCAGACGATATTACAATCAGACATACAGGCGTGCGAACGGTATTCGGCAGTATCGGAAAGCACGTCTGCTTGCTGCCTGACTGCTGCCAATGTGGTGTTTAGTCGCATGTGCTTCACCGCCACATTCATGGTATAATTCAGCATTCTACCCCCCAAATTACCAACTTCAATGACTTCACGTCTGAAAGTGGCGTTCTGAGTTGAAAGCAACCAACGACCGACCATCATGTTAAGCTCCAAGCTCTTTCGCCTTGACTACCATTTGCCATGTGCCGCAATGTCGACATCAGGCATCGAGGCACGCTGCGACAACCATAGTCGCCTAGCAAATACAACAAGTACTAAAAAAGACGTAACTCTGTGGGAACCGCAAAAAGTTTACAAACAATCTAAAGTCAGCCATTGCCGACACAAGCATTGTAGTTGGCAGTTAATTTTCTTTAAAACCATATACAATTTTTGGCACGTTAATAAAAAAAATTTCTTTTAAGCAATTATTGCAATGATATATATAATAATTATTATTATATTATAATAGTTTGACTTAACAGCTAAAAGTACATAGTGCTCGATAAAGCACGGGGTTGCGGGAAAAGCGAAAAATAATATAATAAATAATTCAAAAAATTATAGTTCGGTACAATTTTTTTAAGTGAAACTAAATCTACATATTTCATAGTCAATTCCCTAAGGTTATGGTTAGCATATTATATAATTCAAGACTCAGATGTCTGTGCGTGAGGCGGAAAAAGCACGTGCCCATCTCTAGCCATGATGTTCTGACAAACTACTAATTTCCCAACTTCTCAATACCTAATTTCATGCGCATTTTTGGTTAGTTTATGTATGATGCGTCAGATTGGAAGTTCTGTTTTATATATAATATCTTTTTACGATATTTTACGATATCGAAACGAAATCATTCATAGGCCAAAATTATTATTTTCGGTAATCGAAAATGGTACGAGAATGATAGGGTTTCGATAAAAACGAAACGATCTATAACGATATCGTTATTTTTGTCGCTGACGATACCAAGTTAATAACGATAAAATGTTCATATTAGATAATCAAATTTTATTTGTTCAGACCATGATTGAAGTATATACAGGTTAGACCATCTATACGTTTAGTTGACATACAGAATGCTGTGAATGTCAAAAATTTTAAAAAAAAATTTAAAAATACAAGAATTAATTGTCATTTTAAACTTTATTTTCAGGTTATTGTTTTTTTGCATTAAAAAATTGAGATTTTATTAAAATTTCACTGCACACATTCACTTTTATCACTTTTACCAATCACTGTGGTTTCTTTGGCGTCCTAAAAATCTTGAAAGTTGGAAAAATGTTGAAATTTATTTAATTTAAAATTTTGAATATTATTTGTTTTTATAAAGTTGTAAACAAAGCATTGATGTTTTGTTTTAAAGTTTTCAAAGTAAATGGCGACTGAATTTGGAAAGATGACTTAACCTGTATATACTTCAACCATGGTTCAGACAATAATTTCAAAAAATAAACAATTCAATTTCAAAATATGTTGATTAATTTATGATATGATGATTAATTTGGTAAATTAATCATCATTTTTTTCGAATTTAAAAATTATCGTCAAATGGTTCACAGGGATATATATTATTTAACACATGTATTTAACATAGTAATTTTTTGTAAACATAAATGGGATATTTTAGTTAGTAAATGTACCTACAAAGCACCCACAAGTACTGTAGGGTGTAAAGACATTTGAGCAGAAAATATAATAAAAAAAGCATGCCAGTGGACGTGGCGTCTGTTGCAGTGATGTGGCAAAAAAGGACGATTCGACAAAAAAAAATCCCAATAGACGAACGCAGAGTTGGCAAACAAGCGAAAAAAATGCTACCGAAGAAAAATAACTAAATCAAATGAAGTGAAGGGTGAAGAATGGGGTGTGAAAAAACGGTTTTATGCGAGGGAGTTTGCACACTTCAATGATGGTTTGGTGTTGACTGCACTGTGGGGTGAAGACGATGATAGCATGTTGAGCTTACAAAAAAAAGCATACAGACAAATTGTCTGTCTGTATGTTGGTCGCTTCGTCGGTGGGTCCTGCGTTCGTTCGTTTGCTCTGAGGTACAGCTGGACGGACGGACAGTCAGTGGGAGTTTATGTTAACTGCTGAAGGGTCGGAGGGTAGATTTGTACGAGTGACGAAAAAGCGCACGGAATACCGGATGAATGAGCAAACAGCAACAAAAAAAAAAAATAAACGAAGTCGACTACGACAAGTGGCAAAAGTTGTAGGTGGTTGTTGTTTGTTGTTGGTGTTGTTGGTTAGCGAGGGAATCAGAATTAAGTGTGGTGGAAATAGCACGCGCACATTGGATAACAAAACAAAGCAACAAAGGCTGTGAAGCACGACATCGTGGCACTTTGAACCAGGAGACTAGTGCCAAATGCTTTGGGTGGCGTTCTGCGGCATTAAGCAGTTGTGTGAACATACACACACAAACATATACAAATTCCCGTCTCCACGAGACTGTAGGAATATTTTATGGCTGCGTAGTATTATTCGTGTTTCATGCACTATACGCGTACACTTATATATGAGTGTGTGTATTTTTTATACAGAGATATATGTATATATATATTGATAGAAGTATAGAACATGACCAATTTCTTATATATGTATGTAACCTACAAGTATTAATCACAACTGAAGTCCGTTCTCATTAATACCAGTTGACTTTAAAGTACGTGGCATTACGCCAATTCAATTTTAGCATGCAATATATTTCACTATACTTTAATAAGTACACATAATATTTGTTTATTAATGTCTGAATTATTTCCATTTATAAATACCCAATCTATCTATAAACATAAAAATGTTGGTCCGTTTTTTAGTTGTTTCAGCATCATGCCCGATGTATGATATGTTGAGTAACATAGGCTACATATAGGCGAGATGGAACAACGGGGCGTGGCACCTCACATACAACCTATTCTTTTAAACGATACACGGATAGAAAAGATATACTTGAATGGAATTTCAAAGTAATACGATATTAGGAATGAAGTATAGTAATGGGAAATTGAAAACAACACGTAAAGAAAAAGACGTTTACACTTTGTTTGCGGCAAAATAATATCTTTTGGGCCGTTCTCCAGTTTTGCTCGCCAATGTTTACATATTTGCTGTAAAAAATAAATTATTTATTCTGAACGAAATTTCGTTTGCCTGCAATGTGTGCCAAAATACTTTTGCAACAAATACATATAACATTTATACTAAATGTAACATTCTGTTTATGAGAAACTCTATTCGTGTGAAACTATTTTCAAAAAAATATGAAATAAATACCTATAAAACGTTTTTAATGTGAACTATAAGGATCCAATATATTGTATATTATCAACCGGTATAAGGTCACCAGGGTAAACGAATCCAGAAAATAAATACAAACTTGCAATCACTGAAGAATTTCTATTCATTTGATACTCATATTTACAAATGGGTGGGTGTACCGAATTTACGATTTTTGTTTGGTAACCACAAGTCGGTTCGCGGGAATACATTATTTTCATGTATTGAGCATTCGCACATACAGCGTAGATATATAATAATAAATAATATTAATAGTTTGGCGCTACAGTCCTATAAGAACTTAGTCCGAGCTCTCTCACCATTTTGAGCTGTGCGTGTTATATTTGTACTCAAAGTGGTGGGACCTACAGTTTATTGCCGAATCCGAACGGCGGGTGAGAGCTTTTCATAGGCAATGTTTTTACTCTCGTAGGTTTGCCATTTACTGTCGAGAGGTAGCGCGGTATAGAAAAATGTTGATGTTGATAATACAATAACAAGTTTTTGTTTGGGTGCGGGATTGGCTTGGTGCCTCTGATATCAATGGTATCGCTGCAAGTTTGTTAGTCATCAGCCTTTACATTTCTTGTCAAAGGTTTGTGTAACAAATTTGGCTTACTAAATTTGTACTAAATTTGTACTTCATCCATACATTGTACGTGAGACAATTACATATATTGTATACACAATGACTGCAGAATGGAGCCGGCCATAGTATTTGGAAATATCTAGTAGATACATTATAATGTTTACCATTATTGCAATGATCAAATAATGATCATTGCAATATGTGGGAATATTGCATTATTTTATTATTATATTTTTAAATAACCAATCTTATATATGGGTTCATATATGTGTTCATACCCAATAATATATAATTATAATATATAATTATATATATAATTATATATATAAGTGACAAATTACGGATCTGATCAGATAAGATCAAATCATATATGAAAACAAAACGTTTTTATCCGAAAAAGCAAACAAAAAAAACTCGTTTGGCAATCGTTTTCCACAAACGAAGTTCAATTGTCTATTTTTTATTTTATGAGGAACGTTTTTTTTCTTTGCGTGAAAAATAACTTTTTAATTGCATTTAAATAAAATTACAAATTTTGTGAAAATGCAAGATATAAATTTAAAATAATGAACAATTTGTTAAAAAAAACTACAATTTATTATACTCTGATGTTTACAATAAACGAAATTTTGTAATTTACTCTTTCACTACATCAATTTTGTTTTTTTTTTTAATTTCCAAATTTTGTTTCACTTTGTGACACTACTGTTAGGAAATGCGACCAAATATTAATTCGAAATTTATCACAACATATATATTAAAAATTATTTTTAAGTAACATTTAGCTTGCAACCAGTTTACATTAGGGCTTCACTTTTTTAACACTTTTTAGATTTTTGGTATTCTTACCCCTTACGATTGTTTATTAGGATCAAAAAATAAGATGTGACAAATAGTAAAAAATATTGACTATTAAAGCAAATATATTTTAATCAATGCTGTATAAAGCTTATTGAATTTCCATTTTTTTAATTTCCAATTTGTGTTTATATATAAAAAAAACTGCTAGTACAAATTACCTCCCTGAATAATTTACCTCCCAGTACAATATTCAAAGTCTATGCGAAACGTGTTCACGTTGTTCAAATTCAAAAAATTTATGTAAACCTTATTTTTTTTGTCCAAATAAAAAACCCTTGGGGTGAGACATGTTAAAAAATAAGTGACTCTCTAGTGTACATAAAATGGGAGTTAGGATCTGCATTTAGCTCAAAGAGCTACATTTTGAGCTCAGCTTATTTGGCTCGTAAACTTTTCTTTTTCTGCTCGTGGGTATTTATATTTCGGCTCACGAGCTCAGAGTTGAAAATAGAATACATTTGACTCGCTACGAGCCGAGCTGCAAATTTCTATAAACCAAACGTTTTTCATCCAAGCTAAAGGTTGGCTCTAATTTTTATATATTATTTGTACGCTACATTTGGTAGAATGTAATTTTCGAATTTTTAAACCTACAAAGTTTATGTTAAGTACATCTCGTCACTATCATGCCAAAGGTGCGAATGTGTAATTTTTGACATTTGCGTTTATACACATTTTTTAATGTAGTTTTTCCTCAAGTATACCGTGGCAAAATCATGTGTGGTTGGATATTTCTAGCCACAAAAGACAAAACCAAAAGGGCGAATTCGAAAAATTGAATATGTTGTCATGCCAAAAGGGAGAATCTTTTCGTTTTTTTTGCCATAACTTGTTATTGGTACTAGATAAAATAGTGGTGTAAAGGCATTAATTCGATCATCATCATTATTTTAAAATATTTGTTTGAATTTTTTTCTTTTAAAGAAAAATGTTTGGCAAATTATTTTTATTTATTAAATAATGATGCCAATCGATAGCCGCTTTAAAATCAATCAATGAATACCTTTACATCACTATTTTATCTTGTACCAATAAAGAGAGCAAAAAAATGAAAAGATTCGCCCTTTTGGAATTAATTATTCGTTTTTAAAGCACATATCGATTGGCATCATTATTTAAAAATTTGTTGCCAAACATTTTTCTGGAAAATAACAAATGGCAAGTTAATGTTTTTTGTTTGCCATATCTTTTTATTGGAAAGATTCGCCCTTTTGGAATTAATTAATCGTTTTTAAAGCACCATCATTATTTTAAAATATATTTTTGAATTTTTATCATTAGCAAGAAAATGTTTGGCAAATTATGTTTAAATAATGTTGCCGAACGATTGGTACTTTGAAAACAAACAATAAATCTCTTTACATCACTATTTCATCGTGTACCAATTTAGTTATAGCAAAGAAAACGAAAAGTCTCGCCCTTTTGCCATGAAAAGATTTTCAATTTTTCCAATTTCTTCGTTTTTTTGCTATAACTCTATATTGTTATAACTCTTAACATTTGCGTTTTGTCAGGATATTGCCTCACAAAATCCATATTTATAATTCAGTAAGCAGTCCAAATCCAAAGATATTTTATATACGTTATAATAATTGATGAATAAACCAAAATAACACAAAAAAAAACAAAATTTTACTAATTTTTAAAGCACTTCAAACTTTAAAATTTGATTTCTCAACATTTTTAAAAATGATACATTGATTATAATTAAACAAAACCATTCAAAACGGTGTTTTGAATTCTATAGAATTTATAAATTATATTATAACATTGATGTTTAGTTTACAGAGAAATGCAATATATAAGCCAACAACGTAAGAGAAAAAATAATAACATCTTAATCGAAGTGGTCCTCATTTATTACAGTACTAGTAAAAACCATCCAGCTAGCTGAAAATTTGTTTCTAAATATAAAGGAAAAACATAGATTATATTAAAATATGTTGTATTTAAATATTACAGACATTTTTGAATTTTTGAATATAAAATGAAAATTTTCAAAATTTAATGTTTTTTACACATTTATTGTGAAACAGTAGAATACATTTTGTAATACAAAATAAACAAAATCTACCGATTAGTTTTGAAGATATATAATTTTGTTCACCTTAAATTTCATTTCAAAAAATTAGATTTAAAATAAAAAGATTTAATATGACTTTTTTATTGCAACTTTATATATTTTTAAAATAGAATCACAGTTCTGTGTAATTGCGGCAGAATTGTTGTTGTTCTTATGTGTGCAATTCTTTCTGCGAGAGTATGATACACTGCACCGCACTAGCTTTTTCTGGCGATATTTGTTCTAAAATTATACAAAATTAAGTATACCACGCACTACATCTGATTAATACGAATCGTTTGATACCAGTATCAATACAATCTATTCAGAAATACGGCCGGTTAGTGCAAGAGAAAAAACGTTTTGTTTTATTAATATAGATATTTGGATAATGATAAATACTAATTAATAAAACAAACAAAAATTGAATCTACTACCTTCATATTCTTCTTTACTTTTTAACATTAGTCCTTTATTTTTTTGCAAAAACACAGATTTGAATATAACTTACTGGAAGGTGTAACGTAATAACAATTCGGCTCATGATGGGTAATTGAATGATCTGCCATAAGCGACCCAAATGTTCGGCTTTTTTTACATTCAGATCTACAACTATTTTTTTTAGCTCTTGAACCAAAATATTGATAAGTTTTTTTATTTTAAATAAAAATATTCTATTTTTGTTATGAAGCTATTTTATGTCATTTATTGTAGCAGACACATATGTATATTTAAATATATGGGTTATTTCAATGAGAACATTTTGGATGATACATTTGCGTTTTGTAAGTTGTTTATATCGGGTTTATTTCATTTTTATTTGGGGTTATTTTATATAAAAATAAAGTTATTTTTTTATTTTCTTTATTGCTCGTTATTTCATTCAGGGCTAGTGTCAGATTTTCTGCCTACGTATCTGTTGTCGTCGTTTGAAGCATGCCTGGATGATTTTTTAAACATAATGATAAAACTACACATTAGCGATTCTATTTTGTATTATGTAAAATTACTCCCCGAATTCTTTTAATATGATTCCAATATATCGGTCAATAATTTTTACACCGAGCATTCAAAAAGGTAAATGATATGATCAAGTAAGGGAAGCAAAATAAAGGGAATTTAAAATCCAATAAACATTTCTCACAGTATTTAAAAAATTGGAAATTGGAGAAAGCATGCAAAGCATTTGCTTTTTTTTTAAACTGTTTGAAAGATTCAATATTGGTTTACGAATATTTTAAAACAAAACATCAATGCTTTGTTTACAACTTAATATAAAAAACAAATAATATTCAAAATTTTAAATTAAATAAATTTCAACATTTTGCCAACTCTCAAGATAGTTTAGGATCCAAAAGAAACCACAGTGATTGGTAAAAGTTATAAAAGTGAATGTGTGCAGTGAAATTTTAATAAAATCTCCAAGTTGCAATGCACAAAAACTATAACCTAAAAATAAAGTTTTAAATGTATTTTAAAATTTTCTTCTTGGCATTCTCAGCACTCTGTATGTCTATTAAACGTCTAGATGCTCTAACCTGTTTATACTTCAACCATGGGAGAAAGTAAGAATTTACACGGTTTTTATACTCTACACTAAGAGTGAAAGGGTATATTCAGTTTGGTACGCCGTTTATAACACCCAGAAGGAAGCATCTCCGGTATGGAAAAGTCGATTTAGCGATGTCCGTCTGTCTGTCCGTCTGTCTGTCAGTCAGTTGAAATCCCTACTACTTTTAAAATTGAAGAGCTAGATAAATGAAACTTATAACTTAGATTACTGATATACCTACGCTGTATGTGCGAATTGGCGAGATCGGTCCATTGTGACCTATGATCCGACCACTTATGTTCAAATACCTCATATAAAATGTACATATAAAGATCAATTTTTATGTATACGTGCTTAGGTAAACTTTTTTGGTCAAATATATATTGACATCATGCTCAAATACATGATAATAATGTTTTCCGGCGAAAAGACTTGTGGTTCACAAAAAAAAATCGAAATTCGGTACACCTACCCATTTGTAAATATGGGTATCAAATGAATGGAAATTCTTCAACGATTGAATGTTTGTAGTTATTTTCAGGATTCGTATACCCTGGTGACCTATATACCAATTTGAATGGTAACCACACATATGTGTACGGTATTTATAGTCGGCTTAGACCGACTATAATTTTGATAATCTTAACTATCATAATTACACCTACTTTAAAATTTCCCATGTGATCTAACATTCCCAACTGGTTAATATTCCACCACTAGTCCATACTTTTTCGAATAAAGTGAGCTATCAATGACATAAATGTATGTGTAACATTTGAGGATAAAAAAAATATGAAAGCATTATAATTGAGTACTATACACGGATAGAAAAGATATGTTTGAATATGTTTGAATGTAATTAAAAAATAATACGAAAACACCATACATGTATTACGAAAAGATGTGTTTGAATATGTTTGAATTTAATTAAAAAATAATACGAAATCACCATACATGTATTACGAATCAAGTGTAATTAAATTATTGTTCAGATGGTTATAACATATTACTATGTGTAAACATTTTATATATTCCCCAGCAGAATCTGTCAAACTTATCATAAAACAGGCTCCGCGAATTCCTTGCCAACTGAGACTTGTACATGCAGTTTTAATTCAATTATTTATTTATGCATTTAAAAATGTGTATATGAATTCAAATATTATTAATTCCCACTGTGAATGTTTAATGATTTTTTATAAAAATTAATAAAAAAACAATATTTTATTTATATTTTATTTTCAGGATTCCCTTCCAAAAATATTTTGATATGTTTTTATGCAAACATATTACTTTTGAACTGAAACAACTGATATGTATCTCTGGAACCATATTTATATTCAGGTCGTTCCAAATAATGTTATATTCTAAACATATTTATGTTTCGGTTCAAATATTTATTTTGTTTGGATGTAGTA